>OV839568.1:77847121-78369541 GCA_929447395.1 Epistrophe grossulariae | reverse complement strand
CTATCTATCTATCTATCTATCTATCTATCTATCTATCTATCTATCTATCTATCTATCTATCTATCTATCTATCTATCTATCTATCTATCTATCTATCTATCTATCTATCTATCTATCTATCTATCTATCTATCTATCTATCTATCTATCTATCTATCTATCTATCTATCTATCTATCTATCTATCTATCTATCTATCTATCTATCTATCTATCTATCTATCTATCTATCTATCTATCTATCTATCTATCTATCTATCTATCTATCTATCTATCTATCTATCTATCTATCTATCTATCTATCTATCTATCTATCTATCTATCTATCTATCTATCTATCTATCTATCTATCTATCTATCTATCTATCTATCTATCTATCTATCTATCTATCTATCTATCTATCTATCTATCTATCTATCTATCTATCTATCTATCTATCTATCTATCTATCTATCTATCTATCTATCTATCTATCTATCTATCTATCTATCTATCTATCTATCTATCTATCTATCTATCTATCTATCTATCTATCTATCTATCTATCTATCTATCTATCTATCTATCTATCTATCTATCTATCTATCTATCTATCTATCTATCTATCTATCTATCTATCTATCTATCTATCTATCTATCTATCTATCTATCTATCTATCTATCTATCTATCTATCTATCTATCTATCTATCTATCTATCTATCTATCTATCTATCTATCTATCTATCTATCTATCTATCTATCTATCTATCTATCTATCTATCTATCTATCTATCTATCTATCTATCTATCTATCTATCTATCTATCTATCTATCTATCTATCTATCTATCTATCTATCTATCTATCTATCTATCTATCTATCTATCTATCTATCTATCTATCTATCTATCTATCTATCTATCTATCTATCTATCTATCTATCTATCTATCTATCTATCTATCTATCTATCTATCTATCTATCTATCTATCTATCTATCTATCTATCTATCTATCTATCTATCTATCTATCTATCTATCTATCTATCTATCTATCTATCTATCTATCTATCTATCTATCTATCTATCTATCTATCTATCTATCTATCTATCTATCTATCTATCTATCTATCTATCTATCTATCTATCTATCTATCTATCTATCTATCTATCTATCTATCTATCTATCTATCTATCTATCTATCTATCTATCTATCTATCTATCTATCTATCTATCTATCTATCTATCTATCTATCTATCTATCTATCTATCTATCTATCTATCTATCTATCTATCTATCTATCTATCTATCTATCTATCTATCTATCTATCTATCTATCTATCTATCTATCTATCTATCTATCTATCTATCTATCTATCTATCTATCTATCTATCTATCTATCTATCTATCTATCTATCTATCTATCTATCTATCTATCTATCTATCTATCTATCTATCTATCTATCTATCTATCTATCTATCTATCTATCTATCTATCTATCTATCTATCTATCTATCTATCTATCTATCTATCTATCTATCTATCTATCTATCTATCTATCTATCTATCTATCTATCTATCTATCTATCTATCTATCTATCTATCTATCTATCTATCTATCTATCTATCTATCTATCTATCTTTCTATCTATCTATCTATCTATCTATCTATCTATCTATCTATCTATCTATCTATCTATCTATCTATCTATCTATCTATCTATCTCTATCTATCTATCTATCTATCTATCTATCTATCTATCTATCTATCTATCTATCTATCTATCTATCTATCTATCTATCTATCTATCTATCTATCTATCTATCTATCTATCTATCTATCTATCTATCTATCTATCTATCTATCTATCTATCTATCTATCTATCTATCTATCTATCTATCTATCTATCTATCTATCTATCTATCTATCTATCTATCTATCTATCTATCTATCTATCTATCTATCTATCTATCTATCTATCTATCTATCTATCTATCTATCTATCTATCTATCTATCTATCTATCTATCTATCTATCTATCTATCTATCTATCTATCTATCTATCTATCTATCTATCTATCTATCTATCTATCTATCTATCTATCTATCTATCTATCTATCTATCTATCTATCTATCTATCTATCTATCTATCTATCTATCTATCTATCTATCTATCTATCTATCTATCTATCTATCTATCTATCTATCTATCTATCTATCTATCTATCTATCTATCTATCTATCTATCTATCTATCTATCTATCTATCTATCTATCTATCTATCTATCTATCTATCTATCTATCTATCTATCTATCTATCTATCTATCTATCTATCTATCTATCTATCTATCTATCTATCTATCTATCTATCTATCTATCTATCTATCTATCTATCTATCTATCTATCTATCTATCTATCTATCTATCTATCTATCTATCTATCTATCTATCTATCTATCTATCTATCTATCTATCTATCTATCTATCTATCTATCTATCTATCTATCTATCTATCTATCTATCTATCTATCTATCTATCTATCTATCTATCTATCTATCTATCTATCTATCTATCTATCTATCTATCTATCTATCTATCTATCTATCTATCTATCTATCTATCTATCTATCTATCTATCTATCTATCTATCTATCTATCTATCTATCTATCTATCTATCTATCTATCTATCTATCTATCTATCTATCTATCTATCTATCTATCTATCTATCTATCTATCTATCTATCTATCTATCTATCTATCTATCTATCTATCTATCTATCTATCTATCTATCTATCTATCTATCTATCTATCTATCTATCTATCTATCTATCTATCTATCTATCTATCTATCTATCTATCTATCTATCTATCTATCTATCTATCTATCTATCTATCTATCTATCTATCTATCTATCTATCTATCTATCTATCTATCTATCTATCTATCTATCTATCTATCTATCTATCTATCTATCTATCTATCTATCTATCTATCTATCTATCTATCTATCTATCTATCTATCTATCTATCTATCTATCTATCTATCTATCTATCTATCTATCTATCTATCTATCTATCTATCTATCTATCTATCTATCTATCTATCTATCTATCTATCTATCTATCTATCTATCTATCTATCTATCTATCTATCTATCTATCTATCTATCTATCTATCTATCTATCTATCTATCTATCTATCTATCTATCTATCTATCTATCTATCTATCTATCTATCTATCTATCTATCTATCTATCTATCTATCTATCTATCTATCTATCTATCTATCTATCTATCTATCTATCTATCTATCTATCTATCTATCTATCTATCTATCTATCTATCTATCTATCTATCTATCTATCTATCTATCTATCTATCTATCTATCTATCTATCTATCTATCTATCTATCTATCTATCTATCTATCTATCTATCTATCTATCTATCTATCTATCTATCTATCTATCTATCTATCTATCTATCTATCTATCTATCTATCTATCTATCTATCTATCTATCTATCTATCTATCTATCTATCTATCTATCTATCTATCTATCTATCTATCTATCTATCTATCTATCTATCTATCTATCTATCTATCTATCTATCTATCTATCTATCTATCTATCTATCTATCTATCTATCTATCTATCTATCTATCTATCTATCTATCTATCTATCTATCTATCTATCTATCTATCTATCTATCTATCTATCTATCTATCTATCTATCTATCTATCTATCTATCTATCTATCTATCTATCTATCTATCTATCTATCTATCTATCTATCTATCTATCTATCTATCTATCTATCTATCTATCTATCTATCTATCTATCTATCTATCTATCTATCTATCTATCTATCTATCTATCTATCTATCTATCTATCTATCTATCTATCTATCTATCTATCTATCTATCTATCTATCTATCTATCTATCTATCTATCTATCTATCTATCTATCTATCTATCTATCTATCTATCTATCTATCTATCTATCTATCTATCTATCTATCTATCTATCTATCTATCTATCTATCTATCTATCTATCTATCTATCTATCTATCTATCTATCTATCTATCTATCTATCTATCTATCTATCTATCTATCTATCTATCTATCTATCTATCTATCTATCTATCTATCTATCTATCTATCTATCTATCTATCTATCTATCTATCTATCTATCTATCTATCTATCTATCTATCTATCTATCTATCTATCTATCTATCTATCTATCTATCTATCTATCTATCTATCTATCTATCTATCTATCTATCTATCTATCTATCTATCTATCTATCTATCTATCTATCTATCTATCTATCTATCTATCTATCTATCTATCTATCTATCTATCTATCTATCTATCTATCTATCTATCTATCTATCTATCTATCTATCTATCTATCTATCTATCTATCTATCTATCTATCTATCTATCTATCTATCTATCTATCTATCTATCTATCTATCTATCTATCTATCTATCTATCTATCTATCTATCTATCTATCTATCTATCTATCTATCTATCTATCTATCTATCTATCTATCTATCTATCTATCTATCTATCTATCTATCTATCTATCTATCTATCTATCTATCTATCTATCTATCTATCTATCTATCTATCTATCTATCTATCTATCTATCTATCTATCTATCTATCTATCTATCTATCTATCTATCTATCTATCTATCTATCTATCTATCTATCTATCTATCTATCTATCTATCTATCTATCTATCTATCTATCTATCTATCTATCTATCTATCTATCTATCTATCTATCTATCTATCTATCTATCTATCTATCTATCTATCTATCTATCTATCTATCTATCTATCTATCTATCTATCTATCTATCTATCTATCTATCTATCTATCTATCTATCTATCTATCTATCTATCTATCTATCTATCTATCTATCTATCTATCTATCTATCTATCTATCTATCTATCTATCTATCTATCTATCTATCTATCTATCTATCTATCTATCTATCTATCTATCTATCTATCTATCTATCTATCTATCTATCTATCTATCTATCTATCTATCTATCTATCTATCTATCTATCTATCTATCTATCTATCTATCTATCTATCTATCTATCTATCTATCTATCTATCTATCTATCTATCTATCTATCTATCTATCTATCTATCTATCTATCTATCTATCTATCTATCTATCTATCTATCTATCTATCTATCTATCTATCTATCTATCTATCTATCTATCTATCTATCTATCTATCTATCTATCTATCTATCTATCTATCTATCTATCTATCTATCTATCTATCTATCTATCTATCTATCTATCTATCTATCTATCTATCTATCTATCTATCTATCTATCTATCTATCTATCTATCTATCTATCTATCTATCTATTAAAACAAATGTCTTTTCAGCGGCTTAATATCCTTGTTCGTTTTCCTGTTTGTTAATATTACAAGTCCCCGCAGTAGAAATTTTGCAATGACTTCTTTATGCTCTTTAGTGTAATCTGTGCTTAGAATGTTTTCTTTCATAAATTGAGCACGCCATGTTTCCACTAGCTTTTCTGTGTGTTGTCTTTATGGGAACTGAGCTTCGAACACATTTTGGAAAGTTTTAACGGTTCTTTCGAAAAGGATCGAAGGAACTGTTAACTTTCCAAACTCTGAACTTGTGGTTATTGTTTCATATGCTCGCAGTTTGATTAATATAGTCGCTTGCCTTTCTTTGGCTTTTTCGTCCTGATCGACTAAAAACTGGGAGCACGCTTGGCAATCTAACTTCTTTTGAAGTTTTGCAGCTGCAAACCCAGAATAATAAGTAGTTGCTGCTTTATGTAGCTTGACGGAAAATTCACTATTTTCATTTGTATCGCAGTGCATTTGGCTATCATGTTGTTGTTCTTCTTCTTCTAGAACATAAACTTCCATTAATTCTTCATCTTCATCTTCATCTAAATCTTCTTCTAGAGTATGCATCAATTTTTTCTGTAATATATTATCTTCGATTTCGACTTCAAAGTCGAAATATTTCTCGTCTGCAGTTTTATTGTCTGTTTCTCGTTCGTAGTCGGCCGTTTTCAATAATGACTCGGCATTAGCATTTTCGTAACCTGAGTGTTCGGCCGACACAAAATGATGGAAGATAATTTGCTTCAAATTCCGAATAAATCTCCAAGCCGAAGGATTTCTCTCGTAGGATCCTCTATTACAACGAACTATGGAAAACAAATTCTCAGCCACATCTATATTCAAGTGTGCGAGTAGGAAGTAGCTCGGTTCTTCGCTTTTTAAGTATTCCCACTTCTGCACAATTGCTAGCAGCGTTTGTTTCAATCCATTGAAGAAAGGTGGAATTTTTATTTTACTGCTGGATCTCCAAGTTGAAATCCACTCTCTTGCTTCGATTAATTTATTTAGTGTAGCAGTAGTTTCCGATAAGACTTCATGATTCGGGTTTCTCGAATAGCGCTGACCCGTATTTAAATTGTCGAATAAATCGTTCATTCTTTTGAAAAATTTGGCGGTTCCTTCAGCGACTCTTCTCTCTTCTTGAGTTTTGAAGCAGTCTGTTTTTAGCGCATACATTATGCCAGCGTACACTGTATCGCTAAACAGTTGTGTAGCCAACTTTACCGAACACTTCTCAAATCCATTAGGCCTAATATGAGACTTGGTAAGTTTGAAGAAGACTTTAAAGGTTTTCGCTTTCGCGTCTTCCTCGAAAACCCTCTCCAGAACTTTCCAGTCAACAATATCATCACCTACATGGATTCGATTCGTCAGAAGTATGTTTGGAACGCATTTAAAAAGATGTGGATAGTCATGTAATAAAAAAATTCTTTGTCCTTCTATTTCTAGATAGGGTTTGGTCTCTATGGACTGGGGTTGCAAAAGCTTCTTGTATGCTGATACATTGTTTGGCCCTTAGTCACAGCTCGTTGCAACCAAGGTCAATCCACACTTAATTACTCCTGTAATTACAGTGACTAGCATTTTTGACAGCATTTCTCCATTTGGGGATCCGATGTAGTAGGCGATCGTTTGTTTCCAATTGGTGTTCAAACTTCTCAATGTGAATACCATCACTTTATTGGCGATCGTATTCTTTCGTCCAAATTCCCCTTAATCCGTGAAGCCATATATAATATCATCCTTTATGTTGTATTCCAATTCCCGATGGATGCTCATTTCGTCGAATAAAAGGACACACTTCCTCTCCATGTGTGTCATTTCTTTGGCCTTTTCCGTTAGCATATCCGCGATTTGTTTGCTGAAGCCCGCCGGTAACCTAATTTCTGAGTGCCATCGGTAAATCGTACTTACCGATGGCAGCTTAAATCCTACATCTATTAAAAACGAATAAGACGCTGGGGACTTGAAGAAAAGTTTTAAGCAAAAATCTTTTTCTTTAGGCCCCCAGGTAGCGTTTGACTTGTGGAACAGTTGCGCAAAAATGAATGTGCGCAACTCCTCAGAAAAACCTTCCATATGCGACCCTAAATTTTCCCTAAGCTTATATTTAGGGTTTACATGTACTTTTTTAGGTGTGCGAAAAATACGTCGGGGAGTAACGAGTCGCCGATTTACTTTTCGCACAGCTTTATAAGTATAGTTCCTCGGGGAGGGGAATTGGGAGGGTGAAACGAGTGAAGCAGGATCGACATATGGCAGAGAATAATCTCTGACATACGTTTTGGAAGATTCTGGAGCCAAGTTTATAAGAGATAAAGTTGGACTGCAGGGTATGGGACTAGGTGAAGGTAAAGGCGGACGTGGACGCAGAGGTGGGAGTGGAGGTAGCGGTGGAAGTGGAAATGGGCGAAGAGGTTGAGGTGGGCGAAGAGGTATACGAGGAGGTAAAAATGATTGCGAGGGCGCAGATGTGACCGTGGAAGTCGGCTGCTTTCGGATTCTCCATGCCTCCATTTCGCTAAGACATAAAGGGTCTACAGCTTCATGGGAGCAATAGCAAGTTGCCATAGACATCGGGAGGGTATTTAAATCGAGACATTTCCGCGCGGCCCTAACTATAAAGTCTTTCTCGAAGAAGTAAGCTTCACATAGGAATAAGTTCGACTTGTGAGAAAAACCCCCATGTTTAGCCCAAATTGGTCTTTTGGGACTTTAAAAAAAGAAATACTGCTTGGGCGTCCTTGCAACTCACCACAGTTTAAGTAGCAGCACCTAACCATGATGTTTTTTAAACTAAATTCCTAAAATTCCTAAAACTGATTTTTTAAATCTATAAAAGTACCTATTCGTAAAAAAAATAAAAGTACCTATCCGTAGGTAAAAAAAGTAGTATGTATAAATAAGTTTTATATAATTAAGTTTAAAAAAAAAATCAAGCAAATAAGCAAAAAAAAGTGTGAGTGCCGGGACTCACGGTTAAGATGTGTAAACATCAACATTCGTCCGAATGCCTCATAGACCGAGAGCCTACATAAAATTTAGGGTGTGGATGATAGCAAAAATTTACTGATATTTTTATATAGATCTTAACTTTTCATAAGCAAATTTGAAAATCGGTAATGATGCATGGAAAATGCGTTTTTTAGTTTACCGACAAAGGCCCCAACCACGCTCAACAGCATTGGGCTCTTAGCCAATCATTAAAATTATATTTAAAAATATTTTCCAGTCAATGACCTTATTTCGTCTAATTTGCCAAAAAAGGCGGCCATCTATGTTAAAACCCTGCAGCCATGATGAAAGCGCAGTCCATGTACTATATGTTCTTAGCAACCAACCCCATTTTAACCCAAACTGAAGTCGACTTTTTGATTTCGTATATAAACACTCAGCGTTTAGTTACTGAGCGTACATAGCGTTGAACGCACTCAATTTTCGTGAAGCTCAGAACAGAGATTATGGATAATTCATAAGTCTGCTATTACACGATGAATCTAGTTGCATTCGCCTTCTTCGAATTCTTCTTTGTTATATCGTCCGCTGTTTCAAGCGCTATTACACGTTGAAACCAAAGTCATGAATCTAATTTGACAGTTCTCTTCATTTTTCATTTTCGTGTTGGGCTGTGCTCAAGCAATAAAAAAACTTTTTATGTTTTTATTTTTGTTTTCATTATTAGATATATTGAAGAAAGAAAGGTTTGTGTGCCTTTAAATGAATATCAGTCAAGAAAAGCAATAATTTATTTTATTTATGTTGTTTTTAAAGATGAATTTCTCATTTCTGGAAAGCCTATAAGGCTATCAATAACAGTGCGTTGCATCGAAATTTACTCTTTGAACAACAAAACCATATGAAGCAGAATAGTAAAAAACGGACAAGAGAAAAGAGAAACGTCAAATAGTTGCATCGAAAATTTTACTCACGCGACACCGGTCACTTTTTGTCCGTCTCATCTTTTCGATTTTTTTTCTCTTTTGCACTTACGTAGTTCGAAAAGTCGCATGCGTCTAAATGCATCGTGTAATAGCAGACTAATCTCTGGCTCAGAATCAAAATCACGACCACGGCTACAAGATAAGAATCACGATAACGAGATGAGTGGGCGTAAATTTTAATTTTTTTTTAAATAATGCGTTTTCTAAGTTGACGCATAGTTTTTTCAAAAATTCATAATTTACACTGAGCCATCTTTGGCGACTACTTTAAGGTACATACATTCATACAATGTATGTGATGTATGTTCCGTGAAATAGGCCCCTGGTCTCAAAGCAGTCATGTAATTGAAAAAAAGTAATGCAAAGAATACAAAATACGGATAAAGGTAGCTGCAAACAAACACGATAGCGGTGGCGATCACGATAAAATTGTGGATGCCATACACATAAATCAAAGGAAAGGCACACATCTACACGATTGAAGTGTGCTTTGATTTTTATATAAAGCATACACATTTTTATCGTGATCGCTACCGCCATCGCGTTGGTTTGCGCGTAGCCTAATGCTAAAGAAGCGTTAAAAAGAGTCTCGTAAAACTTGGCCCACGACTCACAGTGCAACTGGTCTTCCATCTTATCTTTTTTCTCTTTCGCACTCATTATGTTCGAATAGAGTCAGACGCAAAAAATCATCGTGTAATAGGGGCTTAATATATCCTCTAAGCAACCCGAACTGAACTCGACCTTTCGATTTCGTATATAAACACTCAACGTTAAGTTACTGAACGTACATATTGTTGAACGCACTCAATTTTCGTAAAGCTCAGAATCACGATCACGCCACGATCACGATCACGATCACGACCACGACCACGATCACGGTCACGATTACAACGTTAAGTTACGTTTTCTTTTCACCCTACCGCCAGTATAGATGTTTACACATCAATTACACATCAAAAAGAATAAGAAGGATAAAAGTATAAGTATGTACAGGTAAACAATGAAGTAAGCTAAACTAGTTAAGAATTAGAAAAATATTAACTAAAAGAAGGTAAGTATATATTTATAATTATGTTTTTAAAAAACGGAAGGAAATAGGATAAGCAGAAGTAAGTATATGCGGTTAATTAACCAAAAATTAAAAAAAAGAATGTTAACTATAGGTAAGTATAATAAATTTAAAAAAAAATTGCGAATACGAAAAGCAGAAGTGAGTATGGAGTATGCGTAAATTTAGGCAAAGTTTAAGCAAACAAGTAAAAAGGAAACTATAAAAGTAAGCACATACGATAAGCAGAAGTATAAGTATAAGTAATTAAATTAATTAAAAAAATTAAGCAAATAATTTAATAATACGAAAAATGTTAACTAAAAGAAAATATGCAAATATATATTTAATTAAGCTTAAAAAAGTAAGCAACAAGGATAAATAGACGTAAGTATGCGTAAAATTAAGAAATTAGTCTAATAAGAACAAGACAAATATTTACTAAAAGAATGTAGGATAAGTATGTATATATTTAAATAAGTTAAAAAAAAAAAAAAGAAATTAGCATAAGCAGAAGTATGAGAAAATTAAGCAAAAGTAAGCAAATAAGGCGAAAAGAATATATATATATACACCTATATAGAATATAAGAATAATAAGAAATATTAACTAATTAAATACAAAAACGTAAGTAAAAATAAATATAATAAAACGAGTAAACAAAAATAAAAAAAAACAGCCAAGTTAATTTTAATTTTTATTTATAATACTTAATTCGCGCGTTTAGTTCATTAATTGCAATTGCAAACGAGTAACCAAAAAATAAAAAAATCCGCTAATTTAACTTTAATTTATTATAATATTTATTTCGCGCGTTTAGTTTATAAATAAATTGCAATTTAAATAAAAGAAAAAAGCTAAAAACGGGAACACCCTATAAGGCAATATAAAATGGTTACTCGTGAAAATAAAAAAGAAAAAAACTTACAGCACGTTTTCTTGTTATGAGAATTTAAAAAAACACAATTAAATCACAAAAATTACAATTAAGAACACAAATTTGGACACTAGATAGATTTTCAAAATGATTTCAATATCACAGATTAACACAATTAGGAACTTTGTAGGGTTGTAAAACCGAAATTTAAAAAAAAATATGTAGGCAGGTAGGTATTTTTTAGCAAATATTATTATTAAATACGCTAAAATTAATTTTTCACGGAAAACTCCAATTAAAAAAGAAAAAAGACAGTCATTTAAAACAAATAAAAAAAGTTAAGTCACATGCAAATAAAATCAGAAACACAACAATAAAGGGGGAATTCACTAGGTTTGGGGATATTATATTACGAAAAAAATGTTAAGTTAGTTGTAAGTAGGTAATTCTAGTTCAGTAAGGGCCAGTTGTAGAAATATTTAAACCGTGGTTCAGCAATTTGTATCCACTGATTTCGGCGGATTAATTGAGTTTCAACAGTGGTTTACTGTTCAAGTGTGTTATAATAATCAATTACATACTTGAACCAGCGTTGAACGTTAGTTAATCCGCCGAAATCGGTGAATTAAAATCTTGAACCGAGGCTGAACCACCATTGTACAACTGGCCCTAAGTAGTTTTAAAAAAAACTTATTAAAAATGAATGCACAGCAATCAAAACACTCGTAGTCAAAATGACACCAAGTTCAACAACTGATAATTTCAAGAAAAAGCTAAATTTTCACTACACATAACGGCCAAAAACAACACACACCAACATATATACATATCATACAAAAAAAATTTGCAAACATTGACCCAAAGAAAGACACAAAATTATTTCCTTATTAAAGCCTAGTACGCTGCTGATGCGAAACGAAAAATCCCATACAAAAATGACACAACGAAATCAAAGACGGAAAATTTCGTTCTGCTTTTCGTTTTGCAGTACGCTGTTCGAAGAGCGAAATTTATAATTGTAGCAGATTATTTGGAGAAGTCTCCGCTCCCTTTTCGCACTGAATTAATTATACAGACTATTTATTGTGTGCGGAGAAATGACATTTGTGTTTTATTTGTTTTTTTTTATCATTTTCTTACATCATGTGTGTCTCTGATTTTTTGCGTTTGTTTGATTTTGTTTTTGGAATTAGTAAAACTCTCCAAGGATATTTTCCGTTGTGTTTCCGCAAGCGTTTCGTTGTCTTTTTGGAGATCACAGAAAAATTTCGTTTCGCATCAGCAGCATACTAGGCTTAACCTTCGTCTTCCAATAGATTGGAGAGTAAAAACTCTCCAAAGCGCACTGCACAACCGAAGTTGCGCATATGTCCTTAAGGTGACGCTAGTATCGCACCTCGCCGTGTTAGTACTATAGTTTTTATATATAAAGCTGTTACCAGTTGACTGGGATAAGTGGTTCCGGGATCGGCTGTAACCAACCCCTCCTGCACCATCGCTCCTTTCCATTGACGCGCATCGACACAAGAAACTGCTTCTTTGTAGCTAATGGGTTCACCTTGAACGAGAAAAGCGTGTTTTTCTGCAAAGTTTAGACAACCTGAACCTTTGTATATAAAAACTATAGTACTATCATGGTTAGGTGCGACAGCAGCGACACCTATATTGTCCACGCAACGGTTTCTCATCAAGAAGTTGGTAACTTGCAGCTTTGCAGGTTGCAGATATTTGTTAAATGAGGAACGTAATAAGAGAAGAATATGAACGCTGTTTATTAAATTAAAGTGAGTGCAGTGCGAGGTACAGAATGAAATCAAGGAATAAAATATCTGTATACCTATATAAAATCTTTTATACCTATACACAGATAAAATGAAGAAAAAACAATTTTGTTTTGTTTACATTTTTTTTCATTCTGGCATGTTTTATGGTTAGGGAAGAAATGAATGTAAAATGTATATACATACATGTAGGTATAGTTATATCGATATTTAACCATTATAAGGGAATCGCTCACTCACATAATTTTGGTTTGTTTACATTTTTTTTCATTCTGGCATGGTGAAGAAAATGATTGTAAAATGTATACATAGGTATAGTTATGTTTATCGATATTTAGCAATTATAAGTGAATCGCTCACTTTTTCATGCATTAAAAAATGTAGGTAGATATATATGCATAGTAAATCTGTTTAGACTTAATTTAAGACGGGATTTTTTGAAATTTCAATTTAAAGTAGGTACCTAGGACAAAATGTGGTAAAATTGATCAAACTAGGTACATGTACCTATTCTAGACGAAGGTGGTAAAGTAGGTACTAATATATTTTTTATTCAATAGATATTTAAAATTCCAGAATATCGCTAACTTGATAAAAAATCTATAAAATCTACAAAGCGAGATATAAATTTTTGAAAGTTCAAAACTGAATTAATTACAAAATTCCAATAAATCAGGGTTAAGTTTAAAAACAAAATTATTCCTATTTCAGGAAATTTTGATAAAATTTTTTTTTGAAACCATATTTTATGTTTCAAAAACAGGTTTTGCGGGGTTAATTTTTACCACTTTTTGATTTTTATCTTTAAAAATCTCAAAAAATGTAGATGATAGAGATTATTGATCTACATTTGTTGTAAAAATTTTAGATTTTTCAAATTTTTTTCAACTGAGATATTGACATATTTCTGTCGTTTTATTTATCATCTCATAACTCTGTAGTTATTACATTTATAGGATTCGTTTTTCTTTTATTCGCATCTAGGAAAATAGACAATTAATTTGATATATCATACATAACTGTACAGTGTACAGTGTACACCCCACACGACTTTCACAATAGTTTAATAAGAAAGTTAAAAAAATATCGGAAAATTGAAAAAATTGCGGTTGTTGTTCATTGCCAACCGACGTGTTCAGTGGAGAATTGTCCAATTTTTGTTAAAATTGAAAATCACTCGATTTTTGCTCAGTCAAATGCTTTATCTTCAGATCCAATTGTCCGATTTTCAAAATTCAAAGTTCAAATTAAAGCCAGAATCACAGTCGAGTACAAGCTACAAGTTCAAAACCGTTCAAAATTTCATACTAAAAACGTTAAAGAATGTTTTCGAGAAAAAATTTCATCGAGGCAAACGTAACGAGAAAGAGGAATACACCAAAAAAAAAAGTAGAACCTAGGTATTTTTCTCACCTAAGAATTGTGAAGGCCACTGTTGGTTGGTTTGGTTGGCTGATAACATATAGGTATGATAGATATGAAAGTAAGTTTAAGGTCTTTAAATTTAGGTAGAATGTGAAGCTAAATTTTATTTACAAATTTATTACGGAGGCACATAAAACCTTTAAATGAATCACGTTATTAATTTAAAATTTAATGGAAACAAAATTTAATAAAAAAAAAATATTTTAATGCAAATGTAGGTACTTGACTCTTTTAAGGGAGGTATGTACCTAACTAGGTATAGTACATTTTTTAGGTAATTTTAATTTTTCTTATGATGAAAAAGAAAAGGATCGATTTGGTTTTGACTTATAACTTCTGTTATAATAATCGGACCTGTAAGATGAAGGTCTTAAATTAAGGTAAAATGTAAGGCTAACTTATTGAATTAAAAAATCATTGAGATCACATACAAATTACTTTGATTGTTTATTTATTTATCGTTATAAAAATTTAATGAAAACAAAATTAGGTAGGTATTTTAATAGAAAAATACATAGATAGATATAGGTATGTACATAATGCATCAGATTACTTATGGGAGCCTATATTGTAGGTATACTACCTGCTTAAAAAGTAGTTTAGTTTAAGGTAGTTTGCATTATGCTAATATACCTAGGCATCTACATTTATTTATGAACAATATAGCACGTGTTTTCTAATAAAAAAGCCAAATGCAGTCTTCGTTTTTAATCGATGTTTATTGAATATTATTATTTTTGTTGTTCGAAAATCCAATTTTGGGTCATTTTGAAGAACAGAAATATTAATATAAGATCATCTTCAATATTTTAATAAATGTTTTTAAAGGAGACAAAATACCTATACAGTACATAGGTACCTACATACCTATACCTGATTATATGTACATCTGTTCCACATATCAAGAAATATCACAACATTGCTTGGAGATTCCCGCTTTATTTGATTTTTCACCACTTGAAAATTACAAATCAAATCAAATATCTGTCAACCTCAATATTGCAAGAAAACAAAATGCGAAAATATAAATGTATAATTGTATAGGACAGTATACCTACCTACCACTTTTTCATCTTTACATATTCTTCCTCACATCTAAACTCCGATAAGCAATGCGAACAAAAAAAAATTATTATTTAAAAGATAGGAATTTTTTTTAAATTTTCTTTGATTTATTCTGCTTTTTGCCATGACGCAAACAGCTTGCAAAGTTATCTCCTTTACTCTCTTTACCGTAATCAGAATTGAAATAATACAATCCTCTCGCTATTAATACTTGCTCTTCATTTCTTATCCTGCCATATTTCAAAGTCTGCAAAAAAAATTTAAAGTGACTCTAGCGCCACTGTATAGGTCCACGCAACCCTAAAAATTATGCTCCATGATAGTACTATAGTTTTTATATACAAAGCCTGAACTCTTCCAGTCCTTTGTACTCCGCAGTTTATTCCTGTATGAAACATCTTTGCTTGTATCAGCATCATCCTCATCTATAGAGTCGAAAACATCATTTTCTAAGTTGGCTTCTTTAAAGTCTGGTCCAGATGAACTATTGGAACCCTCCCTCGTTACGTTGTTAACATCCTACTCACGCACATCATTTACAGTGTCATGCACGTTATCATGTAAATTACTATGCAAACCACCACGCAAATCTTCATACAAATCATCATCTGTGTTCACAGAATCATCATCTTGCGATGAAAAAACTTTAGATCTGTCTTGATCTCCACCTTGCTGCTTTTGAAAATCACCCTCCTTAAAGGTGACGTCTCTAACAATTTGAATTTGTCTTGACGATAAATTCCAAATGCGATACCCTTTCGTGTTTTCGGCATATCCCATGAACAAACCTTTTTCCGCCTTACTATCAAATTTCTTGCGTTTCTTCTTCGGTACATGTATGAAAGCATCGGTCCCAAATGTTTTTAAATCTAATGCCTTACAATCACTGCCCCACCAAAGCTCATACGGAATTTTGCTTTTAACTGGACTAACACCAGTTCGGTTTAATACAAACACTGCGGTGTTTACTGCCTCTGCCCAGAATCTCTTATATAAGCCACTTCTACAAAGCATAGTTCTGGCGGCTTCCACAATGGTGCGATTCTCGCGTTCAACACTGACATTTTGCTCCGGAGTGTAAGGAACTGTAGCTTCATGGCGAATAGAGTGTTTGATTAGAAGGGATTTAACACTTTCGTTCACAAACTCTGTTCCATTATCTGTATTTGTATTTTTGCTTTGTTAAGAAACTTTTCTATGTATGAACAAACATCAGATTTAGATTTTAAGAAATATACCACCTTGTATCGCGAATAATGGTCCTTAAATAAGAGAAAGTACCTACTACCTAGAAACCACCAACTGAGCTTTCCTCCATGGGTCCACATACATCAGCATGGATAAGTTCGCCCGATTTGGAAGCCTGAAAATCACTTCGAGGAAAAGGCAATCGATGTTGCTTCCCATAGACGCAGTTTTCACATGAAAAATTCCCATCGTCTTTGAATTCGATTCCTTCTTTCTTCAGCTGATTGCGAACTTGTACAACGTTCTGGTGTGCCATTCGTTCATGCCAAATTTGTAATGGCAATACCTGACTAGCCACATTTGCTTCCCATAAAGTCGGTGGTTGAACCTGCCACAACTGAACCGTTCTTCTTCACAAACCTGCACTAAAGATTATCAGATATTATGCTCAGATTCTTATCTAAAGCCCTTGTCTGCGAAAATAGATTCATAGAAATCTTTGGGACATACAGAACGTCAGACAAATGTTTTTCAATCCAAATGTTCAAATATCTTTTCTACGCTTCCTATCTTAATGCATAGAGGATCAGTAAACTCCCTATAGCATGCCAACCATTCCTTTTTGCACGTCATATGGTCACTGGCACCAGAATCCAAGTACCAATTTCCATTTATTGTGCTATCCCTTGCACCTGAGGCATAACAACCAATTAGAGCTTCCCCTTGAACATCACTTTGAGTTCCAGTCCACCGTCTATTGTCTGGCTATCTTCCATCGAAATACCTCGTGGAACTGACTAAACCTGACATTACTGCATTGTTACCTCTCATTCCCTCACTTGTACTTCCAGTCATCACTTTGCCGTCAACGCTGCATATAAGTGCATCACCTCTTCGTACCTCACCTTTAGTTCCAGTCCACATTCTACGATCACCTACAGCATTTATTTAAGGACAATCTCTCTTCTAATGACCACGCTCATTACAAGTGAAACACTTTCCAGGCTTTGGAGACTTTGGATTTTTCTTCTTTGTCTTTTGCTTTGCAACTAAAGCAACGGATGATGATGAACTTGGGGCATGCGATGACATGCGTGTCTCCTCCATGACCAGCCGCGACGTAATATTTTCCAAAGTTTGGTGCTCTTTTTCCGTCGACTCCCATGCACAGAAGAAATGTTTAAAATTACTTGGAAGTGTCATCAAAACTTTCGTTATAATCATACTTTCAGAAATGACATCTCCAATGTCCCTTAATTGTCTGACAATGTTCTCTAACCTGGATATATGTGTTGAGACATCGTCATTCGGATCTTTTTTGAACCCGTAAAATGTCTGTAGCAACATGTGGATATTTACCTTTGAAGTCTGTTCATAAACCGACCTAAGTTTAACCCACATTTCTATTGCAGTTTTGCAATTAACGATGTCCCGAAGCGGAATAGAACCTATGCTGGTTGCAATTATCCTCTGTGCTTTGCTATCAGATCTCCTCCAATCCAAGAGCCGATTATCAAAAGCAGCTTGATTTTCGGATTTAGCCTTCACCGGAGCCTGATTCCCGCCATCCACATAATCAAATACCCCACAGGCATTAAGCAAAATGGAGGCTTGAAATTTCCATACGGAATACTGGTCTGCAGTTTGCAGTTGCTCAATTTTAAAGGCGTTATTTTCCATTCTTACCGATTGTCGTTTTATTAATTTAATCTACGTCTAAGGGCCAGTTGTAGAAATATTTAAACCGTGGTTCAGCAATTTGTATCCACTGATTTCGGCGGATTAATTGAGTTTCAACAGTGGTTTACTGTTCAAGTGTGTTATAATAACCAATTACATACTTGAACCAGCGTTGAACGTTAGTTAATCCGCCGAAATCGGTGAATTAAAATCTTGAACCGAGGCTGAACCACTATTGTACAACTGGCCCTAAGGTTAAAGGTAATCTGAAGTTAACGAGTTTCCCAGCTTTTAAAGCGTGTGCCAAAAAAAATAAATAAAAAAAGCTTTGTACTTTTAATCTAACCTCTAATTTTTCCGCGTATTCTGGGCCAATAACCTGTTGAAAATATAGGTAGTAATTAAAATAAAACGACCGACTTCGAGTAAGAACACACTGCAACTGACTTTATTATATAAAGAGAATATAATGCAAAAGCTTATAACTTGAACAATATTTCCAGGAGAGTATTGACAAATTCAAATATTCAAATATCATTAAGGTAATTCATTCGATATATTCAACAAAATCAATAATGACTTCTTTCTTACGTTAAATTTCTAAAATAAAAGAGTAGAAACTTATACATTTACCAAACTGAATTAAATTAAAACAAAAAACAAACGTCACACATCGCACCCTTAGAATGAAAGTGACCTAACTAAAAAATTCGGCATCTTTTTCACAACCAGGTTTAAGAGTTCATTTCGCTTTTAAAGTTCAGTTTATTGAAAAATCAGAAGTTACAGAAATTTTGAGTTAGGTCACTTTCATTCTAAGGGTGCGACATGTTGATAGATGTACATGTATATACTTCCACTGGAGTGGGTACTTCAAGTCTGGATTCATTCGTCCACTGCTCTGAGAATTGGCAAAAGATATATCAAAGGGCACGGTAGTGCCCAGCCAAGTTCTGGCACTACACCCTTTTAACAGGAACAAACTCAGGCGATTTTCGACCCCCCTCTAACTTCAGTAGCAATAAAGTCAGGAACTTTAAATTCGGAATATTTGGTAGGCTAGCTAAGCACAAGCACCACACTAAATTTCAACTACTTAGCCTAAGTGGTTCCCGAGATATAAGACTTCAAAAATCACGAAAACCGCAGAGTCTTGTTATTTGGTACAACCGTAGGCTTTGAGGTTTTCCATTCAGGCGGCGTGGTATCCTCCCACTTTCCCAGAATTGTTATCAATTAAATGGAACACTTCCGATTGTTTAAATGGAGCACTTCCGATTGCTGTAAAATGATGAAATTTGGTAGAGCGATAGGGTTTGAAATGCGTATAAAGAAAAAAATAGAACATTTGAGGTTTTCTATTCAGGGGGCGTGGTATCCGCCCACTTTCTCAGAATTGTTATCAAGGAGCACTTCCGATTGCTGTGGAATGATGAAATTTGGTAGAGCGGTAGGACTTGAAGTGCAAGTTTTCTTTTTATTATGCACAATTCAAAACGTTTTGAAAACTTGACAATGTGAACCCCCAAATTTTAGTCAGTAATCATTAAATAATAAATTTCTCTCATAACTTGGTGTTGTTTCAATATTCTCTTCTTAAAATATGTGATATTAAACCTTCATAAAGTTAGAACTTGGTATACTTTTAGATCTCACTAATTTTCACGGCTGAGTTGTTACATATACAGATTTTTATATAGAAGAACTTGGCTGTTTTTTAACATTTTATGTTTTTGTTGTTTTCTTCCACTGGCTGCGGGATATTTCTTTTCATCCACTATATGGCTCTCGAAAAGAATATTCTATTGCAATATCCAAGATGAATAGATTATTTCATAACTTTTCGCCCACTGGCTATGGGAAACTACAAATAAAAGGCAACAGAGTTCTTCCACTAGCTGTGGGAATCCAAATAAAAAGGCAACAGAGTTCTTCCGCTGGCTGTGGGCATCCAAAGTCCAGGTTTCTTTTTACTGGTAATTTTTCGTCCATTGGCCGTGGGAAAGGGCGAATTTCTTCCACTGGGTGTGGGAATCCAAAAAGGCACCAACACACCAATTGAACAAAAACGAGCATTTATTACAATAGTTGCTGTTTATTCTCTAAAGTTTTAAAAGATAAAATCTTATAAATAGGTTTACAATATTAAATTAAAACCTACTTTTTGGTGGATTCTGGCAGATGACCGGTGGCTGACAGTTAAATACAAAATGGCGAAAGAAAATGAAATGACCAGAAAACGTGACTTTTAGTTTCTGTCAAGTGTCAACGACAGATAATAGCTGTGTTTGGTAACGTGAAATTTCTTCCAAAATTGCACACATTTTCACAATTTTTCACAAATTGTCACTAATTCCTGTTTGTTAACTCAAAAAAGTTGCAACGAGAGAGGAAATTATTTCCCCTCCATTGGATAACTTGCAATTTTCTGCTACACATTGCTGAAGATTCAGATAAGTCCATCAAAACAGGTGTTACATATTCGTTGGATATTTTTCGGTATAAAAATTATTTTACAATTTTAAAAATACAGGGTTCAAAATGATCTGTCAATGTTTTTTCATCTTGTACACAAAAGTGACATTTTATACAAAAAGTGGTTCAGTACGTTTGGTAACTTTTGGACAAGTTCTTCCTCTCTGAGAGTATTTTCTCCTTCTTTCACACTTCATTCAAACTATTAAGTGACATAGCTGAAGAAATCATGTTGGTTTGAAGACTAATTTTCAGGGGTGCCTAAGATACCCAAACACTTTCGATGAAGATGGTATGATCTGAACGCGATCATCCACCGTCATTGAGGAAATCTAAACATGGCTGGGTGGGTAATGGCCACACTCCAACAACATCAGCAGTGCCCTTGTGTGTGATGAGTGTCCGTCCGTTTTTCACCTCTTTTGAGACGGACCCATGTTCTGTAACTCAGGCGATAACTTTTCAAATCGTTAAAAAATGAAACGCTCCATTCCTCACTTATCGCCTCTGGAAAAAAATGGGTTTCTGTAAGTCGAAGCGATACCTTAAATTTTTCATTTTTTTTACTGGAATTTTCCATTGGAAGACGATAAAATAACAATTCATTTTGGCTTTTCAAAAACAAAAAAAGTGACTGGTTTAAACATTCTAATGCACAAATTGTTGAAAATTATCCCGGAATAACAAGAAATATTGCATTTAATTATATTCTGTAAGTGAATTTTAAACAAAGTCCTTTCAATTCCGTGTGCTATTTTCAATATTTATATTTTAAGTGCGTATCATGATGATTCTGAAATAGAAGCATACAATCTTGCCATGTAGCCTCAATACTACGGCCTCTTGCGTTTATGCTGTCAGCAGAGAAGGTCTTTGACACGGCAATTGGCTGCTCATCAAAATCTTCAAGATCTTACATCATTTATTGGATTAAAATGGGACTCATTTGGAATCCGATTGCCCGGAGTTAGTTCTTCGTTTATCTGCGTGTGATCAAACGCTGTCTGATTTATGGTCCGAATCAGCTGAACTTGTTTATTGTTTACCAGAGTCTGTGCGGCAAAGCATCTTTAAAAAATGTTGAATATTTACGCAAAAACACAATACGACATGAAAGTCGAGAAGCTGCCGATGAATCAAATAATAAGTTTTTCGGTTTGAAGGAATTTCAACTTACTAAAGCTACTTTGAAGGAACTTTACGGATCCTATAAAAAAACGAAACCGAATATTATTTTACAAAATGGACAATTTATTTTGGAATCTGATGCTTAATCAATAGAATCGTCAGTGAGAACAATGACTACACCTTCTAGTGTTGGAGACGGAGGCTTTCTGTTACAGCAAGATGTTGAAGATGTAGTTCATCATTTGGATGCTTGTATTGATGTGCATGATCATCAATTAATAATAATTATTCTTTGGATGATATTAATGAAACCATTGTCGAAGAAGTTGAAAATCCTTTTGGAAGTTTGGTTGATGATGTTAACTTAATATCCCGTTATGAAAATTTGAAGCTTTTTGACGAGAAAGAAAATTAAAAGTTAATCAGAAAATGTAAAATGTATAACTTCGGCGTACATAATTATATTATATGTACTTAGAATTAATTTTGTTTTCTTCAATAAATATTTTGTGTAATAAATGTTTGTTTGTTTTTTTTTTAATGTTTGAAACAATAACTTTTAATGAGTATCTAAATTTGTATTAATTTAGATTTTGTTTGTTTTCCCTTTCTTTATATTTTTATTTTAAACTACAGAAGGCAGCCAGGCTTTTACCGACGAATTTTTATTTTCCTATTATAAAAAGTAATGAAGATATTATTAATAGGTTTTTAAAATGCAAATAATGTATTATACTGAAATAAATCAGCCAAGTAATTATATTATGTTTCTAGAAATTACTTTTATATGAATTTTTTTTGGAATCTGTTCGATTTGAAAATGGTTTTCACAATCACTTAGAAGACTTCAATTCAAACTCAGAACCGATCCAAAAATCCAAATGAAGCAAGTAGTTTGGAAATGACATCGATGTATATCTACCAATTTCAGGAATTTTCTACTTAATTTAAAGAAATTTCTTAAAATTGTTGCTTCAAAATCACCAGCTTTATAAGGAATAAGGGTGGTAGAAATGGTTCTAAGTTTCATTTTAAGTCCCCTAAGTTGCTGAAAACCATTTTCAAATCGAACACAGATTATAAAAAATGTTCATATAAAAGTAATTTCGACATTTGCTTTAAAACAGAAAACGGTTTTCATAATCACTTAGAGGACTTTAATTCAAACTCAGAACCAATCCAATAATCCAAATGAAGAAAGTATATTGGAAATGACATCGTGGTATATCTACCAATTTCAGGAAATTTCTTAAAATTAGTAGAAAATTTTGAAATCAAACACAGATTCCAAAAAAAATTCATATAAAAGTAATTTCGGCATTTGTTTTAAAACTGAAAAATGGACCATGGTTCATAATAAAAAACGGCTATTATATACATTATTATATTCCTGATCCCAAAATCTTTTTTTTATTTTAAGATTAAAGAAACACATTCTTGAAATTAAAGTATGCATTCTTCGAAGACTCCAAGGCAGCTTTCGATTGCATAGACAGAAGATCTCTATTTCTCAAACTAAACAACGTTGGAGTCTCAACAAAAATGTTAGGAATCTTTCAAAAACTCTACGAAGGAAATAAGTCGGCTGTTTGGGATGGAAATATTCTTTCAAATTGGTTCGAACCAACAACTGGTGTAAAGCAGGGATGTCTCTTGAGTCCACTCCTCTTCTCAATTTATTTAGACGATCTAAGTACGGTTCTTCCGGGAGGAGTTCTTTTTGATGGAATGTCCTTAAAAATATTGCTCTACGCTGATGACATTGTGGTTCTCTCTGAATCTCCCAACATGCTTCAGATCATGATAAATAAACTTTATTGTTACTGCAAACTGTGGAACCTACAAATAAATACAGCTAAATCAAAAATAATGGTGTTTCGAAACGGGGCGGGTCGTCTTGCAAGGAATGAAAGTTGGACTTGGGGAAATGAAAAACTGGAAACTGTTAAGGAATATAAATACCTCGGTGTTTGGATTACTCAAACGCTATCATTCAAAAAGCATTTACAAGAAAAACTTAAAGAATCCAAACGCGCGATAAATTGTAATTGGAAAACAGTATTCTGCAATCGAAATATAGCTCCAAGTGCAAAATACAGAATTTTTGATGCAGTAGTCAGATCAATTATGTGTTATGCGGCACAAGTTTGGGGTATTCTCGAGTTTGAAGAAGTAGAAAAACTCTTAAGATTTTTCTTAAAAAGAATATTCAGACTTCCAGAAAATACACCAACGTACATGTTGCACCTTGAAACTGGTCTACCACCATTGTATATGTACACTCTTGATTTACACTTTTCATACATAATAAAGACTTTAAAACACCCTAATCATCGCCTCACAAATAAAATCGCTTTGCATCTTAAAAACAGAAATGAACAATTTTTTTCGGAATAGAGAAGACTGAGCCTCGAGCATGATGTACCACTCCAACTAGAAAATGAAGATTATTTAAGAATAAACCTGCAAACTCTTTTAAGTAAAATTGAAGACTCAGCTAGAAATGCTTTCATCGAACAATGTCAACAAAGTCAAACAAGAAGCTCCAATAAGTTTTTAAACCATTTCCTGGGAGAAAACAACTACTTCAATGACCAGAATAGTCTAAATGTTATCAGTACTATCTTTAAAGCGAGAGGCGAACTCCTCAGACTTAATTACGTACCCTACATAAGTGAGCAAAATACGGAATGTACCTTGTGCAATATGAGAACTAGAGAAGACATATGTCATTTCATTGGCATCTGTCCTATTTTCAACTCAATCAGAAGATCAATTTGGAGAAAAAATACTCTCACTGGAGATGAAATTCAGGGTATTCTAAATGGCGATAATTGAACACTTCTTTACTTCTACATCAAAACTGCCTATAAATATCGAAATCAAATCATAAACGAATCTTTTTGATCCTGTCTTTAATTTTATATTCATATAATTCCTTTTTTATATTTTTTGTATTAATTTATCTATTTGTTATTAATGTAAACTTTGCGCTAAATTAATTCATACTTTGTATTAAGAAATTTTAATGCTCTCTTCTCGGCTGCCAATGCTCTTTTGTAAAAAAAAAAAAAAAACTTATACCAAACTATGTAATTACTTCTTATAAATGTAAATAAAAATCACACTTACTACTACTACTACTACTACTACTAGTAGGTATTTAGGTATATTGTATAAGATAACTGAGTTATAAAGTGAAAACATTATACATATACTAAATGTGCGAATTGCAATGGTGCACACAAATCTACCGACCCTTCTTGCGTTAGTCGAAAACATTATATTGAAATCCGACAATAAATCTCTTCTCGAATGCGTAATAATAATAGCTACAATAATAATTATCTCTCAAAACCTGTTTTAATAAATCCACTTAGAGCCAAGACCAATCACGTAAAATTCACCATGGAAGAATTTCCCCAACTGCCCCAAACGTCTAACAGGAGTCGAACACAACCAACATGCTGCATCGTCGTCGAATGCAAGTTCGTCCCATGCAGTCAACATTCGCTTAGAGAAGCTTAATCAAATCACTCAAAATTATTTGATTTGATCAACATTAATATAACTCTTTATTCTCTTTAGATGAAATTGCATGTCTTCTAAATGATGTTATGTCTAAGAAAAGCTCATGTACTAAGGTTGAACAATTTAATGTTATCCCCACTCTTGCAGTGAAGTACGTTTATTCAGTATGTAACTTGAAACTTTTTCACATTCACTTTATGTGTATGTGAAAAACAAAATTGACATTGCTCTACTGACTGAGACTTGACTAAAGAATGAAAACAATTTTTCGAATGCTTATTATATATTAGGCGTTTTTTATTATCAGAATTAATCTATATGGATCATGAAACAACTTACATAACAACAACAACACATGAACCTGCTCTTTATCGGGTTCACGTTTCATGATCCGAAAACAGTCTGCTGATTCTCGCCACTGTGAGTTTGTTTTATTTTCGCAGGATGATCCATATATGGATCATGGGTCTAAATAAAAAACGGCTATTGTAACGTCTGTTATTTTTAGTTATGACTTCTTACCGTCTATAGCACCATCTTCTGGAATGTAAATGCTGCAGACCAACATGAGGTGACATTGACTTACTATATATGGACTGCCAGGAGCCAACTTCACGATGGTTCCACCTATAACTAAACGCCGCTAGCGCTAACATAGGACAAGCGGAAAACACGGTGAAACATTTTGACACTTCAGTTGTGTGCTTGTTTTTTTTTCATTCCTTTTTTCATTCACTTTTGTTTATTTTTTTTTTTTTTTGTCATTTTAGAAAACTTTATTTACAAAAATAAACAAAAGATTATGAATAAATTAAATGTATTAATCCCACCGCATAATTTTGAACGCATATCTGTGAAAAAAGTTATAAAATTCTGTGAAACTCAGCGCTTTGGCTGTTCTCACAGAGCCTAGTCAAGAAGGTTCTGGTGACCAAAGAAATTTATCCCCAAGTGCGACTGGTTATGGATCGGTTTCCTCTTTAGTTAGAATCTCTCCTACGACACTCGTGCTAGCTAGAATTGCGTCCAAGTACATCCTGGCACTTGGCACAAGTAAAACTGTTTGCAACCCTGTATCGTATAGTCACCATACGAGTCTAAAAGCAATACATAAAACAGGACAGCTATCTTTATATTATTATTATGAGTATTTCTCTTTCCTACTATATTGTTCTCTTCTCTTAATAAGGATAGTTATAAATATTGTAAGCCAATATAATCAGACAGCATTGTAGTTAGTGATAATTTGGACAGCAAGGAATAAAGTTGGGTTTTTTCACCGTAAAGGTTTTTCCCAAAGCAAATCTTAGTATGTTTTTATTTCGATCGGAATCTTTTTACTTAAATTTAGTTTTACCTTTATACGACGAAACATTTGGTCCACAGCGAGCCGGATTTGAGCCAGCGGCTTATCGATAAAATAAAATTACAGTCCACGAACGGAGAGTGAAAAATTTAAAATTGGTTAAAAAGTGAAAATTTAATGTGTAATGTGAGTGATTGTTTAAGCATTAAAGCATAAAAAGGGAGGTACACCCTGTCAGTGTCCAGCGTTTTCCGAAATAATATAGAATGTTAAAAGGTATACCTACATTTAATAATATTTCCTCCCTTTAGCGAAAAATTCCATGCAAATAACGAAAGCGGACGGCAAACCGTTATGAAAATGCTAGCAGCAAACAAGATTCAGCATGAATATCACATTACGGCTATGTGCAATATTCAATATAAACATATTCCATGTCTTGCCTTTTTTTTCCTTTCAGCTACAGCGATAACAGCAACAATATATGTATATAAGCAAGCGAATACGAAATCTATATCTGCCAGCGACACTTTTTTTTCTCTCCTTTAGCAACAGCAAGAACAATAATATATACCCAAGCAAACGAATATGAAATTTATATAAAATATATGTATGTATATCAGCCAGCCAGCGACACCCTAGCCTTCTCCTTTTACATTTAGCAACAGCAAATATACAGCGACAGCAAATACCCATCAAGGCATGTACTGCCGACGATGCATATATTTTTTCTCTCCTGATTCCCATCACAGCATAATAGGAAATGATCACATGAAAGAGCAAGCGAGCAATATCTGCACCCGAGTGTTGACAGCGAATACATGCAGATCAGCGAAAGAATTTGTATGTATCCCTCGTAGCCAGCGTACAAGCAACAGTGTAGGTAGGGGTTGGTTATATACTTGAAAACAAGTCATAACAAGGCAAGCAAAGAATGAAAAGAATAAATTCTTTTCATTCAGTAAAGCGATTTCAAAGTGTCTATTGTGAAAAGTATAGCACGGAAGTTTTTTATTTTATTGGAGTATTGAGAAATTTATAAACAAAGGTATGTACAGCGAAAATATTAGCAATTAAATTAGTGAAGGCAAGGGGACAGCAAAAGTTAAATCTATCAGGACAGCGAAATATGAAATCTATTTGGAAAGTGAAAGTGTTACAAATCAGTACAGTTAATTCAGATTATGTGTTACACATGATATGAATAAAATAGGGGTAGGTGCGTGGTTCGGACTATGTGCTACACATGGTGTGAACAAATTTCAATTGTAAATAAACAAATGTATAGGGTTCGGACAGCGTGCCAGCATTTAATACTAAATTACGTACGTACGTAGGAAAGTCAGCCAGCATCCAAATTTGATAGATTTCAGCCAGCCTGTAAGCGGGATAGTGAATTATAGGAATCAGAAGGATAGTGAAGAGGCGTATTAGGTATGATGATTTATATCATTCCAAGAATATAAAAGCCCTTTATGGTTAGCGCTCTTGCCAGCATTAAATTTGTATGTCTAGATTTCAGCCAGCGAGTAGAAACCATTAATTCAACATTTTTTATTTTTTCAGTAATGACTAATGTAAAGTTACATGCTGCTGCAATTGCAGCCCTGAAAAGGATGTTAGATTACACCGATCAGCCAGCATTCCAGCAAGCGGACAGAGTGGAACTCATAGTACGCCTGGAGAGGGTTGAAGAAGCCTGGGCCCACCTGATAGAGATCCACGATAAAGTGCTAGCGGGAAGAGGTAATGACCTTGGAAAAGCGGAGGAAGACTTGGCTAAGGCAGAAGAGGTATACTGCTCTGCCAAAGCGATTCTTAGACGCCAGCTAGCTAAAGCCAGACCAGCATTCGAGAGTGAACAGCCGCCAGCATCGCCAGCATCGACAGCAAACAGCCAGCCACAGCCACCTGTTGCAGTACAAATTCAGTTGCCAGCACAACCGCAGGAAATAACGAACTCCTGGGGTGAATTCGATGGTTCCCTTACGAAATGGCAGGGTTTCCATGATCGATTTGTGACAGCGATACAATGACAACAACAATATCTCACCAGCCTACAAATTTACCTACCTAAGTAAGTCGTTGACTGGTAAAGCAGCTACAACAATGGGGGAATGGCAACTCACCGATAAAAATTATCAAGAAGCCTGGGAAAGATTGAACCAGCTGTATAACAAAAAATATCAGACGTGTCGGGAGCTCCTACGACAATTCACTCAGCTTCCAGGTCTGGCCATAAACCCAAATGCAGACGACCTCCAGCATATCTCAAATGTAACGCATGAGATGTTACGCCAGCTGAAAGCCCGAGGGCTCCCAGTAGAACATTGGGACATGTTTGTGGTCCCGATGATTCACGATCGTCTCGACAGCGCTACATCTCGACAGTGGGAACTAATAAGAAGTTCTGAGACGCCCACCAGCAAAGAAATCTTGGAGTTCCTCGATAAGCAAGCGGCAGCCAGGGGCAGTGATGCAGCACCAAATAGGCCCAGCACTTCGACAGCGAGATTCAATCGATTTGAAAATGAGCGCAGTACCCAGCCCCCAAGAACAGCGACTTTCAGCGCAGTTAGGAAAGCGAAGCCAGCGGTATCGATTCAGCCAGCACACACAGCACAGCCAGCAGCGCAAGCCAATTTCAAGCCACCAGTACGTTTTCATAATTGTGAAATGTGCGGCGAGCGGCACCAACTGTATCATTGCAAAAAGTTCCAGGAACTGAGCCTACAAGCCAAGCGCGAGTATGTGAGAGCAGAAGGACTCTGTGAAAATTGCATCAAGCGAGGGCATCGGGTTGATGTTTGTTATCAGGACCCGTGTCCACGATGCTCCTATCAGCAAATGCACAATAGTGCACTTTTTCCAGTCCTCAATGACAAAAGACAAACAGCAATGATGGCAGCTGCACCATCCAAGACAGCAAAAAGGAAGAGCAATTGACATGCAAGCAACCAGCCAGCGAAGAAACCACGGACAGCGAGCTACGAGGGGCACAAGCCGCCAGCGAAATTAGCAATTAAAACTCGTTCGTGTATAACCAACGAAGGTATTAAATGAAATAAAGATACCAAATGGGTTAATAAAGGTTTTCAGGTCCTATACGGGCATTATAGGATTCTGGGGCACATCCAAACATTGTTACATACAGCGTTGCAAAGTCATTTGGCATTTCAATGTCATCAATAGCGAAAAGGGTGGTGGGTGTAGACGGCCACCCGATACGGATACGAAAACAAATATCTTTGAAGATAATGCCATGGTTTGATGCTGGCACATGCCATGAAGAGGACTTCTTAGTGCTGCCAAGGGAAACAAGGTGGGCGGTGTTTACACCGATTGTAGACATAGAGCCTCTACCTGATCTGCAAGCGTGCCAGCTAGCAGATCCAAATTATCGGAAAAGCGATACGTTCTCGATGTTGTTGGGCGTTAGGTTCTTTGCAAGGGCAATGACCAATGCAATACCGAGAAGCATCAGAAATACAATTATAGTTCAGACAGCATTTGGGATAGTGATATTTGGTGGTTGTTCATCAAGTACAGTTGATGATATAACTGATATTCTGCCAGCAGCTAAATGTATAGAATGGGACAGCGTCGATAAGTTAGTGCGACAGCTATGGCATATGGATCAAATAGGATCACATCCCATTAGGACAGCTGAAGAGCAAGCGGTTGAGGACAGCTTCGTTCAAACGACTAGAAGGGCCAATGATGGTCGCTTCATTGTCACTATTCCGATAAAGCCTGAAGTCAAAAGTATAGGTAGCTCTAGGGCGATAGCGTTAAGAAGGTTCATGTTTCTTGAACAAAAGCTTATAAGGGAGCCAGCATTAAAAGAAAAATATGTGAACTTCATGCGAGAATATGCACAATTGGGGCACATGCAGCAAGTGAATGGGCAATCGACAGCGGGACAGATTTTGTATCATATACCACACCATTGTGTGACTAAGAAGTGTTTGATTGTAGCTGTCAAACAGATCAAGGTATATCTCTCAACGAAGTTCAACAACTTGGCGAGAAATTACAGCGTGACTTGCACGAGATTGTTATGCGTTTTCGCAGGCACCGGATAGCCTTTAGTGCAGACACCAAGATGATGTTCAGGCAAGTGTGGATAGCGCGACAGCAATGGGATCTGCAGAGGATATTCTGGCGTGAGTCTCCAAGGGAAGAGCTCAAAGAGTATTGGTTAACGGTCGTCGCGTATGGGATGACTTCATCAGCATACAATTCAGTGCGAGCACTCATACAGTGTGCTCGAGAGTTAAGATCTACATTTCCTAAAGTAGAAGAGATAGTAGCGAATGATTTTTATATGGATGACTGTGTCTCTGGATGCGATAGTGAAGAAGAAGCGGTTACGCTGATTAAGCAGCTGGATACAGTGTTACGAACAGCTGGATTTGAACTTTGAAAGTGGAAATCGAATAGTGGAAGTGTAGTAAGCAAGTTCCAAACTGATCATACCAGAGCAATGATGTTCGATAGCGAAGAGCAAGCGACAGTGTTAGGCCTGCAATGGCTGATAGAAGAAGACAAATTTACATTTGTAGTTCAAGACCAAACATCCGAAGGAGAGATTACAAAACGGAAAGTGTTAAGCATGATAGCGAAGCTATATGATCCTAATGGATATATAACACCAGTGGTAATTTTGGGTAAGATCTTGATACAAGACATTTGGAGAGTGAGTCACAAATGGGACGAAGCGTTACCCATGGAAATACAGGTCAGGTGGAAAAAGCTATGGGGAGGGATTAAGCATCTAGAGAAGTTTAGAATTGACCGATGGCTACACACTAGCCGAGAAACAAAGATGGAGATACATGGTTTTGCTGATGCTTCAGCAACAGCTTATGGTGGTGTTATAGTTATATATACGTGTTACGACAGCGATAGGAGAGTGTACAAGCCAGCTAGTAGTATCCAAAACACGGGTAGCGCCACTAAAGACGATAACTATACCGCGTTTAGAATTAGCGGCAGCAGAGTTATTGAGTCGCTTATTAGTAGAGACGCAGAAGGCAATGGGATGGGAGAAAGTTGATTACGTATTATGGTCGGATTCAATGGTTGTCTTGCATTGGTTGCACAAACTCCCACGAGAGTTAAAAACTTATGTTGCAAACAGGGTGTGAGCTATTCAAACCAATACAAATATTAATCGATGGCGGCATGTAGGGACAAAAGAGAATCTAGCCGATTTATTGAGTCGAGGTATGATGCCAGCAGACTTAGTGGAAAGTGCATTATGGCTACATGGGCCAACATGGCTATGTTTACCGGACAGTGAATGGCCAGCGAGCCCGACAGCGTCAAAGTTGCCAGCTATAGGGGAAAGTGAGATGCAAGCGTTTACAATCAATTTAGTCAAGTCAGAATTAGGTATTTGGGTGCCTAGTCGACAAGCGACAATGCCTATATTGGAATATGCTAGTAGTTTGGATAAAGCGTCTGGAATAATGGGCTATGTGTTCCGTTATATAAATATGTTGCAAGCAAGTGTTAGACAAAAGAAGCAAGGTAAGCATGAACAACGTGCTAAGCGAGGTAAATTAGTGACTCGGGCTCTGAAAATTGATGAGAGAGCGGCAGCTATACGATATTTTATAAAAACAGCGCAGAACGAAATATATGGGAAAGATATTGCGAGCCTACGAAAGAACAGCTACCTAGCTGAGCATAGTAAATTAGAGGCACTTAAGCCTATTTTCGACAGCGATAATGTCCTGCGAGTAGGCGGACGATTACATAGAGCCAGCGGAGAGTATGACATGCGTCATCCAGCTATTATACCTAATGGTACAAGATTATCGTGGTTAATCGTAAATGATGTACACCAGAGAACAAAACATGGTTCTGTTCAGGTGATGATGCAAGTGTTGCGACAGCGTTTCTGGATTCCTCGACTAAGAGATGAATTACGGAGTTTCATACACAAATGTGTCATCTGTGCTAGATATAATCACCGGCTAGAACAACAGCTTATGTCTGAGCTTCCAGCAGACAGAGTGCAAGTGGGAAAGCCGTTTATACATACAGGGGTTGACTATGCCGGACCCTTCATGCTAAAAATAGTTAATAGGACGGGCCGACAGGTTACTCTGAAGAAATCATGGGTAGCGATCTTTGTGTGCCTCAAGACAAGAGCGGTACACATTGATGTGGTAGGTGATTTGACATCAACATCCTTCCTGGCATGCTATGATCGATTTATTAGTAGACGGGGTAGGTGTGAGCGGATGTACAGCTATAATGGTACATCTTTTGTCGGTGCAGCTAGAGAAATCAAACGTGTCTGGGCAGAATGGCGGGAGAGTGAGGTTTTTAGTCGTCTAAGCCTAAAGGGAACAGATTGGTTTTTCATGGTGCCAGCGGCCCCACATCAAGGGGGTATATATGAAGCGGCGGTTAAGTCGATGAAATATCACTTAAAGCGAATAGTTGGACAGCGAGTGTTGGAGAGTGAGCAATTCTCAACTTTGTTGGTTGAGGTAGAGGGTATATTGAATTCGCGACCGATTCATCCATTACATGATGACCCAACAGATCTGCAAGCATTGACCCCAGGTCATTTTTTGGTAGGTGAGCCAATCGTTCTGCCACCACCGTATAGGATAGCGACTGATACCAATAATCATGGAATCAGATTGTGGAAAGAAAGACAGAATATGTTGAAACATTTCTGGAAAAGATGGAGAGAAGAATACTTGGTAACTCTCCAGGAAAGAAAAAAGTGGCGTAGAGAAAAGGAAAGTCTGCGAGTAGGACAGCTAGTAATCATTAAGAGCGAGAACCTTCCGCCAGCACAGTGGTCTATGGGTAGAATCTGCCAGCTCATAGAAAGTAGGGATGGAATAGTTCGTTCAGTGGTTGTTCAGACCGAAACTGGGCAGTTAGCGAGACCAGTACAAAAAATATGTGTACTACCGATAGACACATCTAATTTGGAATAGCGACGTACTATCAAACATGACATTGCAAGCGATGGTGTAAGTACTCGGTAATGAGAGTTTATAAGGGGGTGGTCTATATTATTAAAGACAAGGCAGGTAGGGAAGCTAACTTTTGCTTGATTTAATTCCAGATTGAAGCCCGTAGCGCATTGCCAGCGTACCAGCCAAGTGAACAAGTGATGATGAAGATGAACCAGGTAACAGCAAGAGGATAATGCTCAATATACTACCCCAGCAAGAAGGAAGACCCCTATTCCTATGCAAGTGAAAAACGTTCGTTTTTGGCGGGAGTGTATCGTATGGTCACCATACGAGTCTAAAAGCAATACATAAAACAGGACAGCTATCTTTATATTATTATTATGAGTATTTCTCTTTCCTACTATATTGTTCTCTTCTCTTAATAAGGATAGTTATAAATATTGTAAGCCAATATAATCAGCCAGCATTGTAGTTAGTGATAATTTGGACAGCAAGGAATAAAGTTGGGTGTTTTAACCGTAAAGGTTTTTCCCAAAGCAAATCTTAATATGTTTTTATTTCTATCGGAATCTTTTTACTTAAATTTAGTTTTACCTTTATACGACGAAACAAACCCATTGACACAGGACGAGTCTTTTCGGTCAACATGTTCAAATTGATTCATGAGATTTTCAAACTAATCGCTGTATTCTCTGCCAAAGATGTGAGCCCAAATCTCAGTAGTCAACACACAATGGTAGATGTAGAGATAATATGTAGAGATTCCAATCAAGATTCCATTTGTGGCTCACCGTTGTTTCCAACTTCAGATTATTCGAAAATGTAATCAGACTGTCACTAGTTGATGTTGTCAATCAATGACCACCAGTGATCCGTCAGAAGTTGTTTCAATATGCTCTCGAACCATTCTCGTAAGTTTTTATTAAAGATGATGTGGATAAGATTTATGTTCCTGGAAGATTTTTTCCGTCAAATCTTAATCTGTATTAGGACACACAAATGACGACGACTTTCTTGTATTTTTATTTCCTCAATTGCCATGCTTGTACAAGAGAGCCTGACCAAATTCTCTTTTGAGCGATGTTACAGGATCGAGTTTCGGATTGAATTGTAAAACTTTTGGCGGAATTATTTGCTACGAAAAACAACATCAATTAAAATCAATATAATATTTATGTACTTGAAAAAATTATCTCCAAATGCTGTTGAATCACCATTCGTTATCCAAATTTAAACAAAAAATATAATTAATAGAAAAAAAAAAAAACAAATTTACCACGCACGACGCAAAATGTGAAATGAAAATTAAAATTATACACAGACGTCAAAATATAAATTTTAGCAAAAACAGATGGCTGAGTTTTTTATAAGAAATAGCATTAGATGTCCGTAGTTTCTATGGCAAAAAAAGCTTGCTCAGACAAAGTAGGAACAGATGGCACTGAAAATAGTTACTTCTCTTTGCCGCGTGTCCTACCATAGCGCTCATGTCACTAGGGAGAGGTGGAACCATTTTCATTTCGGAATTTGTATAGAAATGATGCTCGACTAGCAGTCCATATATAATAGGTCAATGGTTCAAGTAGTTTCGGGAACCTATGTAATAAGTATAAAAGCGCCTGTTTGGCGGACAGAGGACACAGTTTATGTGAAAGCACAGATAATAAACTTCTTATATATATATTTATTTGTTTTTGTTTTCTTATTTCTTCTACTCCTTCAAGAGCTATTAGAAAAAATGAACGGAAAAAAACCTGTTTGATTCTCTCTTTTAGGAATCGTGTGCTTATTGTTTTTGTTTTAATGATCTTTACTTGCTATGTGCTACCGCAGGTAAAATTTGAGACAAATTTGATATACAAAAATCTGAGTCTGGTATGCGGTTTTCAAATCGAGGATGAAAATCGTCAACATCGTTAGATGTTTTGCCTGTGCGCTTCATGATATTTGTATAGAAAAATATTGAAATTGATTTTTTGAGAATGTTTGAAAAAAAAAATATTTAAATAAAAATTAATTTAAATACTATAAACAGGAACGTTTCATTTAAGGAAATTTTATGTCAGTTTGCACAGAGAAGAGGTTTTTTTGAATTATGTATTATTTTTAATAGATTTAATGAGGGTAGTTAAGTGGAAGAGCGTCGTTGTCGGTTAGCTGTTGATTTTGTATATATGCAATTATTTTCACCTATATTTGATGGAAGATCGAATAGCTTTTGCCTAGATTCAATTCATTATTGGTCATATATCGGGGTGATGTTTGATTGAGGTAAATTGTATGGGTATTTAAGGCGTTTTAAAAGATTTTTTTTTCAATTTGGTGTGCTTATGTCAAATATTTATTTGTTGAGGTTATTTTTTGCTGACTTTTAAATTTTGGGGATTTAATAGGGTGAGTTTTAATAAAGGAAGGTGTTATTCGCTATATAAAAAAGGGAAATTCAAACTTAATTATCTTCTAAAAATCGCTCTCAAAATCTCCGAAATAAAAAAACACCTCTCATAACTTTTAATTGTAAATTTCCAGTAAGTCCTTTTACTATGCGCTCCATATAACCTTCACCAATAATTGTCAAAAAGTAAGTATAAATGGTATAAATTCTAGTAGGTGCTCCGAATACGTCACAGAGTGGCCGAATTCAGGGTGGGTTAATGACGTAGGTGGAGAAGCAGCATCCAACATTCTCCCCCCCAGTGGACAGAGTAAACGATTGGGTAATGGCTCATATTCCATGTATGAGTTTGCCATTAAAATTGGTCCTTCATATATGTGTGTCACATGAAAAGATAAATTTATTAGTGAAAATAGATTATTTTGTCATTAACATTTAATCGAAAAACAAAACATATTGTTAAGACATTTACATTTCAAAAAGGTAACACCGGACCAAATGTGACGTCCACCCAATGTGAGTGCGATTCGATACTCGAACCAACCATCCTTGAAACGTCATCTTCTACTTCCGTCCTTCTTAATTTCGTGGAGTTTCATTCATGCGGTGTTTAATTTGGTTTGATTTATTTATGTCCCCCACACCAACGCGAATTTTCGGTGGCGACGACGAAAACAACAATAACAACACGTGGTTGTCAATGAAAACAACACGTTGTTATTATTGTTTTCGTCGTCGGCACCGAAAATTCGCGTTGGTGTGGGGGAAGCTTTATTTGATATTAATTAGTGTTTCATCTTGTTTCGTAATTCGTGTTGTGATTTTAATGTGAAATAAAATTATTCAAATAAGTGTTTAATGAATGAAATGTAGGTAGTACATTAGTTTTATGTAAAAATATTGTTTATGTTATGCACTTGTGATAATTATTCGTCGCGACATTTACTTTATCTTATGTAGTAGAGTGGTGCATTTGTTCGAAAAATTTATTAAATTTGTAGTATTTTGTATTATTTTTTTGTATTTTATGTCGTTTAACATAAATAGTGTTAAATTGTGTCGTTATATTATATATAAGTACCTACTTTGATATTATATAAATGTGTAGCAAAGGTAGCTCAGGGTAATTAGGTTGTTTGCAAATGGTTGCGTGGATTAGTCACTAATTGCTAAAGAATTCATCATTATACTCTTTGTTAGACTCTCTACCACGCGTATGTTGTCCGAGAACAGCAGTACACGTTGAGTGGGCAACCCAACAAAGGAAATCATATATCCATATAAGTATATATAAGTAAAAGAGTTAAATTATATTTTAGAAATAATCATCTGTGACAAACTTTATTTAATAAATTAAACTTAAATTTAACATTATTTATGGTTTTAAGAAAATTATTTGACAAAATTTATATTTTATAAAAAAAGTTAAGTATGGCACTTTGTTTTTAATTTATATTTATTTTACAAAATGTATCTTATAAAAATTTAAGTATGGCAACTCTGTTTTTGCAAAACAAAACAATAACCAAGGACTTGTATGTATATGAATGCATTTTATTCACTTATAATGGTTTTCTGTGGACGGTCGTGGACCTTCGCACAGTGAGCGAAATGAACAACATCGTTATATGCTTCCGCTGTTGGTATAGAGGAAAAGTAATCAAATACTTTGGCTGCTCATACCGCTTCCCCGTGGACGGTCGGAATGAACGGAACGGAATGAACACCCTCCGCACATGATTCCGCTGTTGATACCTGTAATAAGTTTGAGGTTTGATAATCAAGAAAATTCTTTGCGTGCATTAGACGGGCATGCTAGTGGTCGCTCGGTATGAACTCGTCGGAAATGGGTAGGTTCTTGTCTAAGCAACACAAACTCACCTATCACTGTACATAAATCATGCCCTTGGACCGACAAAACTAAATGAAGCGGACGGACATTACCACTAAGGGGTGGCTGAGATGTTGCCAGCCTTGGCTATACCCTCCCCACCATGGAAGTTAACTGCCTTAACGATGTAACTTCCCCTAAACTTCCACTTACCTTTTCACATCAGCTCATTCCATCACCGAATCATTTGGTCACCGTCAGCATCCCCTGAAAAATAGAAATCTAATAGACCATCAAGCTACTGGCTTGAATAAAAGATTCGATTTCAACCATGATGGCGTGATTTACAAACATTTTTATTTTTTATTCATACAACAAAAAAAAATATAAAGGACATTAAGAAGTTTGTTTGACAAAAAAAAAAGGTTATTCGTTTCTGTTCATACGTTAATCTATTTAAGGTAAGACCAAAAAAATGATAGTTGATGTACCTATCTGATTTACAAGTATTTGCATATCTTCAAAGGATTTTGTGATCAATAATATTTCAAAGATAAATATAGTGTACTGATCAGTTTGATTACTAATTTTATGATAAAGTTGGATATAAGAACATCCGAAATGTCGAACCACTGGACGCGAAAGAATCCACTTATACAAGATGAAGTACCTGTTACTCTTTTAAAACAGGGTTGTAAAAATTTACTATCGTTATATATAATATATAGGTAAGTATAAACGTAGATTGAGCTCAATATAGGTTTCTAAAGAGGGTTCAATTGAACCGTGTGGCAATATAAAAAAAGGTGGAAACTCTACACCTCCTAAGTAAGTAATTCCAATAATTCCTATAATCACTAATCTTTATGAATCCAATAGATTCTTAACAACGAAAATAAGGAAATTTAAAATTCACAAGTTTTGACACTTATCGAGTAACTATTTAAACTATTTATTCAACAAAAAAAAAAAATCATCACGCCAATGAAAAACATACAAAAAAAAATCGTTAACTGGATCAAATCCTGAGTAGCAATTCGGATTAACAAGAAGTTCTCAACCGCATCAACACCTTTTTATTTAATTTCTTGATCTTTTCGAAACTTAAATTTTACAAAAAAAATAAACCAAGCAAATCAAAATTGGCACTAATGATCGGTTTAAAATGTTTCTGATCTCAGAGTCCAGGCTTGGATCTTGAACAGTCTTGATTCTCGAGTCTCGATTCTTGATTCTTGAGTCTTGATTCTTGAGTCTTGATTCTTGAGTCTTGAGAATTGCTTGTTGAATCTTAAGTTTCGGATTTTGGAAACAATTCCGAAAATTTTCTTGATTGTTAATAATTCTAACAAAAAAAGTTTGTGAGGGGATACGACCACGACTACTCACAACACTGTGGTTGATCGCCGGTTTCCCAATATCCCCCCGAAGAAGATTAATTTTTGTAGACTGCGGATATTCCAGTTGAAAATAGTTGGGATCAAAGATATCTTTGAGTTGGGATGAACAAGATTTGGGCAATATAGTCTGTTATCGTTGATTGCCGAGTAGAATAGTGGCCTTTAAAAGTTATAAACACTTAGTTATCAACGTATTAATTCACGTATGTAATAATTTACTAATACAAAAATTTTGAGGGTTTCAATTTTTTTCTACTACGTTTTAACTTTTTAATTTTTGCGCACTCATGTAGTCTGTACTACTCGACAGTCCAAATCACTCTCCAGTCTCAAAAGGAAAAGGTATCTCATTTCCTCCCGTACCACTGTTTCAATGTCCACCTGGACCCATGTTCTGTAACTCGGCGATAACTTTTCGAGGCGATAAACGGCGAAAAATGGAACAAAACCCATTGGATTCCTATGAGTTTTGTTCCATTTTTGTTCCATTTTTCGTCGTTTCTCGCCACGAAAAGTTATCGCCGAGTTACAGAACATTGGTCCTGGTTCGAATTAATTGAACCAACCAATCAAAATTTTACACAACATAAAATATTTATCGAAATTTGTTTCATTATCAATTAATCTTAACATGTAAATCAATCTCTACCTCCTTCTTAAAGTGTTGTGAGCCACCTAGATTTGAGATAGTACAATGTCTTAGAAGCATGAAATCAAATGGAATTGGAATGAAACTGAACGTCAGCGGGGATAGAAACAAAACTTAATTTGTTTATACGATCAGTCTGTTTGGTAACGTGAAATTTCTTATGAATTTGCACAATTTTTCACAAAATTTCACAATTTGCTGCCAAAACCCATATAAAAGAAAGTTCGGTTTTTGTGAATGCGTTAAAAAAAAAGTAACCAAACAGGCATAATACAAAAAGTAGGTCTTTCCAAACACCACTTCATGAGCCGACCAAAAAAATATAAAAAAAACAAAGACGTCTGTACTCACTGGTAAGCATTATAAACATTCCTAAGTGTATATTGAGTAATAATTTACGTATTTGCAGGAATAAAAAAAAGGATTTTTCGGCGATGCGACAAGCAGAAGCAACACCCCAACGACAGCAGCAGCAACGCGGCAATCACTGGAAGGTTCCACCTACGGTCACCCCAAACAACAATGCCAGATAATTTCAACAGTGAACGAAAGGATCCCTCCTACCGTTTGTACACATGTTTAAATAAATTTATACGGTCCTGATTTGTAATTTTTCCCTAATTTAATTTTCTTTTTCACAGGTGTCCTCTACAAAACACTAGGCATGAAGGAGTATTATACGACGCCAGGAATAGTGAAGCGACACTTCTCAAAACAAATGAATGACATATGTGTTACAGCCTTCCTTTATTGTCTTCCATAGTACAGCATCGTCTCTATTTTGATTCTATGTGAATGAATGTGTTATGACGAGTTATACATTCATTCTAACATTGGTTAACCTGTATTTAATGTAAGTGCTTAGTAATTAATTTTGCCAAGTGAATATATGTGCAATAAACCTGCAACTGAATTAATTGAAAACAAAGAAAATCTTCATTAGCAATACAAAAGATCTGCTGTGGTGATAATATGAGAGATTTGCTATGGTGAGACGTGCGTTGAGTTAAACGTTTCGTATTCGGATCAGTAACGTGGTGAAGAACCCCTAAAAGTCGGGCAATCAGCTCCCTCTTTACACGTCACGTATTTATTTAAATTTTTGTTTGTGTACTTTGTTATTTATTTTATTTGTAAGGCAGACAAGATACTTCGATCGGTTAGGCTAAAAAAAAAAATTATGATGTGGATCGTATTTGACTATCAGGCATGCCGACATATATATTGTATACAACATATTCTTAATGTTGTATTCAGGTATTCGAAACGTATTTATCATGCGTAAGACTGAACACACAATGAACTATTAAAAAAAAAAGGTATAGTTAGGTAAATAGATGAATAGATCAGGGCAAACAAAATAATAAATAACTAGAACGAAACAATGTATCAATTAATTAATGAGCACACTAATAAAAAGTGGACGCATAGCTGAAGAAATGTAGGAAAAAAAATAAACGAAAAATTATAATTTAGCTAGGTATGTGTAATATACAGGAGAGGTTAAGCAGAAGAACTAAACGATTATCAATAAATAAATAAATTAACGATTAAATAAATAAATAATTTTATTAACAGATTAATAAATATACTAACAGACAAAAAAAAATTAGCTGTTGGGCATGTTAACCAATAAATAGAAGTTGTAACTAAATTAACAAAAAAAAAACACTGAATCGTCAAAAAGAACAATTAAATAAATAAAGAACTTCTGAATAATTATCTAAATGTGAATAAATAAATAACTAAGTTTGTCTATATTCTATACTAACTTAAACCTAATATCACATACCTAACTTAAAAGAAACTAATAATAATATCACAGAATTGAATCATATTACTGAGTTGGTGAGAATCAACAAAAATGGTTTTACGGAGTTAATGAACTTTCCTGATATGTTGAACATTTAATAAATTAAATTACACCAAATGAATAACAAAATAAAAAAATTTATATTAATATTACCGAAATTATAGAGTAATAAACGAAATATACATTAAATGCTTTAATAACAAGATGTTATTATACCAGCAAACAAATGAAAATAATACCTACCTATACATTTTTAAACAGTATTCATTGTTTTATGTCTTTGGCATGATAAATTCCTACGGTTTTACCTGATAAATTTTCCAATTCATATAAATTTTTGCCTACAACTTTCACAACACGATTTTTCACAAATTTAGGGCATAGTTTAGCGCTGAGGCACTTAGAACTATCACTTAGCACAAAGTTTCTTCGGAATACCTCTTCACCAGGTACGAATCGTATGTTTCGAGAACGGGTGTTGTATTTTAGTGTATTCTTTTCGTTAGCTTTGGCGATGCTGGTTTTGACTTTATCACGCATACACTGTAGCCGTGTATATCTAGAAAGAGTCATTAATTCGCCACTTTCCAGGCAATTTAGTTTTCGAGCAAGCTCATAGCAACTTCCGTGGGTCATCATATTCAAGCCAAAGAGGGCAAAATATGGTGATACACCAGTCGATGCATGAACGGCACTTCGAATAGCACAGGCTATGTCGCTCAGATGAAGATCCCAATCTCGCTGGTCTTCTTTGAGATATGATCGGATTGCGGCTAAGAGGGTACGATTGACTCTCTCTGACGCATTCGACTGAGGTGAATAATAGTCGGTTTTAAAATGTCGTATGCCGTATGATTGGATGAAGTTTTGAAACTCCTTTGCTAAAAACTGTTTTCCATTGTCGGAGTGGATTATTTGCGGTACTCCAAACATATCGAAAACACTTTCTTTTAAAAATTTTACGACACTTGAAGTATTTGCATTCCGTAAGGATTTTAAAAATACGAATTTAGAGAAATGATCAAGGACTACGAACACATAACTATTACTGGACTTAGAACGCGGATACGGACCTAAAAAGTCAACATACAACTTTTGAAAGGGACGGTCAACGGTATACTAACTCGACATAGGAGGACGTAAGACTTGGTTAGACGGTTTACATTGGATACAAGTATCACATTTTGCAATATATTCGCGTATTTGAATGGTCATATTGGGCCAGTAAAAATATTGACGAATTCTTTGTAAGGTTTTACTTATTCCTCCGTGAGCGGCTTGAGTAGGATTATGGGCACGAACAATGATTTCGTTTGTAAGACCTGAGGGTACCCATAATTTCCATGTGTGCTCAACAGTCGTATTATCATCGTATGGTGGAAAAGAGCGCTTGTACAAAAAGTTTTCATTAATTTTAAGATCGGGTAATTGTTCCTGGTTTTCTTTAACTGTTTTTAACAAACTTAGGTACTCTCCTGATTCAAATTCTTTTGACTTGAGATCTATTAAAGGAGCTATGTCATCCAACTCTAAACTATCTACTTCCATATATACTCTCGATAACGTATCGGGCACTACATTTAGACTTCCTTTCCTGTGTTCAATGTCAAACGAAAATGCTTGGAGCTGAAGACTCCACCGCGCAAGTCTACCACTCAGGTCTTTAAGACTCATGAACCATTTTAAGCTTGAATGGTCAGTTATGACAGTAAATAGCATTCCCTCTACGTAGGGTGTGAATCTTTGTATAGCTAAAACTGCTGCAAGACATTCTTTCTCGGTGACACTGTAATTCTTTTGGCACTTATTTAATTTTTGAGAAAAAAATGAAATGGGAGACTCTTCCTCGGCATCGTCTTTCTGAAAGAGCACCGCCCCTACACCTGTATCAGAAGCATCACATTGTATATAGAAACGTTTTTCGAAATTTGGGTGTGTTAACACCGGTGCAGTTGTTAAGGCCCTCTTTAACTTCTCGAATGCCTCCAGAGCTTCCTCCGTCATTCTAAATTTGTTATTACCCTTTTTCAGAGTGTCCGTGATTGGTGCAGTCAAGGACGAAAACTCTCGTATGAACCTACGATACCACCCCGCTAGACCAAGCAGCCTGCGTACCTGTTTTGCTGTTTTCGGGATGGGAAATTTTTCTATAGCCTCGACCTTAGCAGGATCCGTCTTAAGTTTCCCACCACCAACGATGAAGCCCAAGTATTTCAGCTCTTTAAAACAAAACTTCGATTTGGTCACGTTGATGGTGAGACCTGCCTTATTCAGGCACGCAGCAACTTCGTCCAGCAGAGCGATATGTGTCTCGAAGTCCGGCGCCATGACCAGCAGATAATCGAGATACACGAAGACACGGTCCCTTAACCTTGAAGGGATGACCTTGTCCATCAACTGACATAACCTCTGGGCTGCATTACACAGACCAAAGGGCATGACAGTAAAATGGTACAACGGCCGCCCCGGTATTGTGAAGGCCGTCTTCTCCCTGCTTTGCTCATCCAACGGTATTTGCCAGAATGCGTCTTTGAGATCGATACTACTAATGAAGATAGTATCGTGGAGACGACTGAAGATGCCTTCGAGATTGGGGAGAGGATACGCATTTTTTTTCGTGAGGGAGTTCAGCTTAAGCGAGTCCAGACACAGACGATTTTTGCCAGGTTTCTGTATCAGGACCACTGGCGAACTCCAAGGGCTCTCACTCTCCTCAATAACTCCAAGACTCAACATTCTGTCTATCTCGGCATACATCAAGGCTTGTACCTCAGGAGAGACGGGATAGTGACGCTGTTTTACAGGAACCGCCTCTCCGGTCTCGATGACATGCTCCCCCAGCGACATTCTCCCAAGACCGCATTGAGTATAACACCGGAATCTTCGCCTCACTGCGTCCAATCGCGTTTGTTGCTCCGGAGACAATTGATGGGTATCTGAGGTAACCTCTACATCTGGCAATTTTATTTCGCTGACAATTCCAGGTGCAAGGTTGAAGGTCTTTCAGAAATCGACGCCGAGATAGAGTTCCTGATCGAGACTTGGGACGAGGTAAAACGTAATATCGTTTTTCATATTTTTAAAATGTACATCTATTTTAATTTTTCCTATAATGGATTGACATTTTCCATCCGCAGTTCTGACGTTAGATGTAAATGGTAAGATTTTAACGTTTAGTTCATTCATAAAATGTCTACATCCCTTGCCAAGGATGCTGACACTAGCGCCGCTATCCAGCAAGCCTAGCATTTCTTTATCAGCTTTTTTTTATTTTGGCATAAGGTCTGGGATCATCAGATACATCGATTATTGTAGATAGTAGATTACCTCTTAGTTCTTTTCTTGTTTATACCTATTTCTAGTTTTAAGAATTTTATTTTTAACTGTACCATTAAAAATTCTTTCTTTAGCCTCATTATATTCTTGTATTCTTATGTTCAACGGTTTAACATAACTAAATCTTGTTTTGTTAATTTCTTCTGTTTCATGATTTTCTTTTTTTTAAATTTTTATTCTTCCTTCTGTACTTTGATTTTCTGTTAATTTTAGCGGGACTACTTCAATTTTTCGGGAGACTGTGTCGAACGCGATTCCCCCGTCGAAATCGCGCTCTTCATTCTGTTTTCCGGTTTGCATTTTGGGCAGTTCGAAACAATTACATTTTCTTCACCACAACGAAAACAAAATAGGTTTTGTTTCGGAGATGGACACTCCCAATACAAATGTCCATTCACTTCACAATTCCAGCAATTAAGAATTTTGCTTGCTGGTTTTGGTCTATTATTATTGATATAATTCATGGCTGCAATCTGATCTTCATAAAGATTTTGACCAGCATCAAAGTATTGGACCTCATTTGCTAACATTTTATGGGGTTGTCTAAACTGTCTAGTGTTATACGTATCTTTTGAAGGAAATGCATTTTAAACTTCCTTGCAGGCGAATCTAAGCTGATCTAATGAAAATATTGCCATAGGGTAAACCAATTTGCCAATTTTATCGTTCAGATTTCTTTTTAGCATTTTTATTAATTCAGACTCAAGTATTGGTGTCTTTAATTGAGATTTAACCTTCGATATTGCAGTGAAGAAATTTTCGCATAACTCAAAGGCTCCTTGTTTTCGGTCGGCTAATTCCCTCACGAGTTCATAGTCAGATTTAGCATTTCTGAAATGGAGCAATAATGCATCCCGCAACATTGGCCAGTCAGGACGGAATTTTGATCTTTGAAACTCCCAATACCAATCTTGTGCCGTTCCAGAGAGCGTAAGGTGAAATTGTTTCAGAATCTCGGGCCAAGGACACGCGTATTGGATTTGGAGAGTTTCCAAACGGAAAATAAAATCTTCAACTGTCAAGTTCTCTGGCTTACCATCAAATTTTAAACCCCATCTATCAATTTTGATAAGATCGCGAATACCTCTACCTAAATTTGAATACGTATCGTAATACGTATTCGGCGGACTTCGATAGTGATCGTCAGGATTTCTGAAATCTGGTTGGGGTTGATGAAACAGCGATTGATGTAAAACGTCAGGATAGGGTCTTATACTCCCGCTAATAGGTTTAAAACTATTCGAGGGTTGAAGTGGAGGGTTATTTTGAAAACTTTGAATGGCTGGTTGTAACAACTGTTGTTGTTGTTGTTGTTGTTGTTGTTGTTGTTGTTGTTGTTGTTGCTGCTGTTGGTAAGAATATTGCTTTTGATGTTGAGAGTATAGTGATTGCGTTTGGTTCGGCAGATGTTGTTGGTCATAAAAATGCACTTGTTGTTGTTGAATTGGTTGTTTCTGTTGTCTTTGGGGTAGTGGCTTTTTAAACGCTGTAGCGTTTGAAGAAGGTTTCGGAATGATATCTTCCTGTCTAATTAATGGACGGGTTGCTGCATTGATTTCACCTAAGAAATCCATAAAATTGTCTTTAATAGATTTCTTAATGCTATCAGAGATGTCAGACTTCATCGATTCCGTATAGGATGAAAATGCGTTCACTATGGCTAAGTTAACGTAGGCTTTAATATCGCTTGGTACTGAATCGGTAGTGTTAACTGTTGGGTCAGATTGGTTTCTATTTTCAGGAATGTCGTGATTGCGTATCGTTTCGATACTATTGTTCAAATCTATTGAAGCTGGACCTCCATGGCTAAGGCTACTAAAAGAGGGAGCCGTAATGGATTCCGTAAATCCATTTGAGTGTTCACCACTCCCCGAGACATTAAGTAACGGAAATTGACCTTGATTACTCATAGTAATCGGTGTGCGTTGTATACGAGGACCAGGTTGGATATTAAAGTTATTCATTGCATTATTATTTGGCAAATTCTGTTTATTTTCTAAAGATGTTGACCCTTGAAGATTACCTTCTGCAGATTGGGCTAGATTTGATTGGCTGGATGATTTGGGGACGGAATCAGTGAGAGGTGGTTGAATAGGTTCTGTTCTCTTGTTTGATTGAGGTGGAGGTTGAGGTTGTACTAGAGGACTAAGGCTGTATAACAAGCGTTCTTGTTCGCTGGGGTTTAGTCTGTGTGATGATCTAATTCCTTTATTCTTTTTTTAGCACCTGTTTTAGTACCTTCATTGCTTTCCTCCCTCTCTATTACCATTTTGAATATTTAGTTTTTTACTAAGAAAAGTTTAGTTTATAAGTTTTTCAGAGATTAAAATTTTAGAAAAAGAAATATATTTATAAGATTTATATGTAAGGATATTATATTTGTAAGAAATATTGATTAAATAGTATGTGCAAGTTTGTTTGTTTTTTTTTTTTCTTTTTTTTTTGAAGTATATCTGTATGTACTACCTATTACTTAAAGAAAATTTCTCACGAACAAAAAAAAAATGACGTATTTAGAGGTCTAAAGATGTGCGGAATGAAGAAAAAAAAATATATATAGCTATTTTATACTAGAAAGTTTTATATAAGTGTATTAATCTTTTAAAAATTAAATAAAAAAAAAAAGTTTTTTCCAAAGATTTTAAATCTCGTTTGATTTATTGTTGATTTGTGTTCATGCAGCATTGCGGGGATGCTTTGGGTGACTGATTCGGTGGTGATGTTTTGACGAATCATGAACTGATCTGTAGAAAAAAGGTAAGTAATTGTGACTTTTCTAAGACTTTCGGACGGACTATTGTTGAAGAATTTCCTTTAGTGGTAAGTTGGTACAAATAACTCTAACAAGGACAATACTCGTTGCTATATCTGCTTCCGCAATTCTAAACCAGCCTGAGACTTTTGCTAAAAGTCATGAAGCTGTGAGAAAAGCAACACATAAATTGAAAGAAATAAAGGAAGGAAGTTGTGCAACAGCTGTGACATTTCGTCATCTGACTGGTCACAATCCTCTGTAAGAAACACGAAACGAATATGATTGAAAAGTAAAAAAAAGATAGAAAAGTGAAATTATAACACATAAGGATGGGATAAGACAAACTAAAACACGGTTTAATTGTAGTTGTCACCATCATCTTGTTATCTCGTCGTAAATGAAAAGGTATGTTTGAAACTTTCCTTATTCATGACATACGAGTTGCCGATGATGATGACAAGGACAATTAGGGAAGATTTGAAATTGGGAAAAGAGGTTAGACGGAAACAAAGACCTACGTTGGGCGCCATTGTAATAAGTTTGAGGTTTGATAATCAAGAAAATTCTTTGCGTGCATTAGACGGGCATGCTAGTGGTCGCTCGGTATGAACTCGTCGGAAATGGGTAGGTTCTTGTCTAAGCAACACAAACTCACCTATCACTGTACATAAATCATGCCCTTGGACCGACAAAACTAAATGAAGCGGACGGACATTACCACTAAGGGGTGGCTGAGATGTTGCCAGCCTTGGCTATACCCTCCCCACCATGGAAGTTAACTGCCTTAACGATGTAACTTCCCCTAAACTTCCACTTACCTTTTCACATCAGCTCATTCCATCACCGAATCATTTGGTCACCGTCAGCATCCCCTGAAAAATAGAAATCTAATAGACCATCAAGCTACTGGCTTGAATAAAAGATTCGATTTCAACCATGATGGCGTGATTTACAAACATTTTTATTTTTTATTCATACAACAAAAAAAATATAAAGGACATTAAGAAGTTTGTTTGACAAAAAAAAAAGGTTATTCGTTTCTGTTCATACGTTAATCTATTTTAGGTAAGACCAAAAAAAAATGATAGTTGATGTACCTATCTGATTTACAAGTATTTGCATATCTTCAAAGGATTTTGTGATCAATAATATTTCAAAGATAAATATAATATACTGATCAGTTTGATTACTAATTTTATGATAAAGTTGGATATAAGAACTTCCGAAATGTCGAACCACTGGACGCGAAAGAATCCACTTATACAAGATGAAGTACCTGTTACTCTTTTAAAACAGGGTTGCAAAAATTTACTATCGTTATATATAATATATAGGTAAGTATAAACGTAGATTGAGCTCAATATAGGTTTCTAAAGAGGGTTCAATTGAACCGTGTGGCAATATAAAAAAAGGTGGAAACTCTACGCCTCCTAAGTAAGTAATTCCAATAATTCCTATAATCACTAATCTTTATGAATCCAATAGATTCTTAACAACGAAAATAAGGAAATTTAAAAATCACAAGTTTTGACACTTATCGAGTAACTATTTAAACTATTTATTCAACAAAAAAAAAAATCATCACGCCAATGAAAAACATACAAAAAAAAATCGTTAACTGGATCAAATCCTGAGTAGCAATTCGGATTAACAAGAAGTTCTCAACCGCATCAACACCTTTTTATTTAATTTCTTGATCTTTTCGAAAGTTAAAACTTATAAAAATATTTGCTTAACAAATGAAACTTAAATGTTACAAAAAAAATAAACCAAGCAAATCAAAATTGGCACTAATGATCGGTTTAAAATGTTTCTGATCTCAGAGCCCAGGCTTGGATCTTGATCAGTCTTGATTCTCGAGTCTTGATTCTCGAGTCTTGATTCTCGATTCTTGATTCTTGAGTCTTGAGTCTTGATTCTTGAGTCTTGATTCTTGAGTCTTGAGAATTGCTTGTTGAATCTTAAGTTTCGGATTTTGGAAACAATTCCGAAAATTTTCTTGATTGTTAATAATTCTAACAAAAAAGTTTGGGAGGGGATACGACCACGACTACTCACAACACTGTGGTTGATCGCCGGTTTCCGAATATCCCCCGAAGAAGATTAATTTTTGTAGACTGCGGATATTCCAGTTGAAAATAGTTGGGATCAAAGACATCTTTGAGTTGGGATGAACAAGATTTGGGCAATATAGTCTGTTATCGTTGATTGCCGAGTAGAATGGTGGCCTTTAAAAGTTATAAACACTTAGTTATCAACGTATTAATTCACGTATGTAATAATTTACTAATAAAAAAATTTTGAGGATTTCAATTTTTTTCTACTACGTTTTAACTTTTTAATTTTTGCGCACTCATGTAGTCTGTACTACTCGACAGTCCAAATCACTCTCCAGTCTCAAAAGGAAAAGGTATCTCATTTCCTCCCGTACCACTGTTTCGATGTCCACCTGGTTCGAATTAATTGAACCAACCAATCAAAATTTTACACAACATAAAATATTTATGGAAATTTGTTTCATTATCAATTAATCTTAACATGTAAATCAATCTCTACCTCCTTCTTAAAGTGTTGTGAGCCACCTAGATTTGAGATAGTACAATGTCTTAGAAGCATGAAATCAAATGGAATTGGAATGAAACTGAACGTCAGCGGGGATAGAAACAAAACTTAATTTGTTTATACGATCAGTCTGTTTGGTGACGTGAAATTTCTTATGAATTTGCGCAATTTTTCACAAAATTTCACAATTTGCTGCCAAAACCCATATAAAAGAAAGTTCGGTTTTTGTGAATGCGTTAAAAAAAAAGTAACCAAACAGGCATAATACAAAAAGTAGGTCTTTCCAAACAACACTTCATGAGCTGACCAAAAAAATATAAAAAAAACAAAGACGTCTGTACTCACTGGTAAGCATTATAAACATTCCTAAGTGTATATTGCGTAAGAAATTACGTATTTGCAGGAATAAAAAAAAGGATTTTACGGCGATGCGACAAGCAGAAGCAACACCCCAACGACAGCAGCAGCAAACGCGGCAATCACTGGAAGGTTCCACCTACGGTCACCCCAAACAACAATGCCAGATAATTTCAACAGTGAACGAAAGGATCCCTCCTACCGTTTGTACACATGTTTAAATAAATTTATACGGTCCTGATTTGTAATTTTTCCCTAATTTAATTTTCTTTTTCACAGGTGTCTCTACATACCTTCTTGTGGACGCTCGAAGAACTTCGCAGTTGAAGATATCAGAACAGAAACCTAGTTTTACGATCTGTGCTTGTCGTTTTATACTGCTTCAAATGTGCTTTTGTTTTTTTGAGTATTTTATATAATGCTTTTGAGTGAAAATAGAATTGAGTGGAACTTTTATTGCGCTTTTGTTTTTTATAGGGTAATAGGTTTTTGTTTTACTTATGAAATAAAGTATTTTACATTGTGTATTCAATTAATTCAAAATTATGTGTTTTTAATGATTAAAAATTATTTAATTAGAGAAATTCAGTTTTTAAAAGAAGTTTAGCAAAATTATAAAAGAATTCAATGTTTTTAATGGTTGTCAAGAATTATGTTGTTACAAATGTGTATTAGGTGGTGTGGAAGTGTTTTTTTTTCTATACCATGACCTACACGACACAACTATGTATGTACGACGTTTTCAATACACATATTTATTTTGTTTTCTTTTGCCAGGTTGTTGTGTGTATTCCATATATGCTGATGTTGTTGCTGATATTGACGATGGGTAAGTTGACGAGTTATTTTTTGTTTACTTATTTAACCGTTTTTTTTCAGATTTTCTGTTGTTTTTGTTTTTCTGCTTGATGTGCAGCGAAAGCTGGTTATTTGGTGTTTGGCATGGTTGCCATCTGAGGCAAAATTATTTTATGCGTGATTTTGAGTGAGTTTTATTTATTTTGTTAGAAAATTATTTTGTTTTGTTTATCAATTATTCTTTAAATTCATTTTAATATTTTTATTGATAACAAATATTTTTATGAATGGGCAAGTGTATACCTGTGCATGCAAGTATGTACGTATGTGTATCCATGTGCGTGCATGAGTAAAATTGTGTAAATGAGTGTGTGTTGTGTGGGTGTATGTATGTTTTATAATTATTTTAGGTTTTTTTTTTGTTTATTTTCCCTTTTATATTGATTTTATTTTATTTTTAGCTTCTTATTTGATTTTTTTTTTGTGGTCTTCATTTTCGATTTTAACTGATTAGTTTGATTGTGTAAGTCGGCGATGTGAAAATATTTTCAATTATTTTACGTTTTGTGTTGATGAGTTCAGGTTTTAGTGGACGAATTAATTGAGGTTTTGTATGATTGAATTTGAATTGAGTGTGAATGGATTGAACTTTAGTGGACTGTATGGATTGTTATTTTGAGATTTATGAGTGTGATTTTGAATAACGAATACTTGATGAGTGAATATTTGAGAATTCAGTTTCAACTATAGTGTCAATAGTGCTAAGTCTTCTACTTGGCTGATGTATTTCAGTAGTAAAGTATATAGAATTTGTATTATTAAAAAACCTTCTTATTTGAGTGAGTTCATTTTCCTCATTTGATTGATTTTAAATTCAATATGGGGATTTAAGTTGAAAATTTATTTGAAAGTTTGTATGTTTTCGATTGATATATTTTTTTTTTTACATTTTAATTCATATTTTAGTTGAATTTGAATTTAAATTTTGATTCGGAATTAGGTTTTGAATACAGCTATTATTATTCCTTTTACTTTTCTTTTACATTTTTGCTGATTCTTTTTCGTTTTCTTGTTGAGCTTTGTTAGATGGTAGTGGACATATTTTTGTTATGGGCCTTTTGAGTCCGTTATTTTGTGTTCGTACTTTGACTACACGGATAAGATCATCCTGTCCTGGATAGGTTTCCACTATTCTTGCCAGCGACCATTTTGACGGTGGAAGTCTCTCGTCTCGTAGCAAAACTAGATCTCCGATTTTGGGTTGATCTTCGATTTTCAGCCACTTTGGTCGATTTTGAAGCCTTGTTAAGTATTCTCCGCTCCATTCCTTCCAGAAGGTCTGTAGTGATGCTTGTAGACGTTTCCATCTATCCAGGTACCCAATCTTTTCTGCTGCCAGGTATGCTTCGAGAACTATTTGAATTGATGTGCCGATTAAAAAATGAGCTGGTGTTAAAGCATTGAAATATTCCAAGATATCTGTCACCGGACATAGGGGTCTCGAGTTAAGGCAGGCTAGCAGGCGCTAGAAGCGTACTGTCAGGGCTTGGTTTCGGGCAACGCGACACCAATGGTATTTTACCAATTTCACTCCTGCTTCCCATAAGCGTCCGAAGTGAGGAGAAGTGGGAGGAATGAAATTCCAATTGGTACCCAATTTACTCAGTGAGTCAGCAATCTTGATGTAGTTGAATTTAGCAGCGTTTAACATTTTTTGGAGTTCCACATTGGTCCCGCAGTCACTATATATGTTTGGACATGAGATGTAAATCTTCGGAACGTGGCAATAAAGGCTCGTGTCGTTAAATCTGTGACAGCTTCAAGATGAATTGCCTTAGCTGAAAGGCAAATAAAAATGGCAAAATAGCCTTTGAATTTTTTAGCACCTCGTCCTTTCCAGGCCTTTACTTCTATTGGTCCGGCATAGTCGACACCAGTGTGTGTAAACGGTCCAAAAATATTAACTCTTGGTGCTGGAAGGCTGCCTATCAGTTGTTGCAATGGTTTCAGTTTATTTTTAAACACGTGGATCTGCCGATACAACTTCTCTATATCGGATGTGAAGGTAATTTTGTGTGTTCTCCACCTTAAAACAATTGCTAAAATATCTGTTTGGGTCTTAGGTCCAGTCATCAAATAATCATGCAAAAAACTGCCGTCCGCCGTTTGGAATGCAGCATTGAAAACAACACGTAGCTTAGTATTGTACTAGACTCTTTTATAACGGCATGATGAGGTAAAACTTAGTGAAATGGTGAGTTGAATGTGTTATCTAGGTTGATGTCTACTTCTTCCATTTGGTTGAGTAGAAGATATTCTTTTAGGCAATCATTATATTCTTTATGTAGTGTTGGGTTGTTTATTAACTTTTTTTCTTGTTTATAAAACATCATTAAAGCTTTTTGTTTCAGTTTTGGCCGATGAAATTCTTTGAAGGGTAATGAGACTTCAAAGCGCCCTCCTGGCACCCGCTTGATGTTTTGTAAAAAGTACCTTTCGCACGCAACATCTTCTTCATCTTCAGCTTTTTCATAGGGAGTTTCTTCAATTTCGCAAAATGCACGCATTTGTGTGTCGATATCTACAAACTGTGTATAAACTTGAAGAGAAAGACGCCTTTCAAAAGGATTTTTCCCCAAAATGGTCCAACCAAATTTCGTTTTTTGGGCTATTGGAGCTATTTGTTCTTCATCTCGAATTACTTCATCTAATATTATTTCGCAATATATGTCATTCGATGTTGCCAGGGCGATTAAATGTAGGGTCGGCTAATTTCAATCCTTGTAAATGTTTCCACCTGCTAGAAATGACTTCTTCGTTGGTTCAAAGCCCTGTAAGGGTTTTATATATGTAACCTCTTGTCGAAGTAACAAAATCTGAATAGTTAGAACCCAGATTCAGCTCTACAAAGTGTTGACAAGAGCTGCTTTGTTTTGTTCTAAGACCGAAACGTCAAAAGAAGTTGGGCTCTTTTGAGACCCAAAATGTGTGCTGCCGATTCAGTATTAAAAGTAGCTTAAGATCCAGGATCAATTAACGCTCTTTACTTAACAAAGTTTCCTTGAGGCTTGGGCTGATTTGACTTTTATAATCGCTGTTGCAAGTAAAACTTGGGTACTTCTAAATTCGTTTAGATGAAAACAGTTTGACGATGTTGAGGGCGGTATATCGTAAGGATGAAAATTTGGAGCATTTGGATTGAATTCCGTTGCTATATGATGTGTTTGTGAGCGATTTGTATTCTGGGTATTTGTATTTGGGTGAGTGAATGAGTTTTTATTATTATTCTGTTGAGTGTGAGTGAGTGAGTTTGATTGTACTTGAGAGCGAGGATTATTTGAAAATGTATTATTATTATTACTTGTGTTGGGTAGAAATTGGTTAATATTACCTTTCGAGCATGTTTTAAATGAATGTACTCCTTTATGGCACACTTTACATGCAAAATTCTCCATCGATTCAGTATTGAGAAGAAAAACATTCTTTGGTTGCTTTTTATGTGTTGATGTTGAATTTGCTTGGTGCTGTTGGTCCATCATCTCTAATGATCGGAACCTAGTTTCCAAAAAATCAGAAAACTCTTTAAATGTAGTGATCTCTTTTTTGATTCCTAGAGTTGTTTCCCATTTTGATTGCATTTTTCAAAAGCAAAAATATTAAAATTGGGTCCCAGTGATGGACAGGCAATTCTAAGTTCCTTAGGGCATGTAAGATTTTAGTCGAGTTGTCCAATAATTCGCGAATGCCCTTAGAATTTTCTTCTTTGACGACAGGCAATTCGTAAAACAACTTAAGTTCGTTGTTAACAAGAATTCTTTTGAAATCGTACCTCATTGTTAAAAGCTCCCAAGCTTTATCATAACTGGCATCATCTACACTGATGAGTTCCAGTGAGATGCCTGCACCTTCTTTACAACTTGACTTTAAATAATGTAATTTTTCGATTTTTGTGAGTGAAGCAATATTATGAACTAGTGACACAAACTGGTCATGAAAGGAACGCCAATTCTGATATTCTCCCGTGAATGTCGGTGGGTGAATTTTTGGCAAACGAACATCGTGCGGCTTTTGATTGGTCGACTGTTGCACCAAAGCTGTAGTAGATATTGTATCTTTTGCTTTAGCTGGTGCTTCTTCTGCTGCAAACTTGTCTAGCTCATCTAACAATAAAGATTTGTAAATTGTATATATTTCACTCGCCTCATTATAAAACTCTTCCGTTGTAGTTAACACTTCTCCCTTTATTTCATCGCAGCAAATAACAATTTAATGTTGGCCAACAATAGTAAGCCAGTTGCTTCCTAGCGTTTCAAGCCACGTAGAGACATAATTTTTTGTCCTACGAGTTGGAGAAACTGTCTTTTTGAAGTTCTCAAAATATTTCGATATCTGATTACATGTAGTTTTTAAAATTTTTACTGCATTTATTTTGTTTTATTTAGGTTTTTATTAATTTAAGTATATAAATTATAAATGTAAGTAAATTTTACTCAATGCGATTACTTTTTCTTTCAGAGTAGGTACTGGTGGTGATTTCCTGCTGGGTGGACGTTTGTTGCACTGTTCGAACTGATGAGCTCCGGTGGATGACGATGGATTTCAATTAATTAATTAATTGTTCAAAAATACACTATTTTTGTTTTTTTTTTTACAAATTGTTGTAAGTTTTTGTCTTTTAAATTTTAATTTGAAATTAAAGTTTTATTAAAACAATAAAATCCAAAAAAACGACAAAAAACACACTCTTTTTATTTAATTCAAACGACAAAAAACACACTCTTTTTATTTAATTCAAAATAATTATTCAAATATTTGAACTGGCGTGGTTCGTTTTTATAAGTAGGCTAACGAAGGACCAAAATGTTATTCGCTATATAAAAAAGGGTAATTCAAACTCAATTATCTTCTAAAAATTGCTCTCAAAATCTCCGAAGTAAAAAAACACCTCTAATAACTTTCAATTGTAAATTTCCAGTAAGTCCTTTTATTATGCGCTCCATATAACCTTCACCAATAATTGTCAAAAAGTAAGTATAAATGGTATAAATTCTAGTAGGTGCTCCGAATACGTCACAGAGCGGCCGAATTCAGGGTGGGTAAATGACGTAGGTGGAGAAGCAGCAACCAACAGAAGGTTCAAAGATTAGGACGAAGCTTAAGCTGCACAATTTTGCTCAAAACTTTATATAATGTATAGATACCTATACAAACATATACATTTCGATTTTTAAAATAATAATTATGGTAGCAGCTAAACGCCTAAAAAGACCAGAAATTCGAAATCGTCCTATCAAAGCACAAGAAAGAACATGGATTGCAAACCCGAAACAGTAAGCTAAAATCTCTCGAATGTTTTTAAGCCCTTTCCAGAAAGTGCAGTAACAAATAATTTACATTTTGTTGATAGAAAATGTTGGAAAATTGCAGAAGTTATTGTTATTCCTAAGCAAGGAAAGCCACCAACAGAAGTAACTTCCTACAGGCCAATATCTCTTATACCAATAATGGCGAAAGTTTCGAAAAACTGCATGAAAAGGCTTATACTACGTTTTCATTCCTACAGGCCAATATCTCTTATACCAATAATGGCGAAAGTTTCGAAAAACTGCATGAAAAGGCTTATACTACGTTTTCATTGGGAATGATGTAATTTCGTTGAAAATTTCCAAATTCGATTCCAAATTATCTCATTTCCCATACAAATTCACATTTCGAAATGAGGTAATTTCAACCAACTTTTCCCGAAATTTGGTTTGAAATTACGTACAAACTTAAGTGGAATGCATCCGTAGTGGAAACCCATTGGAAACCATTGAAAATGTCAAGATTTGATGTATAGAACACAGAAACAGAAAGAGAACACAACAAAAGGAAGATATTAACTGCCAAATCAAATTCAAAATGAAAATATATGTATTGAATTCCGTTGCTATATGATGTGTTTGTGAGCGATTTGTATTCTGGGTATTTGTATTTGGGTGAGTGAATGAGTTTTTATTATTATTCTGTTGAGTGTGAGTGAGTGAGTTTGATTGTACTTGAGAGCGAGGATTATTTGAAAATGTATTATTATTATTACTTGTGTTGGGTAGAAATTGGTTAATATTACCTTGAGCCATCTTTAAAAATTTCGAGCATGTTTTAAATGAATGTACTCCTTTATGGCACACTTTACATGCAAAATTCTCCATCGATTCAGTATTGAGAAGAAAAACATTCTTTGGTTGCTTTTTATGTGTTGATGTTGAATTTGCTTGGTGCTGTTGGTCCATCATCTCTAATGATCGGAACCTAGTTTCCAAAAAATCAGAAAACTCTTTAAATGTAGTGATCTCTTTTTTGATTCCTAGAGTTGTTTCCCATTTTGATTGCATTTTTCAAAAGCAAAAATATTAAAATTGGGTCCCAGTGATGGACAGGCAATTCTAAGTTCCTTAGGGCATGTAAGATTTTAGTCGAGTTGTCCAATAATTCGCGAATGCCCTTAGAATTTTCTTCTTTGACGACAGGCAATTCGTAAAACAACTTAAGTTCGTTGTTAACAAGAATTCTTTTGAAATCGTACCTCATTGTTAAAAGCTCCCAAGCTTTATCATAACTGGCATCATCTACACTGATGAGTTCCAGTGAGATGCCTGCACCTTCTTTACAACTTGACTTTAAATAATGTAATTTTTCGATTTTTGTGAGTGAAGCAATATTATGAACTAGTGACACAAACTGGTCATGAAAGGAACGCCAATTCTGATATTCTCCCGTGAATGTCGGTGGGTGAATTTTTGGCAAACGAACATCGTGCGGCTTTTGATTGGTCGACTGTTGCACCAAAGCTGTAGTAGATATTGTATCTTTTGCTTTAGCTGGTGCTTCTTCTGCTGCAAACTTGTCTAGCTCATCTAACAATAAAGATTTGTAAATTGTATATATTTCACTCGCCTCATTATAAAACTCTTCCGTTGTAGTTAACACTTCTCCCTTTATTTCATCGCAGCAAATAACAATTTAATGTTGGCCAACAATAGTAAGCCAGTTGCTTCCTAGCGTTTCAAGCCACGTAGAGACATAATTTTTTGTCCTACGAGTTGGAGAAACTGTCTTTTTGAAGTTCTCAAAATATTTCGATATCTGATTACATGTAGTTTTTAAAATTTTTACTGCATTTATTTTGTTTTATTTAGGTTTTTATTAATTTAAGTATATAAATTATAAATGTAAGTAAATTTTACTCAATGCGATTACTTTTTCTTTCAGAGTAGGTACTGGTGGTGATTTCCTGCTGGGTGGACGTTTGTTGCACTGTTCGAACTGATGAGCTCCGGTGGATGACGATGGATTTCAATTAATTAATTAATTGTTCAAAAATACACTATTTTTGTTTTTTTTTTTACAAATTGTTGTAAGTTTTTGTCTTTTAAATTTTAATTTGAAATTAAAGTTTTATTAAAACAATAAAATCCAAAAAAACGACAAAAAACACACTCTTTTTATTTAATTCAAACGACAAAAAACACACTCTTTTTATTTAATTCAAAATAATTATTCAAATATTTGAACTGGCGTGGTTCGTTTTTATAAGTAGGCTAACGAAGGACGAAAATGTTATTCGCTATATAAAAAAGGGTAATTCAAACTCAATTATCTTCTAAAAATTGCTCTCAAAATCTCCGAAATAAAAAAACACCTCTAATAACTTTCAATTGTAAATTTCCAGTAAGTCCTTTTATTATGCGCTCCATATAACCTTCACCAATAATTGTCAAAAAGTAAGTATAAATGGTATAAATTCTAGTAGGTGCTCCGAATACGTCACAGAGCGGCCGAATTCAGGGTGGGTAAATGACGTAGGTGGAGAAGCAGCAACCAACAGAAGGTTCAAAGATTAGGACGAAGCTTAAGCTGCACAATTTTGCTCAAAACTTTATATAATGTATAGATACCTATACAAACATATACATTTCGATTTTTAAAATAATAATTATGGTAGCAGCTAAACGCCTAAAAAGACCAGAAATTCGAAATCGTCCTATCAAAGCACAAGAAAGAACATGGATTGCAAACCCGAAACAGTAAGCTAAAATCTCTCGAATGTTTTTAAGCCCTTTCCAGAAAGTGCAGTAACAAATAATTTACATTTTGTTGATAGAAAATGTTGGAAAATTGCAGAAGTTATTGTTATTCCTAAGCAAGGAAAGCCACCAACAGAAGTAACTTCCTACAGGCCAATATCTCTTATACCAATAATGGCGAAAGTTTCGAAAAACTGCATGAAAAGGCTTATACTACGTTTTCATTCCTACAGGCCAATATCTCTTATACCAATAATGGCGAAAGTTTCGAAAAACTGCATGAAAAGGCTTATACTACGTTTTCATTGGGAATGATGTAATTTCGTTGAAAATTTCCAAATTCGATTCCAAATTATCTCATTTCCCATACAAATTCACATTTCGAAATGAGGTAATTTCAACCAACTTTTTCCGAAATTTGGTTTGAAATTACGTACAAACTTAAGTGGAATGCATCCGTAGTGGAAACCCATTGGAAACCATTGAAAATGTCAAGATTTGATGTATAGAACACAGAAACAGAAAGAGAACACAACAAAAGGAAGATATTAACTGCCAAATCAAATTCAAAATGAAAATATATGTATTGAATTCCGTTGCTATATGATGTGTTTGTGAGCGATTTGTATTCTGGGTATTTGTATTTGGGTGAGTGAATGAGTTTTTATTATTATTCTGTTGAGTGTGAGTGAGTGAGTTTGATTGTACTTGAGAGCGAGGATTATTTGAAAATGTATTATTATTATTACTTGTGTTGGGTAGAAATTGGTTAATATTACCTTGAGCCATCTTTAAAAATTTCGAGCATGTTTTAAATGAATGTACTCCTTTATGGCACACTTTACATGCAAAATTCTCCATCGATTCAGTATTGAGAAGAAAAACATTCTTTGGTTGCTTTTTATGTGTTGATGTTGAATTTGCTTGGTGCTGTTGGTCCATCATCTCTAATGATCGGAACCTAGTTTCCAAAAAATCAGAAAACTCTTTAAATGTAGTGATCTCTTTTTTGATTCCTAGAGTTGTTTCCCATTTTGATTGCATTTTTCAAAAGCAAAAATATTAAAATTGGGTCCCAGTGATGGACAGGCAATTCTAAGTTCCTTAGGGCATGTAAGATTTTAGTCGAGTTGTCCAATAATTCGCGAATGCCCTTAGAATTTTCTTCTTTGACGACAGGCAATTCGTAAAACAACTTAAGTTCGTTGTTAACAAGAATTCTTTTGAAATCGTACCTCATTGTTAAAAGCTCCCAAGCTTTATCATAACTGGCATCATCTACACTGATGAGTTCCAGTGAGATGCCTGCACCTTCTTTACAACTTGACTTTAAATAATGTAATTTTTCGATTTTCGTGAGTGAAGCAATATTATGAACTAGTGACACAAACTGGTCATGAAAGGAACGCCAATTCTGATATTCTCCCGTGAATGTCGGTGGGTGAATTTTTGGCAAACGAACATCGTGCGGCTTTTGATTGGTCGACTGTTGCACCAAAGCTGTAGTAGATATTGTATCTTTTGCTTTAGCTGGTGCTTCTTCTGCTGCAAACTTGTCTAGCTCATCTAACAATAAAGATTTGTAAATTGTATATATTTCACTCGCCTCATTATAAAACTCTTCCGTTGTAGTTAACACTTCTCCCTTTATTTCATCGCAGCAAATAACAATTTAATGTTGGCCAACAATAGTAAGCCAGTTGCTTCCTAGCGTTTCAAGCCACGTAGAGACATAATTTTTTGTCCTACGAGTTGGAGAAACTGTCTTTTTGAAGTTCTCAAAATATTTCGATATCTGATTACATGTAGTTTTTAAAATTTTTACTGCATTTATTTTGTTTTATTTAGGTTTTTATTAATTTAAATATATAAATTATAAATGTAAGTAAATTTTACTCAATGCGATTACTTTTTCTTTCAGAGTAGGTACTGGTGGTGATTTCCTGCTGGGTGGACGTTTGTTGCACTGTTCGAACTGATGAGCTCCGGTGGATGACGATGGATTTCAATTAATTAATTAATTGTTCAAAAATACACTATTTTTGTTTTTTTTTTTACAAATTGTTGTAAGTTTTTGTCTTTTAAATTTTAATTTGAAATTAAAGTTTTATTAAAACAATAAAATCCAAAAAAACGACAAAATGTCGGCACACACTCTTTTTATTTAATTCAAAATAATTATTCAAATATTTGAACTGGCGTGGTTCGTTTTTATAAGTAGGCTAACGAAGGACCAAAATGTTATTCGCTATATAAAAAAGGGTAATTCAAACTCAATTATCATCTAAAAATTGCTCTCAAAATCTCCGAAATAAAAAAACACCTCTAATAACTTTCAATTGTAAATTTCCAGTAAGTCCTTTTATTATGCGCTCCATATAACCTTCACCAATAATTGTCAAAAAGTAAGTATAAAAAATGGTATAAATTCTAGTAGGTGCTCCGAATACGTCACAGAGCGGCCGAATTCAGGGTGGGTAAATGACGTAGGTGGAGAATCAGCAACCAACAGAAGGTTCAAAGATTAGGACGAAGCTTAAGCTGCACAATTTTGCTCAAAACTTTATATAATGTATAGATACCTATACAAACATATACATTTCGATTTTTAAAATAATAATTATGGTAGCAGCTAAACGCCTAAAAAGACCAGAAATTCGAAATCGTCCTATCAAAGCACAAGAAAGAACATGGATTGCAAACCCGAAACAGTAAGCTAAAATCTCTCGAATGTTTTTAAGCCCTTTCCAGAAAGTGCAGTAACAAATAATTTACATTTTGTTGATAGAAAATGTTGGAAAATTGCAGAAGTTATTGTTATTCCTAAGCAAGGAAAGCCACCAACAGAAGTAACTTCCTACAGGCCAATATCTCTTATACCAATAATGGCGAAAGTTTCGAAAAACTGCATGAAAAGGCTTATACTACGTTTTCATTCCTACAGGCCAATATCTCTTATACCAATAATGGCGAAAGTTTCGAAAAACTGCATGAAAAGGCTTATACTACGTTTTCATTGGGAATGATGTAATTTCGTTGAAAATTTCCAAATTCAATTCCAAATTATCTCATTTCCCATACAAATTCACATTTCGAAATGAGGTAATTTCAACCAACTTTTCCCGAAATTTGGTTTGAAATTACGTACAAACTTAAGTGGAATGCATCCGTAGTGGAAACCCATTGGAAACCATTGAAAATGTCAAGATTTGATGTATAGAACACAGAAACAGAAAGAGAACACAACAAAAGGAAGGTATTAAATTCAAAATGAAATCAAATCAAATTCAAAATGAAAATATATGTCGAACGAAATTAGCAAATTTGCAATGAAAACACTTTTTCTGTAATTAACGAAATTACCTCATTTCGGCTCCAATGTAAACGTAGCATTAGCAAAGTAATAGAAAAAATGAAAACTAATCCCAAACCATCAGTTTGGATTCAGAAATAAACATTCCACAATAGACCAAGCGCATCGAATTACGGATTTTGTTCAAAAGGCTCTATTTCTAGATGTTGCTCAAGCCTTTGACAAGGTTTGGGATTTGAGCACAAACTGCATAGAGACCTCCCAAGGCAGCTCTACGAAATACTAAAATCCTATGTTACAGATTGATTCCTTAGAGTACGGTATGAGCAAGAGTATTAGGAAATTAATAAAATTGAAGCCGGTGTACCACAAGGAAGTGGCCTAGAACCAACAGTGTATTTGTTATATACTAGGGATATTCCAGTGGACAATTATGCTATATTGGCCACATTTGCAGATGAAACTGCCATTTTAGTGCCTGATAAATGCGTTGTGCAGCGTGATAAATGCGTTATATCAAGAACAAAATAATGCTATACAAACAAATACTGAAACCAGTTTGGACTTATGGCATCCAATTGTGGGGTTCTACAAAGAAAATGAATGCTAAAACCATCCAAAAATAAAGTCCTTCGTGCAATTATAAATGTCCCTTGGTATATTAGAAATAGCGATTTACATTGTGACCTACAAATAGAAATGGTTTCTGAAGTGATAAGAAAACACGCTGTATCACATAATCAGCGACTACATAGTCATTTTAACTCTGAGGTGGATACTGTATTAAATGTAAGAGATAATGTCCGAAGACTGAGAAGACCAAAGCCTCACGAGCTGATAGTCTAAAAGCGATGGAAAAGTATTAAAACTTTAAACTTCCCCCAATGCGATTTTGAATTTAAGAAATAATTGTCGATCTTTCATAAATTGGTCCTGATTTTCCGGTGGTTTTAGTGCGGCACAAGTCCCACACTACTTGGTACCGAATATTACCAAATGTCTTTTGACTAGAAATAAATTTCTTAATATAAGAAACTGGAAAATGGTTATCTAATTAAAATTAAAAATAATGTTTACCTAGCCAATCAAAAAATGCTCCGATCTAACGAATCTAATTTTTTTTAAATTATGCGTTTTCTATGTTGACGCACAGTTTTTCTAAAAATTCTAAATTTACAATGAGCCAAATGTGGCGACTACTTCAAGGTACATACATTCATACAATGTATGTGATGTATATTCCGTGAAATAGGCCCCTGGTGTAAAAATAAATTGGGACATTTTTTTCTTTGAATAATAAATTGTTTGGTTGTAAGAAAGTGAAGTGTTTTATTTACGAAATAAATAAGTGGAAGTTTTAAACAAAGTACCTAAATAAGTTTTATTTATCGAACTCTGAGAAAATATTACATTGGGGTCAGAAGTGGGTTAAAACTTATTTTATCTATGCATTCAGATAATTTATTGTGTATTAAAAGACAATGGGCCCTATCGCGAACGAGATTTCCCTGGAAATATTTCCCACGTTCGAAAAATTCGTATCGTGAATGGTGTTCGAAATTTCCCTCGGAATTTATTGCTATCGTGAACAATATTTCCATGGGAAATTTGTTGTGATTTCTCTGGAATTTTTCCGCATTTATTTTGGTGGAGAAATTAAGGCGAGACGGAGCAATGTAAGTTAAATTGAAACTTTTTTGATAAAAAAAAACATTTTTTTAATTTTATCATAGGACGAACTCAACAAACCAAAACCAAATAGAACTGCTGGTCAGTATTATGGAAAATAATACAGACATAGCGACTGGATTTACCACCTACAGAGAAAAAGAAGATTTGGCAGCCCGACGATTTTAGGCACAGCAAATAATTTTTTTGTCATGAGAAAGGAATCGAAGAGGGTGTCCAGTAAATATTTGAATAAAACTTTATTTACTCGAAAATTCTTGATAAATCTGAAACAAGAAGAATTGAAAAGAAAATTTGGTGAATTGCTAAATTTTATTCACAATTCTTGTGGTAACTCCAAGGATTTGGAATTATTATCCCTTCGTATTGACCTGATTTCATTTTTTTTATTTCTTTCTCCTCGACCGCCAAGTAACACCAATCCTATATGCTATCCTATGCATTTAAAACTTAAAATTGTAAAATATTTAAAATTCGAAATTAATCCAAACAACAAGAAATGTTACTGTCAAAACAATGTTTTCAGATGGAGGGATTTCGTTCTTCTTGGGATTTTCAAATAAAATAAAATATTGAGAACGGCGAAATTTAACCCTCGTTCAAACCAAAATATCTTGTTGGTAACATGAAAAATACAATTTCATATTTAGTTTTTTTTTGTGCACGAGAGAGATTTGTCCGTCGAAGAGGACAATTTTATGGGATTTTATACAATTTGGTTGAAATGAACGCACCCAATATTCCTTTCTTCTCATGGAATAAAAAAAACGCATTTAAAATGTTCCGCAATGAATAAAAAAACAACACAAATCGATAATAGGTGGAATTAAGATCAATTGATAACACTGCACACAATTCGAAATTGATTTTCGAAAATAGTTTTGTTTTTCAAAGTTGGTAGTTTTTTCCGTGGGAAAAATTTATTCCGAAGGAAGTTCACGATAACTAGAAATATTTCCTGGGAATGAAACTTTCCGTGGGAAATGAAATTCCCCGGGAGATTCCCGATAGGGCCCAATAATTACAAAAGTGAACTTCGGTTGTGAAAAGTGAAAAAAGTTAAAAAAAAAAAAAAAAAAAAAAAAATTTTGTCGAACTTAAGGTAGAACTGAACAAGCGAGGTCTTCCTTTTGCTGGAACAAAGAATGATCTTACAATTCACCTGCAGGAAGATATAAGAAGACGTGGAGAAAACCCAGACACCTAATATTCGATATAGAAATGATGGAAAACAAGAGCATGTAAGTACGTCGGACATGACCAATATGCTGTCTCAACTGCTCACCAAATTTGAAAAATAAAACCGAGAACAAAGGAATTTTCTAGAAAATCAAATCCAAGAACTAAAGAATCTTCTAGAACAACTATAAGAAGAGAGTAATAAAAACGCGTGGCTAGTTACCAAGACGGTTAAAACAAGAAGTAATTTATTACAAATATAAAAATGAAGTCCAATGGACGTATTCAAGGTATAATAATATTTAGGCCGGTATTCACCGAGCACTCATAACTTATGAGCCTCATAAACATATTCACCAAGCAATAATAAGTGGATATTTATGAGCGCTCATAAAAGTTATGAGTTGTCCCAAACACTCATAACTTAAGAGCGCTCTCTTCGAAAAATATTCCGACATTTTCGAAGCTACTTCCACAACCACAACCACCACCCCCACAAACACAAACATCTCCATCGCCACCTCTCCATCTACCTAAAAAAGTTTGATGTTAAAGTTTGGGAGTGCCTGGTTGACAGAGAGTTGCTCTCTTTTTCGAAATTCGAAACATATTTATGAGTGGTTGGTGAATACCTCAAAGTTATGAGCCTCATAAACTTATGAGGCTCATATGAGCGCTCGGTGAATACAGGCCTTAGATTAGTGTGGGTTGACTTCAGTGAAATATTGAATGAATACAATACTCCTCCTTAAGGTAAAATGTTGTTCTGTATTCCCATTCCCTTTCGGAATATTTCTACTTTGATTTTGTTCAAAGGCTTTGTGAGAATATCTGCTACTTGTTGCTCTGTACTGATGTAGTTGATTTTTGTTGGTCCGAGGGTGAAATCCATTATTCTTGGAGATGGCGATGGCACTTTGATTGTCACATAGAATTTGAATAGTGTTCTGATGTTTCAGAATTTCGGTTTTGAGGCCATCAAATAGCTTCCTGCATCGCAGCTGAGAGTGACATATACTCGGCTTCACATGATGATAATGCAACTGTGTGTTGCCTTTTAGAGCACCATGATATAGCTGCTCCTTGAACTAGGAAAACAAAACCGGTTGTGGACTTCCTATCATCTATGTTGGCTGCCCAATCAGCATCTGTAAATCCAACGATGTCATGATTGTCGCTTTTCCGGAATTCCAGCTTCATTGATGACAATCCACGAAGATAACGAAATAGATGTTTAACAGCGAGCCAGTGCTGTGGTCCTGGTTTAGAATTAAATCGACTTAAACTGTTTACGGTGAAGCTTATATCTGGTCGAGTACATTGGGATAGGTACATGAGGCACCCGATTGCATCCTGATACGGAATGTTTTGAAGTTTATCGTGTTGAGCTGACAACTTTAGACTGGCATTTATTGGTGTTTTCACAGGCTTTGAATCTTGCATGCCAAATTTGTTTAAAATTGTTTCAATATAGTGCTCTTGCTCCAGAGCGATGAAATCTTTACCTTTGGTTATGAGCATTCCAAGAACGTGTGTGGCTGGTCCAAGTTCTTTCATCTGGAACTTTGTATGCAAATTTAATACCTATCTCAAGTTAGCACTACACTTTTTGAAATTTAAAAAACTAAGTACACAATTAATTGTAGCTTTTTTGTTGTAAATTAGTTGTGAAAAGAAAAAATTTGTAGCTCTACTATTTTTAACAGAAATGGTATGTAGTGCTAACTTGATATCAAGATAGCATTACACTTTTGAAAATTAAAAAAACTAAGTACGCTATTAATTGAAGCTTTTTTGTAGTAAATTAGTTGCGTAAAGAAAAAATATGAAAAAAAAAATTCCATTGTTTTTTTTCTAAATAAAAAAAATGGTATGTAGCGCTAACTTGATATCAAGTTAGCATTACACTTTTGGAAATAAAAAAAACTAAGTAAGCAATTAATTGTAACTTTTTTGTTGTAAATTAATTGTGGAGAGAAAAAAATTCTAAAATTTTTTTTGTGAAAGTTTTTAAACAAACACTGAGTATGTAGTGCTAACTTGACATTGTGAGTTCAGGCATTAAAAAGGAATATTCAAAAAACTAAGTACGCAATTATTTTTAACTTTTTTGTTGTAAATTAGTTGTGAAGAGAAAAAAATTCTAAACATTTTTTTGGCAAAATTAAAAAAAAAAATCATGGTAGGTAGTGCTAACTTGACATTGTGAGTTCAGGCATTAAAAAGAGATATTCAAAAAAGTGTGAGTTGCGGGACTCACGGTTAAGATGTGTAAACATCAACATTCGTCCGAATGCCTCATAAACCGAGATCCTACATAAAATTAAGGGTGTAGATGATAGCAAAAATTTACTGGTATTTTTATAAAGATCTTAACTTTTCATAAGCAAATTTGAAAATCGGTAATGATGCATGGAAAATGCCTTTTTTAGTTTACCGACGAAGGCCCCAACCTCGCTTATAAAAAGTTAAGATCTATCTAAACATCCCAGTGAATTTTTGCGATCACTCACACCCACAAACAGCAGTGGGCTCTTAGCCAATCATTAAAATTATATTTAAAAATATTTTCCAGTCAATGCTTATTTCGTCTAATTTGCCAAAAAAGGCGGCCGTCTACGTTAAAATCCTGCAGCCATGATGAAAGCGCAGTCCATGTACTATATGGTCGGTCTAAGCAACCAACCACATTTCAACCCAAACTGAACTCGACTTTTTGATTTCGTATATAAACACTCATGGCCAGTTGTACAATAGTGGTTCAGCCTAGGTTCAAGATTTTAACTCACCGATTTCAGCGGATTAACTAAAGTTCAACGCAGGTTCAAGTATGTAATTGGTTATTATCACACACTTGAACAGTAAACCACTGTTGAAAATCAATTAATTCGACGAAATCAGTGGATAAAAATAGCTGAACCACGGTTTAAATATTTGTACAACTGGCCCTCAGCGTTTAGTTACTGAACAGAATTATGGATAATTCATAAGTCTGCTATTACACGATGAATCTAGTTGCATGCACCTTCTTCGAATTCTTCTTTGTTATTTCGTCCGCTGTTTCAAGCGCTATTACACGTTGAAACCAAAGTCATGAATCTAATTTGACAGTTCTCTTTATTTTTCATTTTCGTGTTGGGCTGTGCTCAAGCAATAAAAAAACTTTTTCTGTTTTTATTTTTGTTTTCATTATTAGATATATTGAAGAAAGAAAGATTTGTGTGCCTTTAAATGAATATCAGTCAAGAAAAGCAATAATTTATTTTATTTATGTTGTTTTTAAAGATGAATTTCTCATTTCTGGAAAGCATATAAGGCTATCAATAACAGTGCGTTGCATCGAAATTTACTCTTTGAATAACAAAACCATATGAAGCAGAATAGTAAAAAACGGACAAGAGAAAAGAGAAACGTCAAATACTTGCATCGAAAATTTAACTCACGCGACACCGGTCACTTTTTTCCGTATCATCTTTTCGATTTTTTTTTCTATTTTGCACTTACGTAGTTCGAAAAGTCGCATGCGTCTAGATGCATCGTGTAGTAGCAGACTAATCTTTGGCTCAGAATCAAAATCACGACCACGGCTACAAGAATGTATGCATACATACAATGTATGTGATGTATGTTCCGTGAAATAGGCCCCTGGTCTCAAAGCAGTCATGTAATTGAAAAAAAGTAATGCAAAGAATACAAAATACGGATAAAGGTAGCTGCAAACAATCGCGATAGCGGTGGCGATCATGATAAAATTGTGGATGCCATACACATAAATTAAAGGAAAGGCACACATCTACACGATTGAAGTGTGCTTTGATTTTTAGATGAGGCATCCACATTTTTATCGTGATCGCCACCGCCATCGCGTTGGTTTGCGCGTAGCCTGATGCTAAAGAAGCGTTAAAAAGAGTCTCGTAAAACTTGGCCCACGACTCACAGGGCAACTGGTCTTCCATCTTATCTTTTTCTCTTTCGCACTCATTATGTTCGAATAGAGTCAGAAAGTCAAAGAATCATCGTGTAATAGGGGCTTAATATATCCTCTAAGCAGCCAACCAAATTTCAACCCGAGTTGAACTCGACCTTTCGATTTCGTATATAAATACTCAACGTTTAGTTACTGAACGTACATATTGTTGAACGCACTCAATTTGCGTAAAGCTCAGAATCAAGATCACGATCACGATTACAACGTTACGTTACGTTTTCTTTTCACCCTTCCGCCAGTATAGATGTTTACACATCAAAAACTAAGTACGCAATTATTTTTAACTTTTTTGTTGTAAATTAGTTGTAAAGAGATAAAAATTCTGAAAATTTTGTTGGCAAAATAAAAAAAAAAAATCATGGTAGGTAGTGCTAACTTGACATTGTGAGTTCAGGCATTAGAAAGTGATATTCAGAAAACTAAGTACGCAATTATTTTTAACTTTTTTGTTGTAAATTAGTTGTGAAGAGAAAAAAATTCTAAAAATTTTTTTGGCAAAATTAAAAAAAAAATTTTACAGATTTCACTCATAGAGTAACTATGGGGACATTGAAAATGACTTGTGTTAGCTCGATAAAATAAAAATATGAATAATCTTGGTGATTTCTAATTTGTATCCTATAGTTGCACCAAAACTTCTGAAGCTGTCTATAATAAACCATTCTTCAGTCTGAAATAACAATATGTATATATTTTTAATGTCAAATCCCAGTTGGCGGTTAAATTAATGTTGTTCAGTTCAGTTTATTTAATCACGCCGTTGATGTTGAAGAAAACCAAATATTTGCTCAAATTGATTTACAAGTCTCTCAACTTATTGAACTATTTATATATAGGCAAGTTATTTGATTTACTGTCAAAGTGAACCCTTTTTAACGCGAGACCAAATTTATAAATAATTTGATGTGTATAGCTCAAACTCAATGCAAACCTGATTTACCTAATTGTTTTTAGGTATTCTATAATATTTTGCATTTTAACTCATCTTTTAATAAATTTAATAAACTCGTGTAATTTCTTAAGACAATATAAATGGTTTTGACAGTTAAGCAGTATTCTTTTATCTGAGTATATGAAAAGCAAAGCACCAATTAAGTTGACAGCTGAGTTGACAACCAAATTGAATCGTATTTTTTTTTCATTTGAGGACCTTAAGGTAGAACTGTAATAGTCGGAAGATGTTGGAAGAAAATTCTCTCAGTTCACTTACGCATGGAGCGGTCGGTGAGCGCTCTTCTCTTCCGAAAGCAAAAGTAAAAAATTGGTCGAAACAAGCAAAACTCAATTATGGGCACGTCATATGAATTCTTTGTATTCGTTTCGTTTCGTACGACCACTTAGGTCAGCATCCGACTATTATAGTTTTACCTTTAACCTTGAACATCTGAAGATTAGAACTAAATCTATATAAGTTTATTAAAGAAGTTCAATTATATTGCAGTACCTATTAATATTCTAAGTTCAATAATCGCATTGGCTTAGACGTACATAGGTAAAGTTTTGTAACATAAATTTATAGCCTGAGATTTTACTTGAATTCTAAGACCTTAATTTCAAAGATCCGATAATTAGAACAGAAGATAAAAGCTTACCAAATAAACCCTTTTCGATATTTATATTTAAGTTGCTTAGGTAAGTTAATCCTACCTCTAGACTGATTAACGTTAACTTAAATACCTTAACCTTCAACAACTGACCCTTAGAACTAATGTTGTAAGTTTATTAATGAGAAACGCAAGTAGGTACCTTTGCATATATCAGGCTCAAAAATAACATTGGTTTGGACGTAGGTCAAGTTCAAAAATCGCATTGGCTTAGACGTAGTTCAAGTTCCAAAATTGCATTGGCTTAGACGTTGGTCAAGCTCAAAAATCAAAGTGGTTCCGACGTATAGTTCAAGTTAAAAAATCACATTGGCTTAGACATATGTCAAGTTCAAAAATCGCATTGGCTTGGACTTAGGTAAAGTTTTGTGACATAAATTTATAGCCTTAGATTTTACCTTAATTTTAAGACCTTAACCTCAAAGATCCGATAATTAGAACAGAAAATAAAAGCTTACCAAGTCAACCCTTTTCGATATTTATATTTAAGTTGCTTCGCTAAGTTAATCCTACCTCTAGGCTGATGTTAATTAAAATACCTTAACCTTCAACAACTGGCCCTTAGAACTAATGTTGTAAGTTTATTAAAGAGATTCACAAGTAGTTATCTTTGCATATTTTAGGTTCAAAAATCGCATTGGTTTGGACGTAGGTCAAGTTCAAAAATCGCATTGGCTTAGACGTAAGTCAAGTTCGAAAATCGCATTGGTTTAGACGTTGGTCAAGTTCAAAAAACGCATTGGTTTAGATGTTGTTTTGTCACATAAATTTGTAGCCTGAGATTTTACCTTAATTCTATAAGACATTAACCTCAAAGATCCGATAATTAGAACAGAAGATACGGCTCAGGTTTCCATTAGGAACATTAAAACAAAAATATGAAAAAATATGTTTTGGACGCCAGCTGGGCCATAAAGCACGAAAATAATAATTATTTTGTGCGGAAATGATTATTAACAAAGTTATAAACAATTTAAGTTTGCTTAGGTCCTTCCCATTAAACTACTTACTATACGAAACAAAATATGAAAAAGGCTGTTTTCCTAAAAGTATGCAACCCTTTTGATATCATATTATCTAGTAAGTCAGCTACAGTACTGTTTATTACAAAAAAATTGAAAACATACCAAACTGACGAAATAGGCGCCTGCCTGGCGACTGAACATACCCTAAGCGGAGCAACGGAGTTGCGTGAGCGGGACTGTACCTTAAAAAGGGAGTTAAAATCCTTTGAACCCGCGAAGCGGGCCACCCACAGTACTGTTTATTACAAAAAAACTTGATATCAACCGAACTGAAAACAAAAACATTTTCACTGATAAAATTATATCAGAAGCGTTGTATACTTTTTGGTGAATACCACATTTGCTTTTAAGTTAGTATTTTTAATCTGTCAATCGCATCCACTTTTACTTCTTTAATTATGTTAATTGTTTATAACTTTTATATTGTTTTATGATTGTTTTTAATTAACTGGAAATTTTTCTACACAGAAAATCGCAAATAACCATTTTGCAGTGCATTTATGAAGTAAATTAATCTGTTTTCATGAAGCTATGGTGCAAAATTTAATTGTTTATATCTTTGTTAATAACTATTTCCGCACTAAAAAAAATTTTTTTCTTGTTTTATACGCTATTTCACAACATTAAAAAAAAATTTGTTTTGTTCCTTCAATGTTCGTAATGGAAACCTGACCCCCTATTATTTAAATTATTTCAAAATCTTAATCTTTAAGATCCGATTATTAGTACAGAAGTAAAAAGGCAACCGCAGAACAACTAAATCAATCCTTTTATATAAATGTACATACCTACATAATGTCATACTAAGGGGTTTGATATTTTACCTTCATTTTAAGACCTTTATTTTAAATATCCGATTGTTAGAACAGAAGTTATAAGCCAACCAAACCAACCTAATCGTACCATTACGAATAATATTTGCAAAATACCTACAACAATTTAATCAACATAACATTTTACAGACATACCTAACCTACTTAATAATGTAGCTATGTATGTATGTATATCATTTTTGTTCCCAATGCGAAGCCAATTTTGTTTGCCACGCCACAGTGCAGTGGTGGTTTTTTATTGCACACATTCCACTCCAACCAACGTCTTGCCCACACCCTCACAGCAATGTATATTCTTTGTGGGTACGTTTTTTTCTTTTTCTTTTTGTTTTCTTGTTCCTCACGTCATTTGCCGTGATGAAATTAGTTCTCAAAATCCAATCTTTCACGTTTTTGGTATAAAATTTTGTAAGCTTTTGCAAACATTTTGATGCAGATTTGTAGCCTGTCATTTTATCTTTAATTATCTATCTTAACATTAAGCATCCGCTAATTATAACCTGAGTAAAAGGCTTCTAAGTGCGTTTAAATCGAGTGATTTTAAGATTTCATATAAATTTAACTATCCTCCACTGAAGCTCGTCGGTTGGCAACGATCAACGTGTAGGTACGATTCATCGATTGTGTCTTAAAGGTCATTTTGGCATTTTCTTTGGTAACACCAACCAAAAATTCGATCCTGAGCCCCCTATACGCTAGAGTTCATTTCGATCATTTGTTATATATTCATTTCAGTGATGGAAATCGACTTTTTTCGATTGTACTGAACGCTGAAACAAAATATTACTGAAAAAGAACAAATAGTACTGGGCTCTTTTAAATGGATAAAAACTAGCAAACACACAAATTCAAAAATAAAATTGATTTATTAACAAGAACAAAAAAAATTCATTTGTTATAAATATTAAGGTAACATTATAGTAAAGGAACTTCATTATTATAGCTAAATAAATAACGGACGGATCCCGTATCACAGTAAGGAGCCAGGTTGTAGGTTTCATTGAATCTCATCATTGAATATTTAAATTTTTAGTTTTGAGGTTTTTAAAATCCTAAATCATTTAGTGTGTTCAGAAAAATGATATCTCAGAGATTAAAAAATAATAGTAAGTTAGGTAATTTAAAATTTTTTTTACTCTAAAAGTTCTTCTTTTTGAAGAGGATTTTTTGTCACGTTTTTATTCACAAGTTCCTTATTAATTACAAAACTGTCACAACATTCCTTTTTTAAAAGATTTTTGGTTTCTATCAGCATTCACTTTCCAAAAACCAAATTTTTGCCCAACATTTCTCATTTTCTTAATATATTCGCAGTCAGCTAGAGCTCTATATTTGTTGCTTATAGCTTCAAAAATTGTGTGTTCATTAGGAAAAAACTTTAAAACAAATTGAACGATGGAGTCGATGGAACGATGGAGTCCATCCAATACTGCGCTTTGTGAGAAATTTTGAAGTGCGTTTAAGAAAACGTCATCGAAATCCAATTTTTTTCTAATATCTTAGCAGAAATGTTATGTAAAACATTTTAGCATGATTTTTGAAGCCCTGTATAACTTTTTCACTGAACTTTTTAAAAGTGTATAAGATTTCACATTCGGTGACGCAATATATCTCCATAACTGGTAGGGTTCATCAAGAGATTCCGTTACCATAAAATTTCTACATAATTGTTTGAAAATTAATGTCATTTTTGGAAGCAAAATAATAACGTGAATGAAGATAATTAGAAAACTACTTCTGTTTAAGTGGAGCGATTGAATATATGATGAGCCCAACTGTCGTACCTGGGCGAAACGCAACTTTTGGAGTTGAGGTCACTTGAACTTAAAAATTGGAAGCTAAATATGTACCTTCTCTTACGTATTCAGTTCAGTATTTAAAAGCAAATTAGCGCCTTCAGCCCAAGTGGGGATGGTTTTGATATTGGGTAATTGGGCTTTGAGTATTTTCGCATCGCAGATAGATTTTAATGAAGATAAGAGAAAATTATCAATTTTGTACAAACAATTCAAAATTGTACTGAAAATGGCAAAGATGTACTTACGTACTGAGAAAAGCAAATTGTACTGAATTCAGTACAATAGTAAGGCTTTTTCCATCATTGATTCATTTGTTCATTTAATCATTTTGGTAACACCATATTTTTCTCAAAACGACCCTATAAACATTTTCAATGTTAAAATCATGGTAGGTAGTGCTAACTTGACATTGTGAGTTCAGGCATTAAAAAGGGATATTCAAAAAACTAAATACGCAATTATTTTTAATTTTTTTGTTGTAAATTAGTTGTGAAGAGAAAAAAATTCTAAAAATTTTTTCACAAATTTAAAAAAAAACAATCATGGTAGGTAGTGCTAACTTGACATTGTGAGTTCAGGCATTAGAAAGGGATATTCAAAAAACTAAGTACGCAATTATTTTTAACTTTTTTGTTGTAAATTAGTTGTGGAGAGAAAAAAATTCTAAAAATTTTTTTGGCAAAATTAAAAAAAACAATCATGGTAGGTAGTGCTTACTTGACATGGTGAGTTCAGGCATTAAAAAGGGATATTCAAAAAACTAAGTACGCAATTATTTTTAACTTTTTTGTTGTAAATTAGTTGTGAAGAAAAAAAAATTCTAAACATTTTTTTGGAAAAATTAAAAAAAAAAAATCATGGTGGGTAGTGCTAACTTGACATTGTGAGTTCAGGCATTAAAAAGGGATATTCAAAAAACTAAGTACGCAATTATTTTTAACTTTTTTGTTGTAAATTAGTTGTGAAGAGAAAAAAATTCGAAACATTTTTTTGGCAAAATTAAAAAAAAAATCATGGTAGGTAGTGCTAACTTGACATTGTGAGTTCAGGCATTAAAAAGGGATATTCAAAAAACTAAATACGCAATTATTTTTAATTTTTTTGTTGTAAATTAGTTGTGAAGAGAAAAAAATTCTAAACATTTTTTTGACAAATTCAAAAAAAACAATCATGGTAGGTAGTGCTAACTTGACATTGTGAGTTCAGGCATTAAAAAGGGATATTCAAAAAACTAAGTACGCAATTATTTTTAACTTTTTTGTTGTAAATTAGTTATGAAGAGAAAAAAATTCTAAACATTTTTTTGGCAAAATTAAAAAAAAAAAATCATGGTAGGTAGTGCTAACTTGACATTGTGAGTTCAGGCATTAAAAAGGGATATTCAAAAAACTAAGTACGCAATTATTTATAACTTTTTTGTTGTAAATTAGTTGTGAAAAATTAAATTAGTTAAATTAGTTTAAAAAAAAAAAATCATGGTAGGTAGTGCTAACTTGACATTGTGAGTTCAGGCATTAAAAAGGGATATTCAAAAAACTAAGTACGCAATTATTTTTAACCGTCCGCACTTTCGCACGAATCTGAACGAAACTTCATGTCGCGACACAGTTCGTCAGATTATCAACTTTAAAGCTAAGACCGCACTCGGCGGAACTGCACTTCAGTGGAACTGAACTTCACGACTTATTTGTAGGAAATTGTATGAGCTATATCGCACTAAGCGACAACTGCACTTCACGGCGCTGCTGTCAAGTGCCACACACACAATCACAAAAAAAATCGATTCTTTTCGTATTCCTTTCAACGACAGAAAAAATTCGATTTGATTTTTAGAAAAAAAATCGATTCTTTTGTTGAAAGTCCCCTTTCACACGAGGAAACTGAGTTTCCAGCAACTTTAAGTTTATAGGTGAGAATAGAACCAAGCAAGAGGATTCAACGGACTACGATTGGTGGGAATTGAAAATTAAAAGAAAACGTCAAAAAATCTCCAACAACTTGTTTCCTCATGTGAAAGGGGACAAAGGAATTCGACATTAATTTTAAACACTTTAAGCTTAAGTACAGACGATTGTCAGATCTTACAATATTGTCAGAACTGTCAATGGTTTGACAATAGCTAACAATTAGCTGACAATTGACATATTTCTTACAATTAAAAATTGTCCGTTCACACGGTTGATAGATTTTTTCCCAATTTGATTGTCAGCTATTTTTTATATCTCTTTAACCAACCCATTGACATTTCGAACAATGAAGAAATTGTCAGCAATTGTAAGATGTTTTCAATTAAAACATCTGACAATGACCAATGAGTCTGACAATGTCCTAATCGACTGACAATGATAAAAATTGTGTGTTCAGACGATTGCAAGTCCCCTTTCACACGAGGAAACTGAGTTTCCAGCAACTTTCAGTTTTTGGGTGAGAAGGGCAGCAAGTAAGAGGATTGAATGGTCTATGATTGGTTTGAATTGAAAATTAAAAGAAAACGTCAAAAAATCTCCAGCAACTTGTTTCCTCGTGTGAAAGGGGACTAAGATACCTGACAATTTTTTGTCAGATTGTCGTCTGACAATGACGTGTCTGACAATATTGTCAGACAAAATTGTGTGTTCAGACGATTGTAAGACATTTGGAACAGTTTTTTCACTGACAGATCTGACTATTGTAAGATCTGACAATCATCTGTACTTAGATTTAAGGATCCCCCAAACCAACGCGATTTTTCGGTGGCGACGACGAAAACAATAATAAAGGTTCCCCCAAACCAACGCGAATTTTCGGTGACGACGACGAAAACAACAATAACAACACGTGGTTGTCAATGAAAACAACACGTTGTTATTATTGTTTTCGTTGTTGCTACCGAAAATTCGCGTTGGTGTGGGGGATCCTTTACAACGTGTTGTTTTCATTGACAACCACCTGTTGTTAAGGAACTGCACTTCAGCGACACCCTGCGCACTTTCGCACGAAACTGAACGAAACTTCATGTCGCGGCACAGTTGGTCAGTTTATCGCATAGTGTCGCGCAGTGAAGTGCAGTTGTTGCTTAGTGCGATATAGCTCATACAATTTCATACAAATAAGTTGTGAAGTTCAGTTCCGCTGAAGTGCAGTTCCGCCGAGTGCGGTCTTACCTTAATTGTTGTTTTCGTCGTCGCCACCGAAAATTCGCGTTGGTGTGGAGGAACCTTTAACAACTCTTCTAACTAACAAAACGTCAGCTAATTTTTGTGAAACACGCCTAAATTTGACAGCTGAATAAATCCGAAAAATAAAAAAAAATCGTCAAATTTTCTACAAATAACAGTAAAACAAATAACAACAAAGTGATATATTCCCACAAAAAAAGGTAAAATTTGTAAAATATCTATAAAAAATGTAATTGTTAATATTTTATTCTTAAAAAAAAAAACGAAAAGAAACTCGTTAATTCAGAGTAGACACTGCGATTGAGTGTCTCATTGGACCATAGCACAAGAAATTCGATGTTCAGATCAATAAAGCTAGAGTTATGCGTTGTCCACATCCCTAAACGAAAGATGGGTTTGAAATGCAACCTGGAGTTAGTCACATGCATCATTTCTTGTTAACAAACTTGCTGCTAGATATTCTTAAGGTAATATTAATACCTCGGTGTTTCCTACTCTTTTTAATTGAAACATTCTTTTTTCCATAGAAAAGTGCACCCAGTCTGGCACATACCCAAGGAGAAATAAACGTGACGGATCTGAATAGTGAAAAATCTTATGACGAAGGCGATGCATAAAGTCAGAATAAACTCGCAAACGGTCCCTTCGTTATGGAATTGGCCAATAAATTAAAAGGTAAAAGATGACATTGATTCCTTGAATGTATCAGCTTACATAAAAGGTTTCTCTTTAGGAACTGGTGTCACTGGAAACTCGACAAAATTTACAATGAAAAAACTGGTAAACACCCAAAGAACACCGCCACCTGCGAGAGAATTTCTGGCCTAGCTACGTCAATCTGCCTTGATGTTTCGCGTCGACAACGAGACAATTGATAATACTCACCGGTAAAAGGGAGTTCCCTAAACTGTTTTTATTTTTGAATGTGTACAAAGTGGGTTTGCGCATTTGGAATATATGAACTATAAAAATTTCCGTCAGCTGGATCTGGAAATATTTCTGAACGAGACTTTGAGTTTAATTTGTTTACAAAATAAATACGTACCTACATATATATTGTGTTGAAAATTTTTAAATTATTTAATTACACGTAAAAGAATTAAATATATTATGTTAATTATATACAAGTGTCGTTTGTTATAAAATATGTTTCTTGCTAGTAAACTCTTGATATAAAAACAAAACTAAAAGACTTTATTTTTTTTTAATTATTTTTTTACAGTTCAAATCAAGTCGGGCTCCTTTAATATTTGTAGGTAAAAGGAACTTCCCAGACGGGCATCTGGAACACATTAAACATTGTGTAGAACTCACCAAAATGTATTTCTAGTTGGTAGTAGTTCTATTGAGAACTACATCCGAAAAGGTCATCAGGAATCGGAATGATGTTTCTTCAGATAGAAAACAGTATTTTAATTAATTAAACAATGTATGCCAAAGATTGTCGAATTCATTCTTGACGAAAATTTGCTGCCGTTACGAGTTCTGTTCAGTTCAGTGTTGCGAATTTTGCAATATTTTGTATTTAAAAAAACATTAAGTCTAAGCTAGCTGGTGCCTTATAAATTAAAAAAAAAGTTAATTCATAAGCTTGTTAGTGACTTATGAATTAAAAACTATTTTATTCATAACGTAGTTAGTGACTTTGGAAAAATTTTTCAAAAAATTTTTAAAATTTTTTTCTCTCCACAACTAATTTACAACAAAAAAGTTAAAAATAATTGCGTACTTAGTTTTTTGAATATCCCTTTTTAATGCCTGAACTCACAATGTCAAGTTAGCACTACCTACCATGATTTTTTTTTTTAAACTAATTTAACTAATTTAATTTTTCACAACTAATTTACAACAAAAAAGTTAAAAATAATTGCGTACTTAGTTTTTTTAATATCCCTTTTTAATGCCTGAACTCACAATGTCAAGTTAACACTACCTACCATGATTTTTTTTTTTTTAAATTTTTAGAATTTTTTTCTCTAACAACTAATTTACAACAAAAAAGTTAAAAATAATTGCGCATTTAGTTTTTTGAATATCCCTTTTTAATTCCTGAACTCACAATGTCAAGTAAGCACTACCTACCATGATTGTTTTTTTTTAATTTTGCCAAAAAAATTTTTAGAATTTTTTTCTCTCCACAACTAATTTACAACAAAAAAGTTAAAAATAATTGCGTACTTAGTTTTTTGAATATCCCTTTTTAATGCCTGAACTCACAATGTCAAGTTAGCACTACATACTCAGTGTTTGTTTAAAAACTTTCACAAAAAAAATTTTAGAATTTTTTTCTCTCCACAACTAATTTACAACAAAAAAGTTACAATTAATTGCTTACTTAGTTTTTTTTATTTCCAAAAGTGTAATGCTAACTTGATATCAAGTTAGCGCTACATACCATTTTTTTTTATTTAGAAAAAAAACCTGAATTTTTTTTTTTTCATATTTTTTCTTTACGCAACTAATTTACTACAAAAAAGCTTCAATTAATAGCGTACTTAGTTTTTTTAATTTTCAAAAGTGTAATGCTATCTTGATATCAAGTTAGCACTACATACCATTTTTGTTAAAAATAGTAGAGCTACAAATTTTTTCTTTTCACAACTAATTTACAACAAAAAAGCTACAATTAATTGTGTACTTAGTTTTTTAAATTTCAAAAAGTGTAGTGCTAACTTGACATAGTTAAATTTAATTTGATTTTTATCAGCCAATCGTTGTTGTTTGAAAATAGCAATATTTCATCCACATATATGGCTAGTATAAGGGATGCTTCCAGCTTGCGTTTTATGGTACACACAGGAATCATACTTTGACTGGGATAATCCAAACTTTTAAGAGCTTGATCAAGTTCCATGTTCCATACGCGACTTGACTTTTTTGGTCCATATAGTGCTTTGATCAAGCGGCATACTTTTGACTTGTTGTTCTGGTCCGCAAATAACGGAGGTTGTCCATATAGATATCTTCAGATATTTCGCCTTGTAGAAAAGCGGCGATGGCATCCATCTGTTCTACTTCCAGATTGAGTTGAGCGGCGAGTACAAAGAGATACCGCAGGGAACTATGACGTACAACTGGAGAGTACGTTTCCTCATAATCCACTTCCTTTCGCTGAGAGTATCCTTCTATCACAAGTCTTGCTTTGTGCCGTTCAACGTCACCTGTGACACTACGTTTGGTTCGGAATTCCCATTTGAACTTAATAGGCTTGCGATAATTTGGCATATCCACAAGAGACCAAGTGTTGTTTGCCATTAATGACTGGAACTTCTCTTCCATGGCCAGCTTCCATTGGCCTGCGTCTGGACTCGACAAGGCTTCTTCTGGCGTCGCTGGGTCTTCTATGTTTTGCTGTGAAAAATTCTTAGCAGTATTTTGATTTTGAACTGAGTTTACTGTAGGATACTTGCCTTGGGGGATGCGCCCCGCATCGTGGTGGTTTAGTACTAGCTGGTTTTCAACCGAAACAAGTCTATTTGGATACGATGGAGGCGCCACAAGTCCAGTAAATCCAGAGTTTAAGTCAACTTCAGCATTGGACATCGAATATTGACTTCTTTCCTAGTTCAGCTCAGTTTCACATCTGGGTTGATTATATTTGAGTTGTTGCTTTCAGCTACGGATGAATCATCTTTAAAAGATGTTGAATCGATGGGTTCAATACCCTGTTCGTCCGCAATTATTTTATTTTCGTTGAATAAATCCAATTCAACAAAATCTGGTTCACTTAAAGAAGTATTTACCCTCGACATCTGATGTTTTTGTGAAGATTCACCTGCACCACTGTTTTCATTGATGAATATTACGTTGCAGCTTTTGAAAATTAAATTTTTCGCGGGATCATAAAGACGATAGCCTTTAGTATTTTCATCAAATCCAGGTTATTTGCACTCATTTGCCTTGGGGTCCCACTTTTTGCGAATTATCTTCGGAATGTGTCATGACGCTAGTACCAAATACTTTAATATGCGACAAATCGGGTTTAGTTCCAGTCCATTTCTCCTCCGGAGTCATGCCAGTACCTTTCGATGGTGAACGATTCAAAAGGTACACAGAATATGCGACGGCTTCAGCCCAAAAAACTTTTGACGTTTCGGCATCGGCAAGCATACATCTGGCCTTCTCTACTATTGATCGGGTGTTTCTTTCGGCGAGCCCGTTGTAGTATGGCGAGATTGCATAATTGCGAGTGTCAGCATGACTCAGTGGCCAACTTAAACAGTGACGATTCATATCGCACCACTTGAACCTATTCAAGTGCATTGCCCGGGTAATGTGTGACACAATTGCGTACGGGTATTCTTGCTATGCTTGCACTTTCCTTTTAATTCAATTGTGTATAAATAAGTATAAATAAGGTAAAATAAATGGTAAATAAACCAGTTACTATCAAGTTAAAGTCTGTGTTTGTATTCCACCAGTTAAACGTATTACATGGTGATCTTGCCCATGGCCTATCAACCAGAGAAAATACCCGAAGTATTGAAAATTGGACCACTTCCAACAATCGAAGAATAAAACAACGGCAACATACAGCAAAGGAGAAGAAAACAACAACATCAACGATACCAACAAAAAGAAAGAGAAGAGGAAAACAATTTAAACAAAGAAAGGCAATAGCAGTAGAGAATTAAGGGTATGTGTCCCTTGAAAAAATAGGTTGGTGTTTTGCGCTAAACTGTATAACTTTCAGAGTTTTCCATATTTTTTAATGAAACAAATGGTTATCGATAGAAAATATGTAAGGTGAATTATTTTTGTAGATTAAAAAAAAAATAAAAAATTATTTGTGACTCAAAATCACCAGGCAAGTGAAAAAATCATAAAATTTAGTACGATGCTTACGCATATGAATGGGAAATTCGTTAAATATTGTTTTTTTATTTTTTTTATATTTTTTTTCTAGAGACAATAGATTTCAATACTGAACACCGTTTTTCGTTTTTTTTAAATTAATTTATTTGTTCCCAAAAAAAAATGGACAAAACTATGAAATATTGACGAAATTTACAAAGTGGTACAAATCAAGTACTTGATAAAACTTCTAAAGTATGAAAGGCAACGAGGTCAAATGAACTTTTTTACAAAGCCAATAGAAATGTGAGGTTACTTTTATTTTTTTTTATTTTTTTTTTAAAGCTTTCACAGTAACTTTTTAGAGACAAAAACACAAAAGATATTTATTTTTTTATAATATTTTGTGCGTTTCTTTGGGAAATTGATACTTATATTTTTTAATTTTCGTCAATATTTTTTTAATCAAAGAATAATATATCCTGAACATAACCTCGGTTTTAAAAAAAATTTTTTTTTCTTGTAGCATTTTTAAAAATCCAGTTCATTATGACACTATTTGCCATGCCGTTCTGAGGGAATGACAGCCAATACAATTTGCACATATTTTTTTTATTTTTTTTTGGTATTTTTTTTATTAAATTTAAAGAACAAAATAGTGTTTTTGAACACGGTTTTTTTAATTTTAATTTTGTAAAAGTTGTCTATTTTGCGTTTTCAAAAAAAAAAAATGTTTATCACGCACACAAAGAAGTTTGCTTCAAACAAATGCCACTGGGTGGCGATGCATTCTCTTTCTCTCAGTTCTCTTTTTCTTAAAAAAAAAGAAGTCATGAGCTCTAATGTTTGTTTTGTTGTTTCTTGAGTCCTCACATTTTTTTTTCTTCTATGGAAAGTATACACACACATTCTTCTGTAGATCGTGATGGATAGCGATCTTTCTTTATATAAAAGAAAAAGACAGAAGTCGTTCAAATATATAGGTCTTTTGGCAATATGCACATACCTATGCTATTCTTTTTTTTCAGCGGGTAGGTAGATTTGGTGGAAATTCGCGTGGGATCGTTGCAGGAGATTTGGTTGAATTTTGTGTATCTTATATGTATGGTATGTACCTATGTATATTTTTCTGGCTTAAATATCTGTTGGAAGTTTTTCTGTTTCTTTTGCGAAAATAAGTCCATCATATTGCGTGTGTAAATAAATACGAGATTTTTTGGTCATTGAGCGTTGGATTTTTTTTCTGATAAGAAATGGTGCAAGGTCGTCATTTAAATATTTACTATCGTGCTGAAGGGTAGTTTTGTTTCAATTTTGCGCACCTAGGTAATGGATGTATTTAAAAAATACATTAGATACATGTTATGCAAGTAGATACTGCACCAAGCAAGGAATGTGTCAAGTGGCGCCATAATATACACCTAATATGGGTAGTTTAGGTACATTAGTAAATAGGAGAAAATCGATCACTTTTGCTTTCGGTGGTGACATGACATTATTAGAAGAAGGGTTAGAGTTGGAGCTAAGTCAAAGTGTGTTGAAAGAATATGGCAAATACGCAATCATGTATTTTTATTTTACATAGGACGAGTTTTTTGGGTGGGATAAAATGACCATTAAATTTCCGTTAAAAAAAGAGAATGTCTATTTGTTTTCGTTTCAGTTTGAGTTTCTGTAGGTAGGTAGCTAACCTAATTTGAATTCGTTTTGTTTTGAATCCTGTTTTGTACGCTACGCAGCTAAATTTGTCACGCGATCTTTATAACGTTTTGCATAAACTGTAGATTTAAATTTTATTTCGTAACTTTCGATCAACATAAAAAGGAACTGAATTCTGACTCTGAGCTTCTTTTTTTATTGAAAAGACAATCGGATGGAAAGTACTCCCCAAATTTATATTATGTAACTATACATATCAAACAGAAAATAAATTTTATAAAATAATTTAATATCATTTCTTATTTTGTTTACTTATTTATACTAGGGCACGAGTACGATAACTATGGCGCCAAGAATTGATAAAGGTTTTTTGTAGAGGGGTCAAAAACAAGCATTTTTTATTATTTCACGGAAATCCAGCCAGAAATCTGTTCTATAATCCTAAATTTAAACTAAATTATTTATGTCAACAGTTTTTGAAAAATTCGCATGCAAACTCAAAATTTTGATAAAAAAAAAAGTTTTGACCAATTTTTTTCAAAATTGTGAAATGAAGTGCTAAATTGGCTTTTTGTGGTTAGTGTTAATATACATTCTAAATCGAACGCAAAACACAAAATGTCTTCTAGTTTTTGAGAAAATTGAAAATTACTGAAACTACTTTTTTATGAGATTTTTGTTTTTTTTGCTTGCTTACATAAATTCATCAGTGCTAGCCCCCAGCATTACGGCGTATAAACAGTGAGGTATGTATGAGGGGGCATGCTGCCCCCCTGCAACCCCCTGCTTGGGCACACTACAGGATTTGGGTTAGATGCGAGATTATCTTCAAATACTGAACTGTTCATTATTATAATGAACGGATGGTCACCGAAGGTATATGCAAAGTTCCTTTTGCATTTAAAGTGTCTAGATTTAGAGAAAATTTGAATTTATCCTACATATCCAAAGTCAAGAGCTGTTTTCTAAATATACATATACGTATACGTTGTTCAAAGTTCCACATTTAACATTTTCATATATGAAAACGTAATGCATTATAAAAAATTCACATAACCAAGGTACTACTGTACGACTGCTAATTTCTTATTATATTTCGTTTGTGACATATCTATGTAATGCAACTGTAACGCTAAATTAATTGCTGTACTTTACTTACAAAGATGAACCATCAACATTAATCCAACGTAAATGAGTGCGTGAAGTTAGCCCCCCTTTTTTGGAATTTGCTATTTTTGAAAGTTGTTCCAGGTTGTTCCCGATTTGTTCCGCATTGTTCCAAGTTTTTTTTGAAAAATATTCAAAAATGGGGGTTTTAGAGCCAAAAAACCGTTTTTGACCTAGCCCCCCTTTTTTCGAAAATCAAATTTTTTAAAGTTGTTCCAGATTGTTCTAGTTGTTCTGAACATTGTTCCAAGTTTTTGGACCCCTATATTCAAAATTTCAAAAGTTATGGGCAAAATTCGAAAAAATTCTAGCCCCCATTTTTTCGAAATTCTTAATTTTGAAATTTTTTTCGGGTTTAAAAAAGTGTTCTAAACATTGTTCCAAAAACTTAAAATTGTAGGACGTGTATTTTTAAAGATAAAACCATCCGAACATTTTTTCAAAAGTCCAAAAAAACGGCTCTCTAATATTTTATTTTTTTTTAATGCATTAACTTTTGAAACCTTATGATAAATGCATGCATTTAAAAAAAAAAAGTTCTGACCTTACATTCTTACTATCAGCTTAAAAACTAACTTTAAAAAAACATCTCCGACTTTTTTAATTTTTCAAAAACACTCCTGCCCCCCCTTTTCCAAAAATCCAAAATCTAAAATTTGTTCCAAGTGCAGAATCTCTCAAATCCAATTGTTCCAAAGAATCATCAAAAAATATTGAAAACTGAAGATTTTAAGCCTAAAAAACACTTTAAATGAAAATATCTTATTATCCTTGCTCTGGCCCCCCTTTTGAGAAATCCAAAATTCAAAAATTTGTTCCAGGCTGTTCTAGGGCTCTACTACATTGTTCCAGACTTTCGTTTCTTAAAATTCATTTTTAGAATGGAAAATTTCATTAAAAAGCATTTTCGTTTAAAATGACTTTCGTTTCTTAAAATTCATTTTTAGAATGGAAAATTTCATTAAAAAGCATTTTAAACGAAAATGCTTTTTAATGAAATTTTCCATTCTAAAAATGAATTTTAAGAAACGAAAGTCATTTTAAACGTTTCTTAAAATTCATTTTTAGAATGGAAAATTTCATTAAAAAGCATTTTCGTTTAAAATGCTTTTTAATGAAATTTTCCATTCTAAAAATGAATTTTAAGAAACGAAAGTCTGGAACAATTTAGTAGAGCCCTAGAACAGCCTGGAACAAATTTTTGAATTTTGGATTTCTAAAAAGGGGGGCCAGAGCAATGATAATAAGATATTTTCATTTAAAGTGTTTTTTGGGCTTAAAATCTTCAGTTTTCAATATTTTTTGATGATTCTTTCGAACAATTGGATTTGAAGGATTCTGCACTTGGAACAAATTTTAGATTTTGGATTTTTGGAAAAGGGGGGGGGCAGGGGAGCATTTTTTTGAAATTTTTCATACTAAAAATCAATTTTAAGAAACGAAAGTCTGGAACAATTTAGAAGAGCCCTAGAACAACCTGGAACAAATTTTTGAATTTGGATTTCTAAAAAGGGGGGCCAGAGCAAGGATAATAAGATATTTTCATTTAAAGTGTTTTTTAGGCTTAAAATCTTCAGTTTTCAATATTTTTTGATGATTCGTTGGAACAATTGGATTTGAGAGATTCTGCACTTGGAACAAATTTTAGATTTTGGATTTTTGGAAAAGGGGGGGCAGGGGAGCATTTTTTTGAAATTTTTCATACTAAAAATCAATTTTAAGAAACGAAAGTCTGGGAAAATTTAGAAGAGCCCTAGAACAACCTGGAACAAATTTTTGAATTTGGATTTCTAAAAAGGGGGGCCAGAGCAAGGATAATAAGATATTTTCATTTAAAGTGTTTTTTAGGCTTAAAATCTTCAGTTTTCAATATTTTTTGATGATTCTTTGGAACAATTGGATTTGAGAGATTCTGCACTTGGAACAAATTTTAGATTTTTGGAAAAGGGGGGGGCAGGGGAGCATTTTTTTGAAATTTTTCATACTAAAAATCAATTTTAAGAAACGAAAGTCTGGAACAATTTAGAAGAGCCCTAGAACAACCTGGAACAAATTTTTGAATTTGGATTTCTAAAAAGGGGGGCCAGAGCAAGGATAATAAGATATTTTCATTTAAAGTGTTTTTTAGGCTTAAAATCTTCAGTTTTCAATATTTTTTGATGATTCTTTGGAACAATTGGATTTGAGAGATTCTGCACTTGGAACAAATTTTAGATTTTGGATTTTTGGAAAAGGGGGGGCAGGGGAGCATTTTTTTGAAATTTTTCATAATAAAAATCAATTTTAAGAAACGAAAGTCTGGAACAATTTAGAAGAGCCCTAGAACAGCCTGGAACAAATTTTTGAATTTTGGATTTCTAAAAAGGGGGGCCAGAGCAAGGATAATAAGATATTTTCATTTAAAGTGTTTTTTGGGCTTAAAATCTTCAGTTTTCAATATTTTTTGATGATTCGTTGGAACAATTGGATTTGAGAGATTCTGCACTTGGAACAAATTTTAGATTTTGGATTTTTGGAAAAGGGGGGGCAGGGGAGCATTTTTTTTAAATTTTTCATACTAAAAATCAATTTAAAGAAACGAAAGTCTGGAACAATTAAGAAGAGCCCTAACAACCTGGAACAAATTTTTTAATTTTGGATTTCTAAAAAGGGCCAGAGCAAGGATAATAAGATATTTTCATTTAAAGTGTTTTTTGGGCTTAAAATCTTCAGTTTTCAATAGTTTTTGATGATTCTTTAGAACAATTGGATTTGAGGGATTCTGCACTTGGAACAAATTTAAGATTTTGGATTTTGGAAAAGGGGGGGCAGGGGTGTTTTTGAAAATTTAAAAAAATCGGAGATGTTTTTTTAAAGTTAGTTTTTAAGCTGATAGTAGGAATGTAAGGCCAGAACTTTTTTTTCAATACATGCATTTATCATAAGGTTTCAAAAGTTAATGCATTAAAAAAAAATTAAATATTAGAGAGCCGTTTTTTTGGATTTTTGAAAAAATGTTCGGATGGTTTTATCTTTAAAAATACACGTCCTACAATTTTTAGTTTTTGGAACAATGTTTAGAACACTTTTTTAAACCCGAAAAAAATTTCAAAATTAAGAATTTCGAAATTTGCCCATAACTTTTGAAATTTTGAATATAGGGGTCCAAAAACTTGGAACAATGTTGAGAACAACTAGAACAATCTGGAACAACTTTCAAAAATTTGATTTTCGAAAAAAGGGGGGCTAGGTCAAAAACGGTTTTTTGGCTCAACAAATGCGGAACAAATCGGGAACAACCTGGAACAACTTTCAAAAATAGCAAATTCCAAAAAAGGGGGGCTAACTTCACGCACTCAACGTAAATACCAAAAAAACAAAAATTTTATAAAAAGTAATTTTAGTAATTTTCAATTTTCTCAATAACTAGAAGACGTAAAACCATTCGGTTTTCTGTGTTCGATTCAGAATTTATATAAGCATTGACTACTAAAAGCCAATTGAGCACTTCATTTCACAATTAAAAAAAATTGGTTTAAACTTTTTTTTTCGTTTTTTTATAAAAATTTGAGTTTGCAGGCGAATTTTTCAAAAACTATTGATAAAAATATTTAAATTTTTTTAGGGTTATGGAACAGATTTCTGGCTTTCAAAATCAGTATTGTAGGTTTTGCCATTGTTTTTTAATAATTTTAAATTTTAATTTAAGTCATACGTAGCATACTGATAAAAACATTAAATATTTGATTTATCAAGTTTTGAAGAGCAAAGATAAAGTTTTTTTTTAAATATTTTGAAACTGCGAAGAGCACTTGAATGCTTTTTCGTATTGCCTTATGCGAAAGACACACACAAGACGATGATTTGACTTCATTCATTTAGGTACTAATCAAACTAATATTTTGCTGAATTGTTTATTATAAAAAGTTCCTGGTGTCTATTTCCAGTTAGGTATCTTGAAATTTGAATTTTTATTTAAAATTCGACTCAAAAATTAATTTGTTGCTGTTTTTTGCAACCTTGTGGATATCTCAAAAATTAATTAACTATAGCTGTAACATAATCTTTTGTAAAGTTTCCGAATAATATTTCTTTTATTTGTTTTGAAAAATTACATCCTCGTTTTTTTGCGATTAAAGTTGGGAACCCTATTGGCCAACATCTTCCCACGGGCTCTGCTAGCTATAGGTACTGACGGATCGGATTTTTATAGGTAGTTTCATATCTACCATAAATCTATGGGATATATAGGCAGCACACCCAACTATCCATTCCTAAACATTTAATCAAAACACTCGCCAATCAAGCAGAAAATACCTATGAACTCTACGTACCTATTTGCAACTTTGATAATTTTTTAATTCTTTTACAATAAAATATCCACGTAAAATGCGTATCAAGAACAAAATATAAAAATAATTACGTAGCATTCTGCCTCCATTTGATAATAAAACATAAATAAATCCTTCAACTGGCTCAAGTGTTTGGTAAATATAGGTATGTACTATGTATGTAGTATGTACCTAGTTAGTTTGGTACCTATTTTTTGATGCGTCGCTTTATAATGCGATCACTCCAGAAATCGCATTTGCATTCAAAAAAAGTTTGTTCCTACCTCTCATGAATGTATGTAGGTTGCCCCAGGTAAAGAATATACACTTTTTTAAAAAACATACAATATATCTAAGTAGGTATTCCTCCTAAGTTTATTCTTTTATATTTTGTAAACAAAAAAATTACACCACCACCGCCGCCACCGCGCACCTCGCTGCGCTGCCTTCACCACACTCCAACGATCCAACAATTCCATCATTATTTTTTTTCTTCAAAATATTTACACGATATTCGAAAGAAAAAAAAAAAAGCATGTTGTGTCTGGTATATTCATACATTCCCCTTCACGCCTCACGTCAGAATTTTTTGCTTTTGTTTCTGTATAGGTACATATTTTACTTTGTCTTTTCTGCGCTTGCTACTTGTGTTTTTTCTTTCTTGTGCGTGCGTGATTCTACCTGCGGCTTCGTCTGCGATAAAAAAAGAGCCCAAGAGTAAAATTAAATTTCAAATGCCGAATTTGGTGAAGAGAGAACTTACTAACACATCCAAATTCATTTACATGAGTTTTGATTTGGCTGGTCGGGGACACCTACCCTTAACACGTGCAACTTTAAATCTCGAGTATCATATTGCCCCATGTTTCAGGTGGGATATTGAAAGTCCATGTTCTGCGGATCGATGTGTTGCATCTTGACGTGTTGTATGAGATTTTCTCTAAAATAATCATACAATAAAATTCAGTTTTGGAAAATAGAAATTTCACTTTCATTTCAATTTTATTGTAAAAGTTTCGCCACATTTTTTGCATGGTAGATCCTCGATTTTGTGTGTTTGCAAATGAAAGAGAAGTTTGAATTTCTTCTCGAATGTCACCTGGCGAATATCACACTGGAAATTTCTATGCGAATCATGCACCTCCATATGCTTGGCATAATCGGATTTTGTATCGAAGGACTCGGTGCACAATGCACATGTTGCATAAGAAATTCAACTCAGCTGTACTTGCTGTTGTGTTCTGTTCGTGAAGCTTCATGTGAGTTTGCAGGGAGTACTTAGTACCCATTGATTTATGGCAGACACCACAGGTGAATCGATGTGTGTAATCGATCCTATTTCAATGAGCAACCCGATGTCAAGATCAGCAAATCCATTGCCACGACCAATACGATATCCATCACGAGACACCATACATGATCCGATGACAATCACTGATCTTTAAATACACTGGATAGTGTATTAATACAAAATTTTTGAGGCAAAAATATAGTCGTGGCCGGTACCCTTATATAAAAGTATAACAGCGGCGCCAGCGGAATGGACGCTACTGGACCTGCATTTTCTTATATTTTTTTCAATATTTACAGCCGCAATGCTTGTTGACATCAACTGATATCAAATAAATGCTCAATTTCGGCAAATATCTTCAATCTCTTTCTTCGTTTGTATAGAGCGAGATATGAGGTCGTGGCCGGTACCCTTTAAAAAACTTGCCTCACAAAAACTGTTATACACTATAGGCTATTCACTATCCAGTGTATATAGAGATCAGTGATGACAACCAAATCGAATTTTACTTTGTTTTCAAGTTAAATTTCAGTTCTAGATTTTTGAATATCTTGAACATGGATGGTTGCTTTTCTTTCTTCTTCAGTAGCTTCAGCGGGACACTCAAATTTGAGATAAAGAGCATTTGACTCACGTGTACCTGGTAGATAGAGTTCCTTGCCAGCAGCCAGCACTTGTAATTTCACAGAATCTAATACTCGATCGATATTTACTTTTATTTTATTGGCTTTCATAAATTCTGGAGTTTCGGCTAGTAATGCTGCAGCCGCCTTTACATTGTCCACAAAATCGGGAATACGATTAAAAATTCCATTTGAAACGACTCCTAAGGAGTTTTCTTGGATTTTCCTCCATGTCTGCACACGCAAAGACCGCTTAGTTATTTCAACAACTGGCGTCCTTGAAGTAACTTCCTCGGTCGGCACTGAGCTGGTGGTGTCGTTTTGGATGGGCTTTTGTTCTTCCATTTGATCCGGGTTCTGCTTATCTTTATTCTCGTACAGAAACCACGTTTTCTTCAGATTTTTTTACTTTTCGATGCTCTCACACTTGATGCAACGCGTTCAACTTCTTTTTAAATCGTTTCAACGATTTAGAAATTTTTTTTCTCATAAATTGATGGTGTGTGGTTTTATCACAAATTAGAAACATAGTTGAAGTAGTTGGTTTTTCTTGAATAAAACATCATGAAGGGTTTCCGTGTGGAAGACTACGACGCAAAATGTGAAATGAAAATTAAATTAAAATTATACTCAAACGTCAAAAAATATAAATTTTAGCAAAAACAGATGGCTCAGTTTTTTATAAGAAATAACAATAGATGCCCGTAGTTTCTATGGCAAAAAATGCTTGCTCAGACAGATGGCACTGAAAATAGCTACCTCTCTTTGCCGCGTATCCTACCATAGCGCTCATGTCACTAGGGAGAGGTGGAACCATTTTCATTTCGGACTTTTGCACTGGTTGCACGCTTGGAAGGTGACATTCCCAAAATGTACACCATCACAATGTTCCTTCCAAGGAGTACTGGTCAGGATGACAAGAAATCCCTGTCACTGATCCAGGCCCAAAATGAAGGGCTTAACGCCAAAGACTGGAAAATACTGAGTAGCAAGGCCGTTGGCAAGGGACAGTTGTTAGTGGTCAGCATTGATGCCCGGTCAGCAGTAGCTATTGTGAAGGCAGACCACGAACTTCACTACAAATTCGGTAAAATCCAGGTAACGGGCCTAAGAAAACATACAATGCCAGGGTCAGTTAATGAGCCCAAGAAAGATGGAGCATGCATCTAAGGAACAATAAGTGACAGTTCCACAAATCCTCCAAATCTAACAAATCCTCCTACTCCAAATCCAGAAATAACCTTTAACCTACCAAATGACCCTTCCAATCCCTCGCCACTTGTCCCAATCATTCCAGTAATTCAACTCCCCCATCTCCCTCCCGTCGCTTCCCTCTAACAAACACCGTCGAGAACTCGGGCCGATCGGATGGAGACATAGAGGGTATGGAACTCTCTCCAAGTCGTGAGAACACCCCTACTTTCGTTACTAGAACTAGAAAAGAAGTTTTAGACCTAACGTTCGGTACGTCTAACTTAAGTAGTCTAATCAGGGACTGGAGAGTATCCAACGAACCCTCGATGTCTGACCACAGAATTATAGTGTTTACCTTAGAGAACCTTCTTACAGAGAATACCTCTGGAAGGAACCCTAAGAAAACAAACTGGAATCTTTACAATAACGTTCTTAAGACTAACCTTGAGCAGATAGGACCAGTTAGAACAACAAACAGTCACCTTGAATTAGAGCATATGGTAAATGAGTTTACTGGGGCATTAAATGAGGCCTATGAACTCAGCTGTCCATTAAAACCAATGAAAGATGCTCCTTGGGGGAACAATAATCTTTCAAAACTAAGATTAAAGGTAAGAAAACTCTTCAACAAGGCTAAGAGAACTGGAGAGTGGCACAACTTCTCTGCATAGTTAATCAAATATAACTGGAAAATAAGAAAAGCTAAGAGAACTAGTTTTGCAACCTTCTGCGAGGGTATTTCCTCTACCCCTGCAGCAGCTAGATTACATAGGGCTATAGCTAAAGACAATACAATAACATCATTTGCACTTCGGAACCCTGATGGTAGCTTCACAGAAAATGAGGAGCAAAGGTCCACCCTATTGCTAAACTCTCATTTTCCTGGCAGTTTACCTATTATAGGGAACATAATTCAGAGATTACCTCTTAAACCAAACCGCGAAAGCTAGAGTAGTTTTGTGTTGTAGTCTCCATGTTGTGTTTAATTTGAAAAATGAAAAATAAAAATTTTGTATTAAAAAAGTTTAATTTTTATAAAAAAAATTATTTAATTTATTTATATTTTAATTTCACAACATTATATAATTTTAATTTATTCGAAGCGATGCGTTTCGGTTTCATGAACCATCATCGGGCTTGAAAATCTTGATTGTGGTGGTGTTTTGCCAAGGTTCAGCTTCTATTGTTTGGTTATTATCGTTTGTGGCGGTTTTGCTTATTTTCCGTTTTCGTGGGTTAAAATATGTTTATCTCTTTTTATTATGATTGCCTGTTTTGGTATGTTATTGCTGTATTGTATAATGTGTTTGTTTTTATAGTTAATTTATCATTTAGTATTTTGTCTTGTTCAGTCTTGTAAGCTCTGTAGATTTCATATTCTTCTAGTGCGTCTAGTTTGGTCCCTTTTTTGCATATATGTAATGGTTTTAAGTTTGTCTCAAAGTCTGTGTAATTGTGGTTATTTTCTATCAAGTGCTGTGCGTATGTGGATTTCGTATTCTGTTTTGGTCTATGTTCTAGGTATCTGTCATAAAAAGTTCTGCCTGTCTGTCCAATGTAGTAGTTGTCACAATCATCACATTTTATTTTATAGACACCAGATGATGATTTATTATCGTGTATTGGTTTTTGCTGTAAAATTTTTTTATGTTATTTGTTGTTTTAAACGATATGTGTCATCTTTGGTTTTGTTGCTTTTTGTTTTCTTTTTCTTTTTGAATATTAATTTGTCTATTATTTCTGTTTTGTATCCATTTAATAATGCTATATGATTAATTGTGTTAATTTCATCGTCATAGTCTTTCTTATGCATAGGTACATTTAATGCGCGATTAATGAAAGCGTGATATGTTGCCATTTTTGTGAATTGTTGAATCTGTTGTTGTTGGTTTTCTGTATATTTTATAATTTAGTTTATTGTTGTTTTTGTAAATGGTGAGGTCTAAGAAAGTGATGGAATTGTTATTTTCAAGTTCTGTAGTGAATTGCATATTTTTGTTTGGTGTTGTGCGTTTAAATGAGATAATATGTGCTTGTTTTCATAATTATTTAGGTATATATCTGCCATCAAACCACTTAATGAAGATCCCATTGCGAGGCTTTCGTGTTGTATGTAAAATTTGTTGTCAAAGGTGAAGTAGTTTTGTTTGAGTGTTATTTTTAAAAGTATAATAATTACATCTACTTGTTGTTGGTCTAATTCTCCGGTTGTTAATAGATTGTCTTTTAATCATGTCGATTATGGAATCCGCAATACCTGATCCGCAGTGATTCGCAGTGCAGTGCTCTCTTTCTTCTCTACTCATTTGCCGTGAAAAGAAATGAGAGAATTGTACTGACAATCTCTGCGGATCCAGTATTGCGTATTCCATAATCGACATGAATATTTTAATTGTATTGTCGATTGGTATGTTAGTGTACATGTTTGTAACGTCGAATGAAATTAGTTTGTAGTTTGGTTGAATATTTAAATTTTTGGTTTTTTCTATAAATTCTGTATAGTTTTTGATGCTGTTATTGTTTTTTATGTTGATGTTAGTTTTTATTAATTTCTGTAGTTCTTTGGCGATTAGGTAACATGGTGCGGTTCTGTAGTTAATTAGGGGTCTTATTGGTGTCCCTGTTTTGTGAATTTTGGGTAGTCCTTTGAAGAATGGTGCTTGTGCTTTTGGTTGTTTGAGTTTTATTTTGTTAATGTTTTGGAAAATGTGTTTACAATCGTTTATTGTGTTGTGACACCAGTGTGCGCAAGAAAAATGATCAGCATTAAGACAATTCGATTTCCTTAGAGGCAGGTCAGTTTTCCGGTCGGTTACTCACGGTGTTGGTTGACGTAGAGTGTAGAGAAGGTAATAAACTTCGATGCCAGTTGATTTGTTGTCTCCATCGTAGGCTGGAAAATATAAAAAAAAAACCTTATGGATTAAATTTTCTGGAACTAAAAGTACAATGCAAAACTATTTACTTGTCTGGCGTGCTCTTAATGTTGACTTTTGGGGTTGATCTTGCTGCGGAGGAAAAATAAATGTTTTTATCAAGTTAATCCAAATAATTAATAAAATGAATCATTTAGAGGGAAAAGTTGTTGGAATCTGTAAATAATTAAGGCCAAATTTTAGAACGTACCTTTCTCTGATTTTTTTTTTTGAAATTTGATACTTTGACAGATGTTCTGTTTTTGTTGCTTTTATTTTTTTTTGAGTCTCGAAATAAAATGGCGACAGGGCAAAATAAAATGAAGCGAAAGATGAAAACTAATATTTGGTAGCACTCCTTTTAGGTGAAGTCTGCACGGGAAATCCTATTTTGAAAAAAAATATCAAAAGGTTAGAGAGAGATGAGATCATAAGTTTCTGCAAAAGTTTCAGTTGGTCGAATTTCGGCGAATTCAACCAACAGAAATGAAATTAAGTATGCAATTTAGAATCAGATGAACTGAAACCGCCCAACTGAAAAGAAGTGTCTCAATAAATCGCCAGCAAGTAGTGGGAAACACATTTTTTTTTTACACCGGTAAAGTTATAAATTCGGTTTAGTTAATTTTTCCTTGTTTGTTGGTAATACAATTTTATACAATCACAACTTACCAACGTGTTAAGAAAAAAGGATACAAAGAAGTAAGATTGATAAAAGTAAAGTGAGATAAAGGGAAATATTGAAAAAAAAAAAAACTTTTTATTCTTATAGAATCCACTTTTTTTTTTTTTTGTTTTTTGTGCAATGAAACTAATTAAATCGTATAATACTTTCATTAAGGATTGGGATATCGGCCAAACTACGACACCTCATAGAAACCAGTAAATCGATACCTACATACTTATTGCCCTGCTGTGTAAGCGGTGGCCCGCAAAACCTTCAACAGGTGGAATTTCCTAGTCATTTCTTATCAACTAGTGGGGGTAAGTCTGCACTTTTTCTCGTACAAGGGTACCTATAGGAGTCAAAAACACTATAAATGATATAAAAAAAAAAAAAAAAGAAGGGAACGATTGTTGCAACGCTTACATGTAAGCTGAAGGTGCCTCATATGATACACACTTACCGCCAAATTATTCGGTTTTGGATTAAAATGAACCGTTAGTCCAGAAATTGATCCAGAATTAATTTGATATTAAATCAATAAAACAACAACAAAATTGGATTATTTCAATTACTTAAGTGAATGATATGGCATTAGATTAAAAACAAATGAATTTAATCTCGGTCTGATCGACTGAATAATGTGGCGGTAAGATAGTTTGTTTTAAGACCACCTAAGTGATCTATGTTTGTTAGATAACGGAAAATTCCCACGAATCGCAAAAATTTTCACGATGTTGAAATTATTCAAAATAAAAAAAAAACGCACCTAGTGTCTTCTTAATAAGCTAAATAATTGACATGATTTAAGCGTTTATATGCATATGACATATGTATATTGATTATTGCTTATACAATCGATTTTTTTTTTGTTCTTGCCTAATTATGATAAGAATAAAACGTATAAATTGAAAATATAGGAACTAATTTGTTCTTTTATTTTTTTTCTATTTTTATCATCAGGAAGCTGGCGATCATCGACATTTTTGTCAAGAGTCGTGATCGCCCCCTTCACTTTTTTTTTGTTGTTGATACAAGAAAGTAATGAACACCTTAGTCCAATCAAATTTCAAGAAACTATGCTACAAACAAGAAACTGTACTACAATCAAGAAACTGTACTACAATCAAGTAAATAAACTACAATCAAGTAAATAAACTACGATCAAGTAAATAAACTACAATCAAGATTTAAACTTCTTATTACTACAATCAAGTCTCAACAACAAACGAATTTCAACAAAAAGTATATTCAATAATTTTGTTTAATTTGTTTTCATAAATATTGGTGCAGTTAACTGAGTTTAATTATAAATTTTATTTTGTCGTTCAGTAAATTTTCTTCCTTTTTGATAACATCGATTATTTTTGTGTAAAAGTGTCTAGGAATTTTGAATTCACTTATTTATTTCGGTGGATTAATTGAGTTTCCATTTTGGTAGAAATTTTCTTGTTTTTTTTTTGTGTCAGAGGTACTCTACCCCAGTTAAGCGCTTAATACAGGCAGGGCCATCTGAAAAGGAGCACAAAGGTGTCAAATAAACTTATTATCTAAATTTTTTTTGTGAGGTTTGAGAGTTACATAAAGTGGAAGCTGGGTAAATCCCTATGTATAAAAAAAAAAAAAAAAAAAAAAAGTAATAATATTTAAAATTCAATTCCTGAATACTTACCTGTTCTTTTTCTTTTAGTCTTGTTTTGTTTTTTTTGGATTTAATTGTTTAAAAATTCATACATTTTTGATGATTAAAGTAATTTATAATTGGTAATGATTTATTGTTTAGTGTTACCATCCTTAATTTTTTTGTAATGGTAAAAATAAAACATTTTTTTTCTTAAATAAAATTTGAAAGTTGCACCGATATGGATAAAAATTTTTCTTTTATTCAAGCATACAGCTTGACAATGGCTTGGTAAATTTAATTTTCAGGGGATGCGGAGGACAATGTAAGTAATTCGGTGGATACCTATAATGTGAACTGAGCTGGACATTTGGTGAGAAATTTTGGGGAAGCTATAATGTTTTGACCTACTAGCTTCCATGGTAGGGTGGGTTTTGGGTCAAGCTGAAACAACACCGTCAGCGCCCCCTAGTGGTAATGTCCGTCTGTTTTTTTGTATTCATTTATCTCGATCTTCAATTGATTTAAATTATTTTTTTTTGGAATGGCATGATGTATGTTAACGTGGCAAATTAGAGTTGAGTGGCGTGGACAAAGTCCCCACACATTTCCGGCGAGCTCAAGCCGAGCGAACGCTAGCATGCCACTCGTCCGTTACGCTCAACGAAAACTTTTTTTTTTAAATTCAAATTCATAATCCTAATCTTGCTACAAATGGCGCCCAACGTATTGTCATTGTTTAGTTTTTTTTCAATTGTTTTGTCATCGTTATCAGCATCTCGTAAGTCACGATTAGGAAAGTTTTAAACATACCATTCTCATTTGCGACGAGAGAGCTTGATGACGATGACAAATACAGTTAAACAGCGTTCTGTCTTGTCTTCACCTTTCCTTAAATGTTAATTTTACTTTACTATTATTCTACTTTTTTTTCAAATTTCATTCCTGCGTCCCGTCTTTTCTATAAAGAACTGTGACCTGAATCATGACGAAGGGTCATACAGTTGCACAGTTTTCTTTTTCGATACTTTACCTATCTTTTCTTTTATGGGTTGCTTATATGTAGGCTTCATGTCTTCTAGCAACAGTCACAGGCTTGACTAGAATTGCGGAAACTTGCAGATAGCAACGAACTCTTTGTCCTACGTTTATTTTTTTTTGTACCTATTTACCACTAAGGGATTTATTTTAACAATTAGTCCGTCCGACAGTTCTTCACAGTTAGATCTAAATTACTTACCTTTTCAGCTCAGTTCGACCTTCGACCAAAACAACACCGCCGAGTCAGTTGTCCGAAGCATCCCCGAATTAACATATACAAACACACAAATTAAAACAACTCCACATTTTCAAAAATTAGTTTTTCGAAATTTGTTATACAGAATTTTGAAAAGGAAAACATATTCGTTAACAAACCTTTTTTTTTGTTTTCTACATTATACCTACTAGTAGTAAACAAAATTATTTTGTTTTTTTTTGTTGTTTAAATTTTTTTCTTGTTGGTTTCAACAACTGTTGATAATTCTTTTTTTTTCTACAATTACCTTTTTGTTTATTGTTATATTTTTGCTTAGCAAAGTTAAGTTTTTTTTTTTTGCTAAACAATTTTTCGTTCTTAAGTATTTTTTTTGTTCATTCACATTTTTTTTTGGTTTTACCTTATAGTAAAATTAATTTAAGTGTTCAATAGTTTTTCAAAAAAAAAAAGAAAATTATTCTTATTTAAAATAAGAACCATTACTTATCGTTTAAGTTTTTAATAAGTTAATAATTTTTTTTCGGTTGTTATAGTTCACAATCAGTTTGAACTTAACAATTTGATTACTTTGTTTTGTTTCCATTTGTCAATTTTTTTTTTTGTGGAAGCTCTTTCAGCTTCCAAAAACATTTTGTTTAACAAACTTCAGCTGTTCTAAGTTTTTGTTGAACGTTATCTTTTTGATCCAGTTCCTTTTTTTTATATTATTATTTCGTTCTACGATTTTCAAATTTAACGTTTCTGGAGATTGTGTTCTTTTTGCATACATTTTTCAACTTATATTTCTTTGTTTTGAAGTTTTTTTTTTAAACTTAAATCTTTTTCTTTGTTAAAATTTTTGAAAAAAAAAGAAATATAAATTCTTTTTTTTGTTAATCGTAAATTGTTCGATACATTTTTTTTTTGCAACTACGTTTGCGATTTTCAAACCTTGGGTTGAATTTTTGTTTGACTTATCAAACCTAAGTTTTTTTTTGGAATTTTGTTTTTGCGATTTCTTTTGTTTAAGGTTTTCAAAAAATTTTTTTTTTTGCTTTGTTCTCAAGTTTTTTTTTTAACTTAATTGTTTTTTTTTGAGTTCATTTGTTATTATAACATTTTGAAATGGACAATACAGAGAAAAACGGAAACGGCCAGAATACCAAAACAGGTGCCATTAAGAAGAAAGGAGTTAGATCGTCTAGTAGACTACATCCAAATGAGCAAGAAAGGTTGCTTCATAGCCTTAGTCCACGAGTACAACATTCCCCACCCCAATTAGGGAAGGGTAATACCAATAATAAACCGGCTTCTAGCACTGCGTCTTCTTCAAAGTCCAACAGTCAATTAAATGTTTTTCCATCTGTCGAAGGACATATATCTGTAAATCCTGCTCAAGTAGCAGCAAGTTTGGTGGATCAAGGTGCCAATCAAAATCCACTAGCAACCAATGATATAAACAACCTAAACATTAATCAGTTCCCTCGTGTCCAACACACACCACAACCAACAATCGTACAAAGCCAATTTCCTCTTCTAAATATTTCAATGGGTACAGAACATTCGAACGGTTCAATAGATTCGATTACAGGTCCTTCCTATAGTAGCTTGAGTATAATCTAGGGAGATATTCGGTTATTCATGATAACAGTATCGAAACCATTCGTAATGAAGAAATAGCCTCGAACAATAAAGAAACCAATACGAATATTAATGGTTCAGACGCTATACCCAGTGATATCAAAGCTTATGTTAATTTGGCTATTGTCAACGCGTTTTCATCATACGCCGAATCCATGAAATCTGATATTTCAGAAAGTATTAAAAAATCAATTAAAGATAATTTTGTTGATTTTCTAGGCGAGATCAATTCTGCAACTCGACCGCTAGTCACACGAGAGATTCCTAGTAAGACTCCGTCAAATACTTCATCTTTCAGAAGGCCTTTGCCACAACGGCAACAAAAGCAACAAAATATTCAAAGTCATAGTCAATTTCAACAACAACCGCCTTTTGATAGTCACTTTCAACAGCAATCCATTCAGAGTCAAAATCAATTTCAACCACAGTCCGTTCAAAATCAATCTCAACAACAATTAGTTCAAAATCAATTTCAACCACAGTCCGTTCAAAATCAATCTCAACAACAATTAGTTCAAAATCAATTTCAACCACAGTCCGTTCAAAATCAATCTCAACAACAATTAGTTCAAAACCAAGTTCAACAACAATCCGCTCAAAGTTTTTTACAACCACATACAGTTCAGAATCAAGTTCAACAATCATTCGTTCAAAATCAAATTCAACCACAGTCCGCACAGAATTTGTTACAACAACCATCCGTTCAAAATCAAGTCCAACAACAATCAGTTCAAAATACTTTACAGCAACAAACTTTTCAGAATCAGTTAAAAACAGTCATACAACCATCAGTTCCTAGTTTTCAATCATACTCTTCCATTCCTTTAAGTAGCTTCCAACCTATCGTTAGCAACCCAATAGCCATTTCTGGAGTGCAACAACTACAACAACAACCTATGCAGCCAACGGTCCAAAGCTTTCATTATCAAGTTAATCCTCAACCTTCAGGAGAAGTCAATCCTAACTTTCGATCCGATTCTGGGACACACCAGCAAGATCATCTTTCTCAACCTCGACCCGATTGTAGTTTCCATCAAGAGCACCATCAGAGTCCCTCAAACCCTTATTTTGATACGAATTTCAATTCGAATAGAAATAATCGTTTTCCTATAAAATTCGATCGATGGGGGATATCTTTTAACGGTGATCCAGAGACCTTAACAGTGGAAGATTTCATATTTCGTGTGGAGAGTCTCCAAATTCAATATGAGTGCCCATGGTCAGAGATTCTCAAACAGTTCCATATCATGCTCTCAGGAACAGCCCGAGACTGGTATTGGCAACATCAGAGAACTCTTTATCGACCATTAGACTGGCCTATTTTTCGAGAGGCGTTACTACGTCAATTTAGAAACCTAAAATCAGATTATGAAATTTTGCGCGATATAACTGATCGCAAACAAGGCTCTTTTGAGTCTTGCGAAAACTTTTTCAATGCTATATCAAAGCTTAGATCGCAACTAAAAATTCATATACCGGAATTCGAACTAGTTAGGATGTTGAAGAGAAATCTCAACGAAAAAATCAACAAGCTAATTTACCCAATGGCAATTACTTCGTTAGATGAGCTCAGGTATGCTTGTAAAGAAGCGGAAAAAGCTTTCTCTGCTAAAGATCCTACTCATAGTACCGCGAGACAGTATAGGGCACCCCTTAAAATGTCGGCGAATGAAGTCTCCTACTACGGTGAAGATCCAATTGAAGTTGAAGATCATATTGCAGCGATGCAATATGTTAATAATAACCGGCCCAGGACCCATGTTCTGTAACTCGGCGATAACTTTTCGTGGCGAGAAACGGCGAAAAATGGAACAAAAATGGAACAAAACTCATAGGAATCCTATGGGTTTTGTTCCATTTTTCGCCGTTTCTCGCCGCGAAAAGTTATCGCCGAGTTACAGAACATGGGTCCAGACCAACAAACAAAGTTCTCAGTTGCTGGAACTGTAAAGTGAATGGTCATTTGTATTGGGAATGTCCATCTCCACAACAAAATATTTTCTGTTTCCGATGTGGGGAGGAAAATGTTATTTGTTCAAAATGTCCCAAATGTAAAGCGGAAAACAGGAAGAAGAGCGCGATTACGACGGGGGAGTCGCGTTCGACACCAAACCCCGAAAATACGAACCTTTAATATCCACTGAAAATCAAATAAAGAAAGAACCGAAAATAACAATTTTGAAGAGAGATGAAGATTTATTAGATAGTAAGAAAAATGTTAATTTTAGATACGTAAAACCGTAACATGTAAGAATCCAGGAGTATAACGATGCAAAAGAACGAATTTTTAACGGAACCGTAAGCCAAAAAATCGTTAAAGCTAGAAATAGATATAAAGCTAGAAAAAAATTTAAATCCAACTTATTATCTACCATTATTGACGTATCAGGTGATCCTAGACCTTATGCCAAGATAAAATTAGTTGAAAAAGATATGTTGGGCTTGCTCGATAGCGGCGCAAGTGTGAGTATCTTCGGCAAAGGTTGTAGAAGTGTTGTTAATGAACTTAACGTTCAAATTTTACCTTTTTCATCAAACGTCAAAACCGCTGATGGTAAAAATCAGTCCATTATTGGAAAAATCAAAGTAGATGTGAATTATAAAGACATGCATGAAAATATTACGTTTTACCTAGTCCCTAGTCTCGATCAGGAACTTTATCTCGGTGTCGATTTCTGGAGGGCATTCAAACTTGCACCTGGGATCGTCAGTGGGATCGAAATGCCGGATTTTGAGGTTTCTTCGGATACTCATCAACTGTCTTCAGAGCAACAAACGCGATTGGATGCGGTCAGGCGAAGGTTCCAGTGTTATACCAAATCCGGACTCGGAAAAACGAACCTTGTCGAGCATGTCATAGAAACCGGAGAGGCGGTTCCAGTGAAGCAGCGTCACTACCCTGTCTCTCCAGCGATACAAACCCTAATGTATGCCGAGATAGATCGAATGTTGAGCCTTGGTGTGATTGAGGAGAGCGAAAACCCATGGAGTTCGCCAGTGGTCCTGATACAGAAACCTGGCAAAAACCGTCTGTGTCTCGATTCACGTAAGCTGAACTCCCTAACGAAAAAAAAAATGCTTATCCTCTCCACAATCTCGAAGGGATCTTCAGTCGTCTTCGTGATACTATTTTTATAAGTAGTATCGATCTCAAAGACGCATTTTGGCAAATACCGTTGGAGGAGCAGAGTAGAGAAAAAACTGCTTTCACTATACCGGGACGGCCCTTGTACCATTTTACCGTCATGCCTTTTGGACTGTGTAATGCAGCCCAAAGGTTATGTCAGTTAATGGACAAGGTCATTCCCTCAAGGTTAAGGGATCGTGTCTTTGTGTACCTCGATGATCTGCTCGTCATCGCTCCGGATTTTGAGGCTCACATCGCTCTGCTGGACGAAGTTGCTGCGTGCCTCAATAAAGCTGGACTCACCATCAACGTAACGAAGTCAAAATTCTGCTTCAAGGAATTGAAGTACTTGGGCTTCATCGTTGGTGGTGGGAACATCAAGACAGATCCAGCCAAAGTTGAGGCAATCGAAAGTTTTCCGATCCCAAAAACGGAAAAACAGGTTGGCAGGCTGCTTGGTCTAGCAGGGTGGTACCGTGGGTTTATACGGGAATTTTCGACCCTGACGGCTTCACTCACGGATACGTTGAAAAAGAGCAACACCAAATTCAAAATGACGGAAGAAGCTCTGGAGGCATTTTAGAGGTTGAAGAAGGCCTTAATAACCGCTCCGGTATTAACACATCCCGATTTCACAAGACGGTTCTACATCCAGTGTGATGCTTCTGATACAGGTGTGGGTGCGGTGCTCTTCCAGAAGAACGATGCCGAGGAAGAGTCCCCGATCTCATTTTTCTCCCAAAAACTGAATAAGTGCCAGAAGAATTATAGTGTCACTGAAAAAGAATGCCTTGCAGCAGTTTTAGCGATACAAAAATACCGACCCTATGTGGAAGGAATGCTTTTTACCGTTATAACGGATCATTCCAGTTTAAAATGGCTCATGAGTCTCAAAGACTTAAGCGGTAGACTCGCGAGGTGGAGTCTTCAGCTCCAAGCATTTTCGTTCGACATTGAACACAGGAAAGGAAGCTTAAATGTAGTTCCTGACACCTTGTCGAGAGTTTATATGGAAATAGATAGTTTAGACTTAGTTGACATATCGCCATTAATAGATCTTAATTCAAAAGAATTTGATTCAGAAGAATACGTGAGTCTGATTAATTCGGTAAAAGAAAACCAAGACCGTTTGCCAGATCTCAAAATTGTTGATAAATATTTATACAAGCGATATTTTCCACAATATGAGGAGAATTTCAATACTGAACACTCATGGAGATTGTGGATACCTTCAGGCCTTACCAATGAAATAATTTTGCGTGCCCATAATCCTCCACAAGTTGCCCACGGTGGAGTAGCGAAACCGCTCCAAAGAATTCGTCAGTACTTCTATTGGCCTAATATGACTATACAAATTCGTGAATATGTTACTAAATGTACCACTTGTATTGAATGCAAGCCAACTAATCAAGTCTTACGTCCACCTATGTCTAACGCGTACAACGTAGATCGTCCCTTCCAAAAATTGTGTATTGATTTTTAGGTCCATACCCTCGTTCAAAGTCTGGTAATAGTTTTGTATTCGTTGTCCTTGATCACATGTCAAAATTCGTTTTTCTTAAGTCCTTACGGAACGCAAATACTTCTAGCGTTATAAAATTTTTAAAAGAAAATATATTCGATATGTTTGGAGTGCCTGAGGTAATCCACTCCGACAATGGGAAACAATTCCTATCGAAAGTATTTCAAAATTGCATGCAAACTTTTGGTATACGTCATTTTAAAACAGCCTATTATTCCCCTCAGTCGAATGCGTCTGAAAGGGTCAATCGTACTCTCTTAGGAGCAATTCGATCATACCTCAAAGAAGACCAGCGAGATCGGGATGTTCATCTAAGCGACATAGCATGTGCCCTTAGAAGTGCGGTACATACATCAACTGGGGTTTCACCATACTTCGTACTTTTTGGTTTGCATATGATGACCCATGGAAGTTGCTACGAGCTAGCTCGAAATCTAAATTCTGTTGAAGACGGTGAAATCTTAACTCTTTCAAGACATACTCGGCTGCAAAGTATGCGTGATTAAGTCAAAAACTGCATAGCCAAAGCCAATGAGAAAAGTGCTCTAAAGTACAACACCCGAACTAGAAAAGTAAGATTTGTACCGGGCCAGGAGGTATTTAGGAGAAATTTTGTACTGAGTGATAGCTCAAAATATTTCAGTGCCAAACTTTGCCCGAAATTCGTTAAATGTCGTGTCGTAAAAGCAGTTGGTAAAAATTTGTATGAACTGGAAAATTTATCAGGTAAAACCATTGGGATTTTCCATGCAAAAGATATTAAACAGTAACCTTTTTTTTTGGTATTCCTGTTGAACAAAATCGTTAAACACCTATAAACCAACTTATCATGTGTATTTATTTATTTTTGGTATGTCTATTTTGGTATTAATATTTTAATTATGTATTCACATATCTATCTACCGTTTCAGTCATTTATATATTTAAACATTCATTAATTATTGAAACACTGAATTCCTTCTGAATCTGTGATATATTTTTTTTTGTAGATATTCATTAAAACAATAAATTTGATTAGGTCTGTGATATTTTATTTATTTATTTCTTTATTCTAGATCAAGTTTTGCAATATTAGTTTAAGTTTAGTTTATTATAGCCAAATCTATTTATTTATTTATTCATTTAATTATTTATTATCTATTTATTTGATCATTTATATATTTATTCAATTATTTATTTACTTATTTATTTATATGTTTATTTATTTATTCTATTTATTTATTTACAAATTTATTTATTTATCTGTTAAACTATTTATTTACTCCTTAAATTATTTATTTGTTCGTTAAATTATTATTTATATGTTGATTTAAATTATTTACTTGTTTATTTGTTCACATGATTATCAATTCCTTAAATTTATTGTTATTACGTTAATTTTTTTTGTATTTACCTTCTTATCTGTAAATTTATTTATTTATTTGTTCATACAATGCCTTTATTTATTCCATTACTTTTTATATCTGTTAATTTATTTTATTATTTATTTATTTATTTGTCAAATTACTTACCATGCATGATAAATTTGAATATAGGTTTATAGGTAATCCTTATTTTTGTTCTTATATGATAATTTATTAATCTTATTAATTTACTCGCCGATTATCTTTGAAGTATTTGTATTATTTAAATCTATTGTACATTTTTTTTAACTTATTCATTGTTGTAAGGCTTAATAGTTTGTCTCTTGCTAGGATTATAGTACCCTTGAACCATGATTCAGCTAGGACAAACAATAATTTCTTACCTGTACCTATGTGTTGAGCATTGGAAATCCTATGGTTGAACTTACTCCCCACGTCGCCGCATCATCAAAAGGAAAATTCAACAAAGTCAAAAAGAATAAAGAAAAAAAAAAAAAAAACAACACTTATTTCATTTTCATGAATTGCCTGTCATATTCTCACCATGCTTACATAAATTTTATAACTACACACTGTACTACGCTCTTCATTTATATCATAACACTTTATTTAAAAATATTTTCATTCCTTGTAATCCTTTTTGTTATTTAGACACAAATTTATCTCATTGTCTTATAACTACGTTGATTTATATGTGCCTACGGCTACGTCAATTCATCCCAGACTGCAATATGTGTACATACGTTTGTATGTACGAACCTACGCCACAGATTTGCTTTAAGAGACGACTTGTTCCATGATTCGGTGTCCTTTTTCTGTCCTCGCTGTCAATAGGTTCTCCCCCGTGTCCAGAAATTTGTTGTGACACCAGTGTGCGCAATCTGAAAAGAAGAAAAATGATCAGCATTAAGACAATTCGATTTCCTTAGAGGCAGGTCAGTTTTCCGGTCGGTTACTCACGGTGTTGGTTGACGTAGAGTGTAGAGAAGGTAATAAACTTCGATGCCAGTTGATTTGTTGTCTCCATCGTAGGCTGGAAAATATAAAAAAAAAACCTTATGGATTAAATTTTCTGGAACTAAAAGTACAATGCAAAACTATTTACTTGTCTGGCGTGCTCTTAATGTTGACTTTTGGGGTTGATCTTGCTGCGGAGGAAAAATAAATGTTTTTATCAAGTTAATCTAAATAATTAATAAAATGAATCATTTAGAGGGAAAAGTTGTTGGAATCTGTAAATAATTAAGGCCAAATTTTAGAACGTACCTTTCTCTGATTTTTTTTTTGAAATTTGATACTTTGACAGATGTTCTGTTTTTGTTGCTTTTATTTTTTTTTTGAGTCTCGAAATAAAATGGCGACAGGGCAAAATAAAATGAAGCGAAAGATGAAAACTAATATTTGGTAGCACTCCTTTTAGGTGAAGTCTGCACGGGAAATCCTATTTTGAAAAATAATATCAAAAGGTTAGAGAGAGATGAGATCATAAGTTTCTGCAAAAGTTTCAGTTGGTCGAATTTCGGCGAATTCAACCAACAGAAATGAAATTAAGTATGCAATTTAGAATCAGATGAACTGAAACCGCCGAACTGAAAAGAAGTGTCTCAATAAATCGCCAGCAAGTAGTGGGAAACACATTTTTTTTTTACACCGGTAAAGTTATAAATTCGGTTTAGTTAATTTTTCCTTGTTTGTTGGTAATACAATTTTATACAATCACAACTTACCAACGTGTTAAGAAAAAAGGATACAAAGAAGTAAGATTGATAAAAGTAAAGTGAGATAAAGGGAAATATTGAAAAAAAAAAAAAACTTTTTATTCTTATAGAATCCACCGTTAGCCTATAGCGGCGTCACTTATCCGCTATTTTCTCATAACGGCACCGTGTAGTGGCACCATCTACATATGTATGTATATAAGTTATAACAACAGAAAATACGCATAGAATTTTTTGAACTTAATTTTTATTTGTAAACAAAAGAAATAGCATCAAATTCATATCCCACTATTGAATACAAATTCGATGCGATTTCTTGTTATTGTCATTAAGATAAATCATAAAAAGAAACGAACCTAATTTTTATTTGTAAACAAAAGCAATAGCATCAAATTCATATCCCAGTATTGAATATTCATTTGATGCCATTTCCTGTTATTGTCATTAAGATAAACCATGAAGAGAAATAAAATGCTGACAAAGTGTTTGTCACGAAAAATAAAGAATAAACAAATAAAACGCGGACAAATAATTTGTCGCGAAGTACACTGGCTATCTGCGATAGCTTAGTTAGTTCTTAAGATACTCCGTTTGAATAAAGTCACAAAGAGCTCTGCTCTTTAAAAACATTTTTTAAAAACATTTTTGATTAAATTCAAGATAAAATTGGCGCAGTCGGTAGGATACGCATAATATAATATGTGTATCCCTCGTAAATAAAAACCTACGAAAAGTTTATTAAATTACGGTCAACCCATGAAAGGGAATATAAGAACCGTATTTATAAAATTTGTTGTGATTTTATTCGTATAAGACTCTACGCAAAAGAGCACACGAAATAAAATCTATACACGGTTTATTCAAAGTGTATCCCTGCTACCTATCGTTCAAGTGTACTAAAAAGTCACCGTACCCGTGTGAAAGTGAAATTAATATCCAAAATTCTGTGAAAAAGAAAACTTTGGAATTAATAACTTAAAATCGGACTACTTAAACGATATTATAAAAAGCATTTCAGTGAAGAACAAACCCTTCAACGAAAAGAAAGTGAATAATTTCAGTTAGTAGTTCACGTGAACGCAAATGACAATACTACGAATTCCATAGAGGAAACTGATTTTTAAATAAAAAAAAAAAAAAAAAAAAAAAACGAAAAAAAACAAAACAAAACAAATAATAAAACTAATATAAAACAACAATACTGATGTAAAATCATCCGATGAGCTTCATCAACAAATTAAAAAAGAAAAGGAACATAAACCCAACACCCTACTCTGGACACACGGATGAATCATCCGATGAAGAAAATCCAAACTGGAAAATAAATGCAAGCAATAGTAAGAATAAATTAAGTTATATTGTAGAACCAAATTTGTCAAATATAAAACTAACAAGTGAAAATATTACAAATAGTTTGTCAGAAAAAACAAATACCAAAATGTCTCTTACACTGACTCTCGACCCTCTAAAGTACATAGAAAAACTTAATTCTTTCGACGGACGAAGGGAAGATCTCTACACATTCATTACGAATGTCGATGGAATCACCCCTACTCTTAATAAGTACGATGACCAATCACAAACAATGTGTATAAACATTTTAAAATCGAAATTAATAGGAAAAGCGAAGCGTTGCATCGAGATTCATTCTCATTTGCAAACGTGGAAAGAAATTAAAGAACTGTTAATAGAAAATTTTGGAGGCTTTAAGTCTTCATTTCAACTTTATGACGAACTACGTCAAACACCTTATAAAGGCAACGTCACAAACTTCTACAATGACATACAAAGAAATCTCTGTGAACTCAACCAGAAAACAGTGCAAGAAGGGAAAAATGACGAAATTCCCCATAATACACAAACTGCTTTAAATATATTTAAAGAACGACTACCCGTTCACATGAGGACAGTTTTGTTCGCATTAAAACCATCAAATTTGCAAGCAGCCCTTCACGAGCTGTCACAAGCTGGCTTTTTAAACGATAAGTCAGAAGACATACCCAAAAAACTTTTAGAAACGCCTAAAAACGATTCTATTCAGAAACTACCTCAAAATAACCAAAATAACCAAGGTAATCATTTTAAACAACATCCAAATAATTTTGTCCCAAGAAATCCAACATATATTAAACCTCCTTTCAATTATCATAATCCCAATCCCAATTATAAAGGACAAAATTACAATCCAAATTATAAACCCCCATCCAAACAAATCAAACCTATGGAAGTAGATCCTACTTCAAGCCAATTAAAGAAAGTTCAGGTAAATCATAATAACAACAAAGAGGAACAGGGTTTTCAGGAAGTAGCCTCGGACCAAACCCACAACTCCCCTTTATTGTGTTAAGAAAAGCAAACCAAACAGTCAAACTATTAATAGATACTGGTGCAACCAATAGTTTGATAAATAGGGAAAAAGCACCATCACATTTAATAAGGAAAAGAAAAACCCCCTTAGAAATCAAAACTGTGGGATCACCTATATTCATAAGTGAAGAGTTAGTCATCCCAAAAGGAAAATTCATTTTCCAAACTGAAACAGATTGTGTTTTTCAAATTCACAATTTCAACAACCAATTTGACGGTTTGATTGGAAATAATATCCTATATCCAAACAATACCGAAATTAATTTCAAGAACAAAACATTGAAATTAAACAATGAAATAATTCTTATGTTCTTTTCTGAAGAAGATGAACAAGAATACAACAAAGAAATTAATCACTTGGAAAATATGATACCAGATTCTACACTGTTCGAAAATTTGGAACAGCAAAGAATCGACCATCTAAACGCCGAGGAACATAAAAAATTAATGAAACTTTTAAGTAAACACAAAAAAGTCTTTTACCACAAAGGTGATGATCTAAGTTTCACAAGCCACGTGAAACATAGAATCCCCACCACTAGTGAAGAGCTCATCTTCACTAGAATCTATCGCTACCCTGAAATACATAAACAGGAAGTAGATAGACAAATAAAAGACTTATTAGACCAAAAAATCATAAAGACTAGTGTTTCCCCGTACAACGCCCCAATATGGGTTGTACCTAAAAAAGCCGATAAAACAGGTAAAGAAGACTGGAGAATAGTCATCGACTACCGTAAACTAAACAATGTTACAAAAGAGGATAAATTTCCTATCCCTCTGATCGATGACATTCTAGATAAACTGGGCAAAGCAAATTATTTTACCACTTTGGATCTCACGAAAGGTTTTCACCAAATAGAGGTCGATCCTGTTGATAGAGAAAAAACAGCGTTCAGTACGTTGTCTGGCCATTACGAGTGGTTGAGAATGCCATTCGGGTTAAAAAACGCGCCAGCCACTTTTCAAAGGATGATGAACGAAGTGTTAAAAAACTTCGTTGGGAAAAATTGTTATGTCTACCTTGACGACATAATTGTCTTTTCCACGTCCTTAGAAGAACATTTAGATTCCTTGAACAAAATATTCGAAACACTCCAAGAAGCAAACCTCAAAGTTTCGCTTAATAAATGTGATTTTTTAAAAAAAGAATCCGAATTCCTAGGACACATAGTCACCGAGAATGGAATCAAACCAAACCCGCACAAAATAGTAGTTATCAAGAATTTCCCCATACCAAAAACAGTAAAAGAAATTCAGTCATTCTTGGGCTTAACTGGATATTACCGCAAGTTTATCCAGGACTACGCAAAAATTATAAAACCAATGACAATCTGTCTCAAAAAGGATGAACAAATAGATATAAATAACCCTGACTACAAAGAATAATTTGAAAAACTAAAATTGGTAATGTCTGATGACCTCCTAAACAGACATCCAGACTTCACCAAAGAATTCACCTTAACAACTGACGCATCCAATTACGCAATTGGTGCAGTATTGAGCCAATCTCATGGTCCACTCTGTTTTGCTTCTAGAACCCTAAATAAACATGAGTGTAAATACTCAACCATTGAGAAAGAACTCTTAGCTATCGTTTGGGCAACCAAACAATTCCGCCATTATTTGTATGGTAGAAAATTTAAAATACTTACAGACCACCGACCCTTAGTATGGTTACAAAACTTACGAGAACCAAATTCAAAATTACAAAGATGGAAAATCAAGTTAGAAGAATACGACTTCAACATTGAGTACATCCCAGGTAAAGAGAATAAAGTAGCAGATGCTTTATCTCAAATAAAATTAAATGAAAAAAATGCAATGGAATTAGTCTCTACAAAACATTCAAATGAATCAGATAGCTCAAACCTAATTTCAATTACAGAACAAAGCTTAAATACATCTATTCGACAAATTATCCTAGAAATAGGAGCACAAAATAATGAAACCATAACCTTTCCTTTTAACAAGAGAAGAATAAAAATAATTAGGAAAAGTTTCAATGAATCAGATTTCGAAAAAGTCATATCAGAAATTGATACAAACCATAAAAATATATTATATTGCAATAACGATAACCTATTTTTACAATTCCAAACTTTTTGGAAAACACACCACAATAATCAAAATTTAATCAGAACACATACATTCTTAGAAGATGTTTATGATATAACTGAACTAGAAGAGATCATAAGCAAAAAACATAAGGAATTAAACCACGTAGGAATAGAAAAATTATACTTAGATTTAAAAAGAAAGTATTACTACCCAAACCTTAAAACAGAAATAACTAAAATCATAAATAATTGTGATATCTGCAACCTGAAAATAGAAAGGAACCCTATTAAATTACCATTCGAAAAAACAGAAACACCCTTAGAACCACACATTCACTACCATATGGACATATGGATCCTACCCAATAGCAACAAATATTTAAGTTGTATCGACAAATTCAGCAAGTTTGCCTCAGTAGAAAAACTCAAAACAAAAAATCAAAAAGATATTTTAAATGCTATGGAAAAACTATTCACATACATGCCTGAACCCAAGAAATTAACTATAGACAATGACCCTGCTTTTAAAACATACTCTATAGAAAACTATCTAAAAGAAAAGAATATACTAACACACTTTACTACCCCTTATAGACACACCGGAAATTCGGATGTGAAACGCCTACACAGCACCCTAAATGAACACGTTAGATTACTAGAAAAAACTGAAAAACTTTTTGATTTAGTAACTAAAGCAGTAAATACGTATTATAAAACTATACATCTCACTATCAAAGAAAGACCCTATAGAGATACATCTAGGCAAAATAGATAATAAAATAATATATGACAGAATAGAAACAAATAAGAACAAAATTCTAAACAAAATAAATAAAAATCGTTTAGACGTAGAAGTGAACCCAAATTTTTCAAAAATAAACAACCCAGAAAAATTTAATAAACTAAAAACTAAACACAGGAAAGTAAAACCCCTTAAAACAATTGGTAAAAAATTGTTAATCAAACCCCATATAAGAAAACAACTTTTACACAAAGACCAGTTCAGAAAGAAAAAGAAATTTACCAAAACACAAAATGAAGACAACCAAGATATTAGCAATCATGATAATGATTCTCTCATTAACAACATCACTGAAAGCTAAGGATATAAAAATAACAAAAATAGAGAGAGAATTTCTAATCATACAGGAAGAACAAATAAAACTTATAAATAACTATGACATTCTCTTACATGTAATTAACCTTACAGAATGCCAACTATTAATAAACCAGTTAAAATCTCAATATCTTTTACTAACGAACCCTAACGATTTACAAGAACAAAAAATAAATACATTAGAAATAAAACTCCAAACAATCATTCCACATCATATTATTCGTAAGCGAGGATTATTAAATATTGTAGGTAAAGGAATGAAGTACATATATGGAACTATGGACGACGACGACAGACAAGCCATAGAAGAAAGATTACAAAACTTAGAAGATAGTAACATAGAACTTTTAACAAACAATAACACACAAGTTACCATTAACAAGCAATTCAATGAACAATTTTTTCAATTACAAGACACACTTAAACAAAGTTCAAAAACATTAGCTAAGTACAAAGACATTAAATCGGAAATAAATACTTTACGCATAGAATTGGAATTCAACAGAAACTTAGTAGAAGTACAACAAATAATAGAAACAATTGACAATATAATAATGACTAGTCGGACAGGTATATTAACGCAAGATATATTGACTGTAAAAGAAATTTACGACTTCGATATAAACCTCGAAAAACTAAAAGAGATAAAATTGACTTTGGCTATTTATAACGAAAACTTACTTATTGTTCTAAGTATACCAAAATTTAATGAAAATGTATATAACAAAATATCTATACATACCCTTCCGGTAAAAAATAAAATCATATCAATACCTAATGACGAATTTATAGAACTTAATAAAACTATGTATAATGTTAACAAAGAAATAAAAAATTTAATACAAATTGAAGACAACTGTATTAAAAACTTATTTAAAGACAATTCTAAATTAAGCTGTAATATTAAAGATTTCAAAAATGAAAATGTTGTAATCAATAAAGAAAAATATTTAATATTAAAAAATATAAAGAATGTAAAGTTGGAACAAGATTGCAATAACTTAGATTATACCCTACAAGGAAACTATATATTAGAATTTGAAAATTGTAAACTAAAGATAAAAAATGTAACATACAACAGAAAATTATATCAAAATAACTATAAAATAATACCATTAATAAATTACAATTTTTCAGATAATTATTTCAAAGAATTAAATTTCCAACTAATAAATAATATTGAAATGTTAGAATCAAAAATACATAAAAAGCATATAACATATAACGTAATAACTATTGTAATAGTAATATCAATAATACTTTTTGCAATCATGTATTTAAAAATAAAATTAAAAAACAAAAAATCTATTACAAATATAAGCCTTCCAACGGTCGCTTTTCAACCGTTAGAACACTCGAAAGAGGGAGGAGTTATAACAACAGAAAATACGCATAGAATTTTTTGAACTTAATTTTTATTTGTAAACAAAAGAAATAGCATCAAATTCATATCCCACTATTGAATACTCATTCGATGCGATTTCTTGTTATTGTCATTAAGATAAATCATAAAAAGAAACGAACCTAATTTTTATTTGTAAACAAAAGCAATAGCATCAAATTCATATCCCAGTATTGAATATTCATTTGATGCCATTTCCTGTTATTGTCATTAAGATAAATCATGAAGAGAAATAAAATGCTGACAAAGTGTTTGTCACGAAAAATAAAGAATAAACAAATAAAACGCGGACAAAGAATTTGTCGCGAAGTACACTGGCTATCTGCGATAGCTTAGTTAGTTCTTAAGATACTCCGTTTGAATAAAGTCACAAAGAGCTCTGCTCTTTAAAAACATTTTTTAAAAACATCTTTGATTAAATTCAAGATAAAATTTATATATATATACCGTTTAGCGGCACAGTTATATTAAAAAGTTCGGCGTGCGAATTTCAAGTTTCAATAATAAGGGAATCATTTTACTTACAATTCACTGGTGAGTTCTCAATTCGAAGCATAAAAATTCTGCATATGACAAAAAAAGAAAATTTTGTGCTATTCTCATACACCTCATAGAAACCAGTAAATCGATACCTACATACTTATTGCCCTGCTGTGTAAGCGGTGGCCCGCAAAACCTTCAACAGGTGGAATTTCCTAGTCATTTCTTATCAACTAGTGGGGGTAAGTCTGCACTTTTTCTCGTACAAGGGTACCTATAGGAGTCAAAAACGCTATAAATGATATAAAAAAAAAAAAAAGAAGGGAAAGATTGTTGCAACGCTTACATGTAAGCTGAAGGTGCCTCATATGATACACACTTACCGCCAAATTATTCGGTTTTGGATTAAAATGAACCGTTAGTCCAGAAATTGATCCAGAATTAATTTGATATTAGATCAATAAAACAACAACAAAATTGGATTATTTCAATTATTTAAGTGAATGATATGGCATTAGATTAAAAACAAATGGATTTAATCTCGGTCTGATCGACTGAATAATGTGGCGGTAAGATAGTTTGTTTTAAGACCACCTAAGTGATCTATGTTTGTTAGATAACGGAAAATTCCCACGAATCGCAAAAATTTTCACGATGTTGAAATTATTCAAAATAAAAAAAAACGCACCTAGTGTCTTCTTAATAAGCTAAATAATTGACATGATTTAAGCGTTTATATGCATATGACATATGTATATTGATTATTGCTTATACAATCGATTTTTTTTTGTTCTTGCCTAATTATGATAAGAATAAAACGTATAAATTGAAAATATAGGAACTAATTTGTTCTTTTATTTTTTTTCTATTTTTATCATCAGGAAGCTGGAGATCATCGACATTTTTGTCAAGAGTCGTGATCGCCCCCTTCACTTTTTTTTTGTTGTTGATACAAGAAAGTAATGAACACCTTAGTCCAATCAAATTTCAAACAAGAAACTGTACTACAATCAAGAAACTGTACTACAATCAAGTAAATAAACTACAATCAAGTAAATAAACTACGATCAAGTAAATAAACTACAATCAAGATTTAAACTTCTACTTACTACAATCAAGTCTCAACAACAAACGAATTTCAACAAAAAGTATATTCAATAATTTTGTTTAATTTGTTTTCATAAATATTGGTGCAGTTAACTGAGTTTAATTATAAATTTTATTTTGTCGTTCAGTAAATTTTCTTCCTTTTTGATAACATCGATTATTTTTGTGTAAAAGTGTCTAGGAATTTTGAATTCACTTATTTATTTCGGTGGATTAATTGAGTTTCCATTTTGGTAGAAATTTTCTTGTTTTTTTTTTGTGTCAGAGGTACTCTACCCCAGTTAAGCGCTTAATACAGGCAGGGCCATCTGAAAAGGTGCACAAAGGTGTCAAATAAACTTATTATCTAAATTTTTTTTTGTGAGGTTTGAGAGTTACATAAAGTGGAAGCTGGGTAAATCCCTATGTATAAAAAAAAAAAAAAAAAAAAAAAAAAAAGTAATAACATTTAAAATTCAATTCCTGAATACTTACCTGTTCTTTTTCTTTTAGTCTTGTTTTGTTTTTTTTTGGATTTAATTGTTTAAAAATTCATAAATTTTTGATGATTAAAGTAATTTATAATTGGTAATGATTTATTGTTTAGTGTTACCATCCTTAATTTTTTTGTAATGGTAAAAATAAAACATTTTTTTTCTTAAATAAAATTTGAAAGTTGCACCGATATGGATAAAAAATTTTCTTTTATTCAAGCATACAGCTTGACCATGGCTTGGTAAATTTAATTTTCAGGGGATGCGGAGGACAATGTAAGTAATTCGGTGGATACCTATAATGTGAACTGAGCTGGACATTTGGTGAGAAATTTTTGGGGAAGCTATAATGTTTTGACCTACTAGCTTCCATGGTAGGGTGGGTTTTGGGTCAAGCTGAAACAACACCGTCAGCGCCCCCTAGTGGTAATGTCCGTCTGTTTTTTTTTTATTCATTTATCTCGATCTTCAATTGATTTAAATTATTTTTTTTTGGAATGGCATGATGTATGTTAACGTGGCAAATTAGAGTTGAGTGGCGTGGACAAAGTCCCCACACATTTCCGGCGAGCTCAAGCCGAGCGAACGCTAGCATGCCACACGTCCGTTACGCTCAACGAAAACTTTTTTTTTTAAATTCAAATTCATAATCCTAATCTTGCTACAATTGCTATGTTTATTTCTTTGACGTATGGTTTTGGGGGGTCTTTTTGTATGTTTTTTTATGTTGTTGTTATTAAAAAATGTGTATATGTTTGAGTTTTCGGTTAACTAAAGTTCTTGTTTCGCTTTGTATTTCCTGTGTTGTTATTGTTTTAATGGCTGATTCTGCGTTTACTACTTCTTGTGTTATATTGTTGTTGTTAATGATAGGGATATATTTTATTTGAGGCCTTTGTTTAAGGTTGTGATTTCTGTTTCTGTAAGTTGTATATTTGTGTTGTTAACTAGCTTTGTGTAGAATTAATGATTAGTTTTTGGTTTTTTTATATTTTCTTTTTGGCTTAGTTTTTTTAATTTTGTTTGTTGTTTAAAATTTATTTCTTTAGCTATTTCTTTCATTTGTTGATTTATTTTGTGTGTAAGGTGTTCAGCTACAATAAAATGTAATTCTTTGTATAGTTGTAAATGTGATTCGTATAGTATGTTGTTTAGTGTAATTTTTTTGCTGTATAAGTGTTTGATTTCTTCTTTAATTCGTGTGACTTGTGCTATTTTTATTGTTTTTATGGCGGCTGTGGAATTAGATGTTATTTTATTTGTGCATATTTTGGTGTTATTTGTTTTTTAAGGCACTGTTTGTTGAACTTGATGTTACAGTTGGTTAACAGAAAACTCAAACATATTCTAAAAAATAACCAAACAAACAATAAACTACAGAAAAAATACAAAGAAGACATAAATAATTTAAAAAACATAAAACAAAAAAATAAAAGAAAACAATGCAATGATCACTAAAGCAGACAAAGGAAACACTATAGTAATTATGAATCAACAAGAATACATAGAAAAAACTATAACATTTTTTAATAACAACAACATAAAAAACATACAAAATGACCCCACAAAACCATACGTCAAAGCAATAAACGATTGTAAACACATTTTCCAAAACATTAACAAAATAAAACTCGAACAACCAAAAGCACAAGCACCATTCTTCAAAGGCCTACCCAAAATTCACAAAACAGGGACACCAATAAGACCCCTAATTAACTATAGAACCGCACCATGTTACCTAATCGCCAAAGAACTACAGAAATTAATAAAAACTAACTTCAACATAAAAAACAATAACAGCATCAAAAACTATACAGAATTTATAGAAAAAACCAAAAATTTAAATATACAACCAAACTACAAACTAATTTCATTCAACGTTACAAACATGTACACCAACATACCAATCGACAATACAATTAAAATATTAAAAGACAATCTATTAACAACCGGAAAATTAGACCAACAACAAGTAGATGAAATTATTATACTTTTAAAAATAACACTCAAACAAAACTACTTCACCTTTGACAATAAATTTTACATACAAGACGAAGGCCTCGCAATGGGATCCCTATTAAGTGGTTTGATGGTAGATATATACCTAAATAACTATGAAAACAAGCACATATTATCCAATTTAAACGCACAACACCAACAAATAATTTTTTACTCGATGTATGTTGATGACACTTCTCTTATTTTCGATGGAACACAAAGACAAATTGACATCTTAAAGAAATATATGAACAACATAAACACAAATATACAATTCCATTACTTTCTTAGACCTCACCATTTACAAAAACAACAATAAACTAAATTATAAAATATACAGAAAACCAACAACAACAGATTCAACAATTCACAACGACTCACACCACCCAAAATCGCAAAAAATGGTAGCATATCACGCTTTCATTAATCGCGCATTAAATGTACCTATGTATGAATAACAAAGACTATGACGATGAAATTAACACAATTAAATATATAGCAACATTAAATGGATACAAAACAGAAATAATATACAAATTAATGTCGAATTCCTTTCAGCGATTCAGAGATTTTGATCCCGGACCAGTTTTGGAATTCCTTTCAACCAAAAAAAATCGATCCCTCATGATTTGGGATCAAAATCTTTGATCGCGATTTCAAGGGAGATTTACACCTACAGAAAACACGCACTTGCACACACACAACAGTAAATTGACATTTATCTAAACGTCATTGTGAAATTTTTCAAGTTTAGAAGTTTTGTGAAAATAAATTCATATTTTTCCTTTTTCGTGGTGGTTATTTCGAGGAGGCAACGAAGCAGGTTGTGTCGGCACAACCTTGCTAAAAAAGTTTTTTTTAAACATAAAAGTAAATTATTTCTTAATAATTATTTTCATCGAAAGTTGGTACTCTGTGGAGAGAGGAGTCCACCTGGGTGATTACAGGAATTGTACATACACTCCAGCAACTGAAAAGCTAGTTTACAAGCTGTGCCGCTTGAACTAGACTTTGAGCCTATCCCGTTTAAACGGGACTCTGGCGTGGTATCACATTACCCGCTAACAACTGTGTCATGTGGCCGTGACTGACGTGTTGCCCACATGAAATCCTAGCGTGGAACTTCTCTGGGGGAAGGATTCCAACTGGACCAAAAACCGGAGATGATCATACACTCCAGCAACTGCTAATCAAGCCCCCAGACTACCAGCACCCCACAACCTTGTGCTAAAAACAGATGACAAACCTTCATCACAATATTGGACAAAGGATGACCGCCCTGCATCATACCAAATCTATGAGACGACCATCATATGATAAAATTTCTTAAAGTGTATTACATCTTTATTACTGCTCATAATGTGTTAGAGTTAAAGTGAATTATCTCTTATATTATTCAATATTATTGTTTTTAGTGTTTCTACTAAGTTATATCCTTCACATATTCTATATTCATTTTATATTGCCGCTAAAATTTGTTTTAAAATCATTTATAACAATTCGTAGAAGTGAATTTATGTAAAAATAGAATTGTCTTAAATTATTCAATGTACCTATTCATGCAAAAGTGATTTCATTAAATTTGAAAATTCTACATAGAGCGCTCTCGCTCTATAACACGTGATTTTATGTATATAAATATATTCTATGGCATATTAGTTTTAAGGTATTTGTATTTGTAGGTATTGTATATATGTATATTTTTTATCCGTTGCATTAGCCAACACGTAACCGAAATACTGCTCCTGAGCAAGAGCAGAATGACTATATGTTTTTACATATTATAAGTGACAGCCATGAGGCTTCTCAAAAATGTAAATAGATAGAGCAGGCAATACATTATAGCCGGAGTTTAACGTAGCTTTGCTAAGTAAAGATATTCTCTGAATTGTACCCTTTGTAAAATTTTCTAAAAGTCTCAATAAAAATTCAATTCAATTCAATTTCCTTTTTCGTGGCCTTTTCAAATTTAAATTGTTATCTAAATACATTTATGAATTCGAAGAACGAAGGTGACAACTGACAATTGGTGTTTGTCCGCTGGTGAAGCTGCCGGATGCATTTACTGTTTTGTACAATCTGTGTGGACTGTAGAATAAGGAATACAACGCCGCCGTTGCTGCAGCCATTCCAACTGTAGGGATACATAAATCCGGAAGAAAAGTGTGCTTCGACTACATGTGAAATTGCATTTCCAGGCAGAGAAGGTGTTGCATTATCATTTGTTTCCGAAGTTAAGATTTGCTGTTTTTTTTTTTTTTTTTTTGTTAAAATAATTGAAATTTGTGCAGTGTTAGTATATGAAGAAAATAAAATTCCTACTAGTACTAAGGATCAAAAAAGAAAATCGTTTACTCTTTTGTAAGTTAAACATGTCACCATGATTTTTTTAATTTTGTTTACCATTTTAAACTTCAGCATTTTAAATAATCTCAAATCTACGACTGACAAAGTTGTCAGTTTTCTGTCACCTACCTATATTTATAGAAAGTCGAATAATGGCACTCTGAAGATACTACTATTGATTTGCCTCAAAATATTGAATAATTTGAATCTTTGTAATATTTTGTTATATATAATTTACAAAGTGAAGAAAGCACAGTAATTATTGTAAAATTAAAACCTCAGTTGGACTATTATCAGTTTTTTTATTGTGAAAATACTGGCGGATTTTGGACCATTCAGAACTAAATGGTAAAAAAAAGAAATTATGATAAAGTTATCATTCGTGTAAATTACATCTCAGAAATTGCTTGAAATAACAACAATTGTGTTTCCTTTTTAATAGTTGCGTTTTATTTTCCCCCGGATCCAATTCAGGATCATTTCATGATAATAAAACAAATTGGATCACCGAAATTTTTAGTTTTCACAGTTGGTCACATTACCCATAAAATTGACAGATTACAGAATGAAAATTTCATGACTCAATTTGTATTTTGATTGTTTTAGGCATTTGCAAATTCCAACCATCTAGAAAAAAATCTCGTGCATGCAGAATGTCGGTGATAATCAGTACAAATAAATATTATACAACAAAAAATAATAATTGCGAAAGATAAAAAACAATTAGTTAAAACACAAACATTTTTATATAGGTATGTAAAAAAGCTTTAATTTAATTAAAAATAAAAGTTCTTTTATAGTTTGAAAATACTTCTAGGAATTTTTCCCTATCTATACTATCACTGGTTTCGTCAAGAAAATAGTATCATATTTGACATACCACACACACAATTACAAACAAAACTCAATCCCATTTTACTCCCCATTCACCATGAAAAATCTGCAATCCCGGATCAAAATCCCAAATGGCAAATGGAATTCGACATAGTAATCAAAAAGAAAAAGAAAATTAAAAACAACAAAACCAAAGATGACACCGCCACAGAAAATAAAAAATACATCTCAATAGACTATACAAATTTGCTACCAAATATATTACAACAGGAATTCCGGAAAATAAATATAAACATATTAAAACAACAAATAACATACAAAAAATTTACAACAAAAATCAATACACGATAATAAATCATCATCTGGTGTCTATAAAATAAATTGAATTTTTTATTGAGGCTTAAGAACATTTTACAGAGTACAATTCATAATAACGGGTGATTTTTTAAGAGGTTTAGAACTTTTTTAAAAAAAAAAACACAAAATTCGAAAAAATGAATGAAATATTTATTTGAATCGATAGTTTGAACCTTGCAATTTAATGTTTAAAGATAATTTCATGCAAATGTTGACCGCGGCTGCGTCTCAGGTAGCCCATCCGCTGAGTCCAATTTTGGCATACTCTTTCACACATATCGGCCGGTATCTCACGAATGAATGCATGGATGTTGGCTTCCAGTGCGTCAATCGAAGCGGGCTTGTCCCTATAGACATTAGCCTTGACATACCCCCACAAAAAATAGTCTAATGGTGTCAAATCGCACGATCTAGGCGGCCAATTGACCGGCCCGAAACGTGAAATTAACTGTTTACCAAACTCGCCTCGCAATTGCGCCATTGTTTCGCGTGCTGTGTGGCATGTGGCACCGTCTTGTTGAAACCACATATCATGCAAGTCAAGAACTTCCATTTCGGGTAAAAAAAAGTTTGTTATCATCGCTCGGTAGCGTTCACCATTGACAGTAACGCTGCGATTCGCATCATCTTTGAAGAAATATGGCCCAATAATGCCGCCGGCCCATAAACCGCACCAAACAGTGGCTTTTTCGGGATGCATTGGTAGCTGTTGCAATGCTTCTGGCTGATCTTTACTCCAAATGCGGCAATTGTGCTTATTTACGTACCCATTCAACCAAAAATGAGCCTCATCGCTGAACACAATTTTTCGATAAAAAAGCGGATCCTCGGCCAGCTTTCCAAGAGCCCATTCACCAAAAATTCGGCGTTGTGGTAGGTCGGCTGGCTTTAGTTCTTGCACCAGCTGTATCTTAAAAGGCTTTACGCCCAAATCCTTCCGCAAAATTTTCCACGTAGTGCTGTAACAAAGGCCTAACTGCTGGGAACGGCGCCGAATCGACATTTCGCGGTCTTCTGTCACACTAGCTGATACGGCCGCAATATTTTCTTCACTATGCACAGTACGTAAACGTGTTGGTGGTTTAATGTCCAACAAAGTAAATTTGGTGCGAAATTTGGTCACAATCTTCCGAATAGACTGCTCAGAAGGTCGAGAATGCCGACCATAAAATGGAAGCAGCGCGCGATGAACATTTCGAACCGAGCACGAATTTTGATAGTAAAATTCAATAATTTGCAAGCGTTGTTCATTTGTAAGACGATCCATGGTTAAATTGCAAACCAAACTGAAGCTGTTTGACAGTGACACAAGGTACTAAACACACGTCAGCTGTCAAAACCAGTGTTGCCAAAACCAAACCAGCTAAAAAATCACCCGTTAGATATTACTTAGCAAAGCTATGTTTAACTGCGGCTATAATGTATTGCCTGCTCTATCTAGTTACATTTTTGGAAAGCCTCGTGACTGTCATTTATAATATATAAAAAATATATAGTCATTCTGCTCTTGCTCAGGAGCAATATTTCAGTTACGTGTTGGCTGTTGCAACGGATAAAAAATATACATATATACAATACCTACAAATACAAATACCTTACAAACTAATATGCCATAGAATACATTTATACATATATATAAAGTTTCGTGTTATAGAGCGAGAACGCTCTATGATTTTAGTTAAATCGAGTTAAATCGAGTTTCTATGTACAATTTTCAAAATTAATGACGATTATTTAAATACAATTTCAATTTTTACATAAATTCACTTCTTACGAGTTGTTTTAGTTAATTTTAAAATATGTAAAAGGGTATAACTTAGTAGAACACTAAAAACAATAATGATTGAATACAAAAGATAATTCACTTAAACTTTAAATATGATGGTCATCTCACTGATTTGTCTTGATGCAGGGTGGTCATCCTCTGTCCATTGTTGTGATGAAGGTTTGTCATCTGTTATTAGCACAAGGGGTGCTGGTAGCCTGGGGACTAGATTAGCAGTTGCTGGAGTGTATGTATCTCCGGTTTTGATCCAGATGGAATCCTTCCCCCAGTGAAGTTCCATGCTGGGATTTCATCTGGGCAACACGTCGGTCACGGACACATGATACAGTTGCTAACGGGTAATGTGATACCAATCTAGTTCAAGCGGTACAGCTTGGAAACTAGCTTTTCGGTTGCTGGAGTGTGTGAACAACTCCTCATATCATCCAGGTGGACACCTTCCCCACGGAGTACCAACATTCGATGAAGAAAAAAAATTATTTTAAAATAATTAACTATTACTGTTTTTTTAAAAAAAAACTGAATTTGCAGGTTGTGCCACTCCACACAACCTGCTTCGTTGCCTTCCAAACTCACTCTCCCGTGTCTATAAAATAAAATGTGATGACTGTGACAACTACTACATTGGACACACAGGCAGAACTTTTTATGACAGATACCCTTAGAATAAGAAGATAAGGAAGAGAAATATATCACATATAAGTGTATGTGAGTGAAGCACCAAATTAAAAAAAAAAAGAAAAAAAAAAGGTGCCTATCTGTCATTTTGTCGAAAGTGTTTCGAGATTTTCAATCGTTAAAATAGTGAAAAAAGATAATTTAACTAAATAAAAAAATGAAATAAAAGTGAGAATAGTGAAAGCTTTCAGTACTTTATTATAAAAAATATAAAACAACATGCGGTGCTGTGTTAAATTGTGTAAAAACACCTACAATATGGAGTTAAAAATCTTTTTATTTCACGGGCTGATTGTGTCTCAAATTCCACATAACTTAATGTGAAGTGATGTTTTTTATGTAGATACATTATCGTAGAGTACTTTAAAATTGATATTTCATAGCGTTTTGCTATAAAAAAGCCTAATTTGTTGAAAATGTAAATAAACTTTAAAACGTGGTATGTCAGGTGCCTATCTGCCAATTGAATATTGAAATTCTCTCCCAGGGTCGAATTAGCTTTTGATGCTGATGGCAAGGCGCTCAAATACATTGAGCGCCCGTAGTGCAGAGTAATTTTACTTACTTTATGTGGAATATGAGACAGCTTACCTGTGATATGAACAAAAGTTGCAATGATTATTATAGATGTTTTTATAGGATTTAACGGAGCACCGCATGTAGTTTTATATTCTTATTTTAATGAATAATAGCATATATTCACTTTATTTACTTTTATTTCACTTGTTTATTTAATTTACTAAACTTTTGTTTCTATTTTAACGATTTAAAATCTCAAAATATATTCCTCAAAACAACAGCTAAAAATTCCTTTGGGCGCCCCATGATTTAGCTGTCTAACTGCATGTCTTCCCTGTGTGAATGCATGTGTGTTTGTGTTACGCACACTAATTTGAAAAATGCTTCACTTTTTTCTCGATATGCACGTTCCTCTATTTCTTCTTCTATGCAGATACCTAGAACATAGACCAAAACAGAATACAAAATCCACATACGCCCAGCACTTGATAGAAAATAACCACAATTACACAGACTTTGAGACAAACTTAAAACCATTACATATATGCAAAAAAGGGACAAAACTAGACGCACTAGAACCCAAGTAACATTTTTAGTTCTTTAAAGGCTTTAGCAACGCTTCTAGAGGTAATCTTAAAGCTCATTTTTTAATAATGAGCTCTAGAAACACATTTAGAGTTTAAGTCGAGCTCATTTGCAGCTAATTCTTTGAGTTTGAGAGCACTTTTTTGCTCTTAAGAAACACGTTATTAGTGGCAAGTGACTCTGGTCTATGTCATACACCTTTAAAGAGCATCTTTTGGAAGATGTTTGTTCGAATTGGTTTGAGTAATAAATATAATACCAAACATAAACGCTGGCACGCCTTAATACTTATATAGAATAAGTGAATCGTTTGATAGTATAAATAATATATAATTTTGTATGATATGCCAATTTATAATTTCCTACCAAAATAAATAATAAAAGAATTTAATATTTTTCGGTGAAATGTTAGCTTAATTTAAGTGCGAATTAAATTTTTTCACAAACGTTATGCGGGTACTTTGTTAACTTACAACTATAGTGACCATACGTCCCGGATTATGCGGGACTGTCCCGCATTTCACATAGTTGTCCCGCACCATAAATTGTCCCGCAAAATGTCCTGCATTGATTAATTTGTCCCGCAAAGTCCCGCAAAACCAAAATATTCAAGAATATCTAATGAAAAAGTTGCTCATATGCACATCTGCACATCTCAACTCTTCGTTACAAATAGATACTTTTGTAACCGTGCACATGTAAACATTGCGTTAAAAATTATAAATGTCAAATGTTATTTTTGTCTGGAATTTTCTCAAATCTCTCTGAATCTGAATTTGATGTGGTTGGTTTGGTACTGTGCAAGTAAGTAATTATTTAAATAAAGGCGTTGGAAGTAAAATATTTGTTGTTTATTGTTTATTTAGGATGGCGTCAACAAGCTCAACATCAAAGCAATTTAAAAAGACAAAAAGAGAATGTAAGTTTACTGCCGAGTTGCAAAAAGAATATACGTACATGAGAATGTCAAACACAAGCTCCTTATTACGATGCAATATTTGCGGAAGCGAATTTTCCATTGCTTCGGGTGGAAAAAACGATATTGTCCGTCACATAAAATCAGACAAATACAAATCCATAATCGGTGTTGGTTGTTCAGCACACATAATACATAATACAATTCAAACTGCCGCTGATTTGCTTCCTGTTGATTTAGAAAATATTATTGTGAAAATATATTCTCATTTTTACATATTTACTGTTAGGGTTGAAAAATTGAAAGAATTCTGCTGTGATGCCCAGGTCGAATATAGTAAACTAATTGGTTTTTACAAAACAAGATGGCTAGCCTTGTTACCTGCCATTGAACGAGTGTTAAAGATATACGAAGCGTTAAAGTCATATTTTGTATCCCTTGACAAATGTCCAAACGTTTTAAAACATTTTTTTGAAGACCCGAAATGGTTGATGTTCTTGCATAACCAGTCCTCTTTGTTCCATAATGCAATTTTGCAGGTAGAAGGCGATAACAAAACCATCATGGAAATCCACAACCAAATTGCGAGCCTAAAGTTCAAATTGAAAGAAAGAATGGAGGAACAGTTCATTTCAATCACAATGAGACAAAATTTAAATGATTTGGAAGAATGTGGTGCCATTAACAGAACGTGGTTCACTTCTCATATTAAAAACTTTTACAAAAACTGCTTGCAATACCTCGAGAAGTGGACTTCTCAATTTAAGTACGCCGAATATTTTCAATGGGTATGTCTCCAAAAATCAATTGAGTGGCAGGAAGTTCAAAAAGGACTGTCGTTCATACTAGAAAATGCAAACGATTCAATTGCTGAGAACGACTTGTTTGACGAAATTTCTTATTTAAAAAATATGTTAGTCCGCAAAAAATTGAACAATGGAACGACCATGCTTGCTCAATTGATTTAAGGTGGGTGGAGATATTTAAATATTTCGGCGAAAGTAATGTACCTCACAAAAATCTGTTAATGGTTATCGAATATATTTTGAGTCTTCCTGGAACAAATGCTTCCACTGAACGAATATTTTCGATAATAAATCATTTGTGGACGCAAGAAAAAACCCGAATGAAAGTTGAAACAGTTAAGTCTATTGTTTTGCTTAAATTATTTTACGAAAATGACTGTAGTTTTTTTTATGATTCTATTAAGAATAATGGTGAAGTTTTAGAAAAAATTCACACCAGTGAAAAATATAAATAACGGCCTGGGCAAAAAATATTTTTTTACAGAATATTAAGTATATTTATGTTTATGTTTTTATTTTATTTTATAAAGAAGAAATTTGTTTAAGTTTTGTGATTTTTTGTATCTTAAAGACTGATTAGTTATATCAACCTATGAAATATGTTGTACATGTTGATGTATTTTTTATTATTTATTTATTGTAGTACTTAAAAAGAAAATAAAATACTTTCATCAATTAAAAAAATTGTGTCCCGCATTGTCTTAAAAAATATCTGGTCACTATAATTACAACGCGCCTTCGAAATTTTGTATTTTAAGACGTCAAATAAAAATAAATAATAACTAAAAAAATTTAAAATTAAAAAAAAAAAAATTTTCAAAGTCGAAATAAATTTATTTTGGTTAAAAATACAATTTAGTTTGATTTTGAGTGAGAGCGTGGGGATAGATATTTCTTTTTTTTAATGAATAAAAGAAAATATTGCTTTATTTTTTTTCGCGCCACCATTTTTTCATAAGGGAAGAAGGTTTCTTCAATACAGCTGGTTAAATCACTTTGAGCTATATTTTTGATTGTTATAGAGCTGCAATATTGATTACTGTTGATCGAGCTCTTATATCACTTAACGATTTGCTTTCTGTACTTTTGGAGCTAGTGTTAACAAGATGGCATTTTTTCTGGTTTTTATATTTTTTTAATGAAATAAAAAGGGTGTTTCAGAAATTGAAAGTTTCGGCAGGTGGATAATAAATAAAAAAGAATTATTTCTATGAACGAAGATTTTTATTTGAAGAATATTTTATTCCAAAAATGTATTTTAGGTCCTCGGTATATTTTTATATGTACGTAATAAAATTTTTAAAGCGTATTTTTCGCAGCGAAATTGTCATCAAATAAAGTTTTTATAACTCACCCGCCATTTGGAAAAAACAACCAATATGACGAGAACGACACATCATGCAGAATGAAATTAATTAATTTATTTTAAACTGGTTTAATTTTTTCTTTTGAAATAATTATTTTCCTCGTATTCTAGTATAGAACACCCTATAACATGAGTGCTATAGAATTTTTTTAGAGAGGTTTCATATACAGCTATTATAGAATTTTTAAAACTTGAAAATGTGCTTGCGCTTCACGAAGTATTTGTGTGCAAATATTAGTAATTCGGCTCTACAGCCGCTTTTTGTACAGCTCTGTAAATGCTAATTTTTTACATTTCAGAAGATAATGCGTTAGTATTTTGGGGATGTGTTGCTAGCAGCTGTATAACGTCTCTAATTGTCTGATATTGACAGGTTGCTCGATAGTAGACGTGTAAAGTTTGTTATGGAGCATATTTTTAAATCTTGATGCTTTATAACGCTAATAGAGCTAAAAGTGTTCTCAAACTTCAATTATAGAACATAATTTTTAAATAAAATGAAATAATCTTTTACAGAGCAATAGCTTTCAATTTTGCTAGCTAAGAGCTGTAAAAGAACAGTTTTGCATCTAATAGCTCCAACGATGTTACTTGGGAAGAATATGAAATCTACAGAGCTTACAAGACTGAACAAGACAAAATACTAAATGATAAATTAACTATAAAAATAAACAAATTATACAATACAGCAATAACATACCAAAACAGGCAATCATAATAAAAAAGAGATAAACATATTTTAACCCACGAAAACGGAAAATAAGCAAAAACACCACAAACGATAACAACCAAACAATAGAAGCTGAGCCTAGGCAAAACACCACCACAGTCAAGATTTTCAAGCCCGATGATGGTTCATGAAACCGAAACGCGTTGTTTTGAATAAATTAAAAACATATAATGTTGTGAAATTAAATTATAAGGGCCAGTTTCACAGTGAAATAAGTGCCACTTAATTGCCAAATATGGAAAACTAATTCCCAATTTCACAGTGCAAACTTATCGGAATAAGTGAAACTTAAGTCTCCCATGTTGGCCACTTAAGTTCCCCTTACTCAGGTAGTAAAACTGTGGCTAAAGTGCCAAAATTGGAAAATTAAGTGCCACTTATTTTGTTAAGTGCGCACTGTGAAACTGGCCCTAAATAAATTTAATTTTTTTTTTTATAAAAATTAAACTTTTTTAAAAGAAAGCTGGAGGTTTGCCTCGATTATCTGTTCAGGTAGCAGGATTGATTGGGCGATAAATACCTTTCAACCTTTTAAATCACCGGGAGTAGATGGCATTTTTCCAGCCCTTTTACAAAAAGGAAAAAATTAAATAATGTCAATGGTATACTTCGAAGTAGTATTGCATTTGGGCACATACCATGTCTATGGAGAAGAGCTAAGGTTATTTTCATTCCCAAAATTGGGAAAAAAGATACAACACATCCAAAATCTTTCAGGCAAATAAGTCTAACGCCTTTTTTACTGAAGACTTTGGAAAAGGTAGTTGATACCTTCATTAGATCACATTAGATCAGAAGTATTAATAAATATGCCTCTTAACCACCGGCAACATCCTTACAGAGCGTGAAGATTAACAGAAACCGCCCTGTATGAACTCACCACTACCTTACAAATAGCTTTTAGTTCCAAATAAACTGCTTTATCTGCTTTTCTAGATGTTGAGGGGGCCTTTGACAACACCTCCCATGAGGCTGTAAAGAAAGCACTAGTAAGGAAGTGCGTACCCATTACTCTTATCAGATGGATAAATGAAATGCTACGCACGAGAACGGTAGAGCATACACTGTATCGGCTTTGCTGATGATATTGTGATAACAGCATTGGGGAAATTTGAGGAAACTCTTTGTGAAATAGTTCAAAGAGGACTATCAATAACAAGGAAAATCAGTGGAACTCAACACTACAAAAACAACAATTGTTGTGTTTTGTTGACTTTCTAATGTGAACATTAAGAAATTTTTCACATTAAGCCAACTTTTAACATGCAAATGCAAAACAGTAACTCTAATGTGAACATTAACTTTCCAATGAATTTGCTTGTTATGTTGGTATCTTTGCATGTTTTCCAGGAAAATATGTTCGGTGAGTATGGTAGTTTTAAAAATATTTTGAAAAATTAACTTTTGTATGAAGGTTTAAAATTATACAGCGAATTATTTTATTAAAACATAACGAAATACATTTTCGATGATGAAATAAAATTATTTTAATAAAAATTATCGGGTTGGGTTCGATATCCCGCTTTTTATAATCCCGTTTTTTTAAAATCCCGGTTTTAAAATCCCGCTTTTTATAATCCTGTTTTTTAAAATCCCGCTTTTTCAAGATCCCGTTTTCTATAATCCCGTCTCTTATAATCCCGTTTTTTATAATCCCGTTTTATCAATTAAAACTACTTGTTTTAACTCCTTAGTTTAACAATTAGTTCATTTGGGACTTATTTCATTATGAAATAAGTCCCAACGATTTTAATAAACAGTGAGGTATGTATGGGGGGGCATGCTGCCCCCCTGCAACCCCCCTGCTTGGGCACACTATATGATTTGGGGTAGGTGCGAGGTCGGGTGTATGCAAAATTTCTTTTTATCATTTTGGTAGTTGGCAGTTAGTTCCTAAAATGATGGGAATGAGTTCATAATTAATCAAGTTTAATACCCAAATTAATTGCGAAAAACGGGATTGGCGGGATTTGGCGGGATTTTAAAAAGCAGGATTTTAATACATTGGGATTATGAATAAGCGGGATTTTAGAAGACGGGATTTTTAAAAAACGGTATTTTAGTAGACGGGATTTTAAAACTTTTTTTTCGGGATTTTCGAAAAACGGGATTTTAAAAAGCGGGATTCCGATACGCTCCCAAAATTATCATCCCTAATTATTAAATCATATATGACAAGATTCGAACAGAGTAATATTGGTTTTGGTAAGTAACCATTTTCAATGAACGCATCCGCTGTGGGGCTTTTTTCAAGAAAGTGTGAGTTATACAAATACAAATGCATTGACACAGCATCGGCATGCAGTTAGAGCTAAATACTGGGGCGCCCAAGGAAATTTTTAGCTGGTTTTTTAAGGAATGTGTTTTAAGATTTTAAATCATTAAAATATTAAAAGAAAACTTATTAAATTATGTACAAAAATGAAATAAACAAAAATATAGTGCATACATGCAATACTTTATTAACATGCGGTGCTGTGTTAAATCTTGTAAACACGTAGATATAGTAAGAAGTTTACAATTTTTTCATTTCACTGGCTGATTGTGTATCATATTATCATATTCAATACATAGATATAAAGTAATGGGAAGAAAATTTAAAACGTTGAAAAATAACTCTGCACTACGGGCGCTCAACAAAAATTGAACAATGGAACGACCATGCTTGCTCAATTGATTTAAGGTGGGTGGAGATATTTAAATATTTCGGCGAAAGTAATGTACATACCTCACAAAAATCTGTTAATGGTTATTGAATATATTTTGAGTCTTCCTGGAACAAATGCTTCCACTGAACGAATATTTTCGATAATAAATCATTTGTGGACGCAAGAAAAAACCCGAATGAAAGTTGAAACAGTTAAGTCTATTGTTTTGCTTAAATTATTTTACGAAAATGACTGTAGTTTTTTTTATGATTCTATTAAGAATAATGGTGAAGTTTTAGAAAAAAATTCACACCAGTGAAAAATATAAATAACGGCCTGGGCAAAAAATATTTTTTTACAGAATATTAAGTATATTTATGTTTTTATTTTATTTTATAAAGAAGAAATTTGTTTAAGTTTTGTGATTTTTTGTATCTTAAAGACTGATTAGTTATATCAACCTATGAAATATGTTGTACATGTTGATGTATTTTTTATTATTTATTTATTGTAGTACTTAAAAAGAAAATAAAATACTTTCATCAATTAAAAAAATTGTGTCCCGCATTGTCTTAAAAAATATCTGGTCACTATAATTACAACGCGCCTTCGAAATTTTGTATTTTAAGACGTCAAATAAAAATAAATAATAACTAAAAAAATTTAAAATTAAAAAAAAAAAATTTTTCAAAGTCGAAATAAATTTATTTTGGTTAAAAATACAATTTAGTTTGATTTTGAGTGAGAGCGTGGGGATAGATATTTCTTTTTTTTAATGAATAAAAGAAAATATTGCTTTATTTTTTTTCGCGCCACCATGTTTTCATAAGGGAAGAAGGTTTCTTCAATACAGCTGGTTAAATCACTTTGAGCTATATTTTTGATTGTTATAGAGCTGCAATATTGATTACTGTTGATCGAGCTCTTATATCACTTAACGATTTGCTTTCTGTACTTTTGGAGCTAGTGTTAACAAGATGGCATTTTTCTGGTTTTTATATTTTTTTAATGAAATAAGAAGGGTGTTTCAGAAATTGAAAGTTTCGGCAGGTGGATAATAAATAAAAAAGAATTATTTCTATGAACGAAGATTTTTATTTGAAGAATATTTTATTCCAAAAATGTATTTTAGGTCCTCGGTATATTTTTATATGTACGTAATAAAATTTTCAAAGCGTATTTTTCGCAACGAAATTGTCATCAAATAAAGTTTTTATAACTCACCCGCCATTTGGAAAAAACAACCAATATGACGAGAACGACACATCATGCAGAATGAAATTAATTAATTTATTTTAAACTGGTTTAATTTTTTCTTTTAAAATAATTATTTTCCTCGTATTCTAGTATAGAACACCCTATAACATGAGTGCTATAGAATTTTTTTAAAGAGGTTTCATATACAGCTATTATAGAATTTTTAAAACTTGAAAATGCGCATGCGCTTCACGAAGTATTTGTGTGCAAATATTAGTAATTCGGCTCTACAGCCGCTTTTTGTACAGCTCTGTAAATGCTAAATTTTTACATTTCAGAAGATAATGCGTTAGTATTTTGGGGATGTGTTGCTAGCAGCTGTATAACGTCTCTAATTGTCTGATATTGACAGGTTGCTCGATAGTAGACGTGTAAAGTTTGTTATGGAGCATATTTTTAAATCTTGATGCTTTATAACGCTAATAGAGCTAAAAGTGTTCTCAAACTTCAATTATAGAACATAATTTTTAAATAAAATGAAATAATCTTTTACAGAGCAATAGCTTTCAATTTTGCTAGCTAAGAGCTGTAAAAGAACAGTTTTGCATCTAATAGCTCCAACGATGTTACTTGGGAAGAATATGAAATCTACAGAGCTTACAAGACTGAACAAGACAAAATACTAAATGATAAATTAACTATAAAAATAAACAAATTATACAATACAGCAATAACATACCAAAACAGGCAATCATAATAAAAAAGAGATAAATATATTTTAACCCACGAAAACGGAAAATAAGCAAAAACACCACAAACGATAACAACCAAACAATAGAAGCTGAACCTTGGCAAAACACCACCACAGTCAAGATTTTCAAGCCCGATGATGGTTCATGAAACCGAAACGCGTTGTTTTGAATAAATTAAAAACATATAATGTTGTGAAATTAAATTATAAGGGCCAGTTTCACAGTGAAATAAGTGCCACTTAATTGCCAAATATGGAAAACTAATTCCCAATTTCACAGTGCAAACTTATCGGAATAAGTGAAACTTAAGTCTCCCATGTTGGCCACTTAAGTTCCCCTTACTCAGGTAGTAAAACTGCGGCTAAAGTGCCAAAATTGGAAAATTAAGTGCCACTTATTTTGTTAAGTGCGCACTGTGAAACTGGCCCTAAATAAATTTAATTTTTTTTTTTATAAAAATTAAACTTTTTTAAAAGAAAGCTGGAGGTTTGCCTCGATTATCTGTTCAGGTAGCAGGATTGATTGGGCGATAAATACCTTTCAACCTTTTAAATCACCGGGAGTAGATGGCATTTTTCCAGCCCTTTTACAAAAAGGAAAAAATTAAATAATGTCAATGGTATACTTCGAAGTAGTATTGCATTTGGGCACATACCATGTCTATGGAGAAGAGCTAAGGTTATTTTCATTCCCAAAATTGGGAAAAAAGATACAACACATCCAAAATCTTTCAGGCAAATAAGTCTAACGCCTTTTTTACTGAAGACTTTGGAAAAGGTAGTTGATACCTTCATTAGATCACATTAGATCAGAAGTATTAATAAATATGCCTCTTAACCACCGGCAACATCCTTACAGAGCGTGAAGATTAACAGAAACCGCCCTGTATGAACTCACCACTACCTTACAAATAGCTTTTAGTTCCAAATAAACTGCTTTATCTGCTTTTCTAGATGTTGAGGGGGCCTTTGACAACACCTCCCATGAGGCTGTAAAGAAAGCACTAGTAAGGAAGTGCGTACCCATCACTCTTATCAGATGGATAAATGAAATGCTACGCACGAGAACGGTAGAGCATACACTGTATCGGCTTTGCTGATGATATTGTGATAACAGCATTGGGGAAATTTGAGGAAACTCTTTGTGAAATAGTTCAAAGAGGACTATCAATAACAAGGAAAATCAGTGGAACTCAACACTACAAAAACAACAATTGTTGTGTTTTGTTGACTTTCTAATGTGAACATTAAGAAATTTTTCACATTAAGCCAACTTTTAACATGCAAATGCAAAACAGTAACTCTAATGTGAACATTAACTTTCCAATGAATTTGCTTGTTATGTTGGTATCTTTGCATGTTTTCCAGGAAAATATGTTCGGTGAGTATGGTAGTTTTAAAAATATTTTGAAAAATTAACTTTTGTATGAAGGTTTAAAATTATACAGCGAATTATTTTATTAAAACATAACGAAATACATTTTCGATGATGCAAATAAAATTATTTTAATAAAAATTATCATCCCTAATTATTAAATCATATATGACAAGATTCGAACAGAGTAATATTGGTTTTGGTAAGTAACCATTTTCAATGAACGCATCCGCTGTGGGGCTTTTTTCAAGAAAGTGTGAGTTATACAAATACAAATGCATTGACACAGCATCGGCATGCAGTTAGAGCTAAATACTGGGGCGCCCAAGGAAATTTTTAGCTGGTTTTTTAAGGAATGTGTTTTAAGATTTTAAATCATTAAAATATTAAAAAAAAACTTATTAAATTATGTACAAAAATGAAATAAACAAAAATATAGTGCATACATGCAATACTTTATTACCATGCGGTGCTGTGTTAAATCTTGTAAACACGTAGATATAGTAAGAAGTTTACAATTTTTTCATTTCACTGGCTGATTGTGTATCATATTATCATATTCAATACATAGATATAAAGTAATGGGAAGAAAATTTAAAACGTTGAAAAATAACTCTGCACTACGGGCGCTCAACAAAAATTGAACAATGGAACGACCATGCTTGCTCAATTGATTTAAGGTGGGTGGAGATATTTAAATATTTCGGCGAAAGTAATGTACCTCACAAAAATCTGTTAATGGTTATCGAATATATTTTGAGTCTTCCTGGAACAAATGCTTCCACTGAACGAATATTTTCGATAATAAATCATTTGTGGACGCAAGAAAAAACCCGAATGAAAGTTGAAACAGTTAAGTCTATTGTTTTGCTTAAATTATTTTACGAAAATGACTGTAGTTTTTTTTATGATTCTATTAAGAATAATGGTGAAGTTTTAGAAAAAAAATTCACACCAGTGAAAAATATAAATAACGGCCTGGGCAAAAAATATTTTTTTACAGAATATTAAGTATATTTATGTTTTTATTTTATTTTATAAAGAAGAAATTTGTTTAAGTTTTGTGATTTTTTGTATCTTAAAGACTGATTAGTTATATCAACCTATGAAATATGTTGTACATGTTGATGTATTTTTTATTATTTATTTATTGTAGTACTTAAAAAGAAAATAAAATACTTTCATCAATTAAAAAAATTGTGTCCCGCATTGTCTTAAAAAATATCTGGTCACTATAATTACAACGCGCCTTCGAAATTTTGTATTTTAAAACGTCAAATAAAAATAAATAATAACTAAAAAAATTTAAAATAAAAAAAAAAAAATTTTTCAAAGTCGAAATAAATTTATTTTGGTTAAAAATACAATTTAGTTTGATTTTGAGTGAGAGCGTGGGGATAGATATTTCTTTTTTTAATGAATAAAAGAAAATATTGCTTTATTTTTTTTCGCGCCACCATGTTTTCATAAGGGAAGAAGGTTTCTTCAATACAGCTGGTTAAATCACTTTGAGCTATATTTTTGATTGTTATAGAGCTGCAATATTGATTACTGTTGATCGAGCTCTTATATCACTTAACGATTTGCTTTCTGTACTTTTGGAGCTAGTGTTAACAAGATGGCATTTTTCTGGTTTTTATATTTTTTTAATGAAATAAAAAGGGTGTTTCAGAAATTGAAAGTTTCGGCAGGTGGATAATAAATAAAAAAGAATTATTTCTATGAACGAAGATTTTTATTTGAAGAATATTTTATTCCAAAAATGTATTTTAGGTCCTCGGTATATTTTTATATGTACGTAATAAAATTTTCAAAGCGTATTTTTCGCAACGAAATTGTCATCAAATAAAGTTTTTATAACTCACCCGCCATTTGGAAAAAACAACCAATATGACGAGAACGACACATCATGCAGAATGAAATTAATTAATTTATTTTAAACTGGTTTAATTTTTTCTTTTGAAATAATTATTTTCCTCGTATTCTAGTATAGAACACCCTATAACATGAGTGCTATAGAATTTTTTTAGAGAGGTTTCATATACAGCTATTATAGAATTTTTAAAACTTGAAAATGCGCATGCGCTTCACGAAGTATTTGTGTGCAAATATTAGTAATTCGGCTCTACAGCCGCTTTTTGTACAGCTCTGTAAATGCAAAATTTTTACATTTCAGAAGATAATGCGTTAGTATTTTGGGGATGTGTTGCTAGCAGCTGTATAACGTCTCTAATTGTCTGATATTGACAGGTTGCTCGATAGTAGACGTGTAAAGTTTGTTATGGAGCATATTTTTAAATCTTGATGCTTTATAACGCTAATAGAGCTAAAAGTGTTCTCAAACTTCAATTATAGAACATAATTTTTAAATAAAATGAAATAATCTTTTACAGAGCAATAGCTTTCAATTTTGCTAGCTAAGAGCTGTAAAAGAACAGTTTTGCATCTAATAGCTCCAACGATGTTACTTGGGAAGAATATGAAATCTACAGAGCTTACAAGACTTAACAAGACAAAATACTAAATGATAAATTAACTATAAAAATAAACAAATTATACAATACAGCAATAACATACCAAAACAGGCAATCATAATAAAAAAGAGATAAACATATTTTAACCCACGAAAACGGAAAATAAGCAAAAACACCACAAACGATAACAACCAAACAATAGAAGCTGAACCTTGGCAAAACACCACCACAGTCAAGATTTTCAAGCCCGATGATGGTTCATGAAACCGAAACGCGTTGTTTTGAATAAATTAAAAACATATAATGTTGTGAAATTAAATTATAAGGGCCAGTTTCACAGTGAAATAAGTGCCACTTAATTGCCAAATATGGAAAACTAATTCCCAATTTCACAGTGCAAACTTATCGGAATAAGTGAAACTTAAGTCTCCCATGTTGGCCACTTAAGTTCCCCTTACTCAGGTAGTAAAACTGCGGCTAAAGTGCCAAAATTGGAAAATTAAGTGCCACTTATTTTGTTAAGTGCGCACTGTGAAACTGGCCCTAAATAAATTTAATTTTTTTTTTTATAAAAATTAAACTTTTTTAAAAGAAAGCTGGAGGTTTGCCTCGATTATCTGTTCAGGTAGCAGGATTGATTGGGCGATAAATACCTTTCAACCTTTTAAATCACCGGGAGTAGATGGCATTTTTCCAGCCCTTTTACAAAAAGGAAAAAATTAAATAATGTCAATGGTATACTTCGAAGTAGTATTGCATTTGGGCACATACCATGTCTATGGAGAAGAGCTAAGGTTATTTTCATTCCCAAAATTGGGAAAAAAGATACAACACATCCAAAATCTTTCAGGCAAATAAGTCTAACGCCTTTTTTACTGAAGACTTTGGAAAAGGTAGTTGATACCTTCATTAGATCACATTAGATCAGAAGTATTAATAAATATGCCTCTTAACCACCGGCAACATCCTTACAGAGCGTGAAGATTAACAGAAACCGCCCTGTATAAACTCACCACTACCTTACAAATAGCTTTTAGTTCCAAATAAACTGCTTTATCTGCTTTTCTAGATATTGAGGGGGCCTTTGACAACACCTCCCATGAGGCTGTAAAGAAAGCACTAGTAAGGAAGTGCGTACCCATCACTCTTATCAGATGGATAAATGAAATGCTACGCACGAGAACGGTAGAGCATACACTGTATCGGCTTTGCTGATGATATTGTGATAACAGCATTGGGGAAATTTGAGGAAACTTTTTGTGAAATAGTTCAAAGAGGACTATCAATAACAAGGAAAATCAGTGGAACTCAACACTACAAAAACAACAATTGTTGTGTTTTGTTGACTTTCTAATGTGAACATTAAGAAATTTTTCACATTAAGCCAACTTTTAACATGCAAATGCAAAACAGTAACTCTAATGTGAACATTAACTTTCCAATGAATTTGCTTGTTATGTTGGTATCTTTGCATGTTTTCCAGGAAAATATGTTCGGTGAGTATGGTAGTTTTAAAAATATTTTGAAAAATTAACTTTTGTATGAAGGTTTAAAATTATACAGCGAATTATTTTATTAAAACATAACGAAATACATTTTCGATGATGCAAATAAAATTATTTTAATAAAAATTATCATCCCTAATTATTAAATCATATATGACAAGATTCGAACAGAGTAATATTGGTTTTGGTAAGTAACCATTTTCAATGAACGCATCCGCTGTGGGGCTTTTTTCAAGAAAGTGTGAGTTATACAAATACAAATGCATTGACACAGCATCGGCATGCAGTTAGAGCTAAATACTGGGGCGCCCAAGGAAATTTTTAGCTGGTTTTTTAAGGAATGTGTTTTAAGATTTTAAATCATTAAAATATTAAAAAAAAACTTATTAAATTATGTACAAAAATTAAATAAACAAAAATATAGTGCATACATGCAATACTTTATTAACATGCGGTGCTGTGTTAAATCTTGTAAACACGTAGATATAGTAAGAAGTTTACAATTTTTTCATTTCACTGGCTGATTGTGTATCATATTATTTTATTCAATACATAGATATAAAGTAATAAGAAGAAAATTTAAAACGTTGAAAAATAACTCTGCACTACGGGCGCTCAACAAATGTGAGCGCCTTGCCATCACCAACAAAATGTAATGCGACTATGGACCAGAATTTCTAATTTTAACAAATATAACCCAACTATAATTCACGTGATTGAAGTATGTTTTTATATTTAGATAATTTGCTTTTTTACAGCGAAATGCTATGAAATATGAATTTAAAATTATTCTACGGGAATGTTATTAACTAAAAAACATCACTTCACATTACTTTATGTAGAATTTGAGACACAATAAGCTCTCAAAATGAAAAAAATTGTTAACTCCTTATTATATGTATGTATTTAAATCGTGTATTATTTATTCACGATTTAACGCAGCACCCCATGTTGTTTAATATTTTTGCAAAATAAAGTAGTATACTTTTATTTCAGTTCTTTATTTAGTTTAATAAGCTTTGTTCACTATTTTATCGTTTTGAATCTCGAAACACTATTTTATACCGCGGTAAATGACAGATGACCCGAGCAAATAGTGCCAACATTCCGATGTAAAATGTCTTAATGTAACTGGAAAGCTAAAGAGTTCATTTCCTAATGTGAACATTAAGAAGGTCAACAAAACCCACCTAATTATAGTACCATTTACCAAAAAGAGGCTTCTGCCACGAGTGAGACCAATTAGATTGGCAGGAGAAGTAATCGAGATCCAAAGGGAGGTTAAATATCTAAGCATTACACTAGATATAGTAAACTCCTATGGAATAAACACGCGAGATAACTGTCGGGAAAGCCACAAGGGCCCTAATGATATGCAGGTAAAACATGAAGCTGCAAACCAAACATCCTCAGGTGGATGTATACCATGATGGTAAGACAAATCATTACCTATGGGGCGGTTGCATGGCACAAAATAACGGAACAAACTACAACTAGGAAATCACTAGAAAAGGTACAAAGGCTCGCATGCTTGTGCATCACTGGAGCAATGAGAATATGCCCTACTGCAGCAATAGAGGTTATCCTCCATTTAACGCCTCTACACATGGTTATAGAAAGTGCTGCTATGAGAGCAATCTTGAGATTTGCCAAGGAGGGAACGGGGAAGGGCAAATGCATCGGTACCAGAGAAAGGACCTCGATATGCAAGCCCACAGTAACGAACCTTCTCGAAATCTCAAGAGATGGTATGATCAAAAAATACAACTTCGAAGAGAACTTCCAAATGAAGTTAAGTAGCAAGAATGAGTGGGCAGGTAAATCTGTAAACTACACTCTTAAAGCAAATACCATCAAGTGGTACACTGATGGGTCGAGAACAACTGAGGGGACTGGGGAAGGTATTTTTGTGCCTAGAACCAAAATTTCCCTGCCGATGGGACAGTCTACCAGCATTTTTCAGGCGGAAGTAAACGCCATAGCAAAATGTGCAGAAAAATGCCGCACTCAAAGCACTAAACTCTTAAGGATCCCCCCACACCAACGCGAATTTTCGGTGGCGACGACGAAAACAACAATAACAACACGTGGTTGTCAATGAAAACAACACGTTGTTATTATTGTTTTCGTCGTCGCCACCGAAAATTCGCGTTTCACCAGATAAGAGGGAGCGATTAAGCTTCTCTAAAAATACCCTAGATACTGAAGTTTCTCAAAGAAACAAATCTGGAGGAATTGTTATAACTGAGACACCTCATCTAGCTTTAAATGGGGGCACAATAGATCTTAAGGTCACAGTGCAGTGTATATATACATATATACAATCATAAAACCACAAACTTTCATTCATTCATTCATTCATACGATCCGTTTGGCAGAACTGGAGTTTTCACATCTGTTTCTAGTAGCAGGTATATGTGATGAGTGCTTCATTGGAATCGAATTTGTGAAAGAGCACGGAGTAATCCTTGATATTGGAAAGCAAGTTCTTACGTACCGAAATGTAGAAAATCCTATGGCTTATGGCAACAAAAACTCATCAACACTAAGGACTGTCATAAAGGAAGATATTTGCCTGAGTTATGAATGCATTCCATTCAACAACCTTATACAATCAATAAGAATTACCTATACAATGTATAATGTGTAAATATAATATATAAACTATATATGAAGTATTATTAAGAATTATTTATATACTATACTTGTTTATTGTTACTTGTTATTAATTTATCATTGTTTAAAATATTAACAGTCAATTTATTAATTTATATTATTTTTCTAAAATTCATATATAATAAATTTGTTACAAAGGAAACACATCTAATATTTCCTTAACCATAACTGGCGCAGTCAACTGTTGGAATTTATTCGGAGGTTCACGTTTATTAATAAAAACAACTAACAAATTAATAAAAAAAGTTGAAAATAAATACTAAATCAGCTTATTCAACTAATTCAACAATAACAAAATATCAATCCCAAAAACCAAATAAACCAAATATATCAAGAGAATATTGGTATACTGGACCGTGCAAAAGAATATTGCACATATCAATTCAAATCATTCAAAATTCTCAAAACGTGAACCCCACATCAAAAGCAAATTGGTGACAGTGAATAATTCAAACCAACAAGGATTCGGAGCACAACATCATTGGAGAATTTTAATTCCTTGGCTCTGGAAACCAACTCCCTTTATGAACATATATACACATCAAAATATTTATGTAAGTCGTTAAATTGATTTATTATATGCTCTTTTTACATTTTTAAATTGGTTATTATTGATATAATCATATGTCAAATCGAAAAGAAAAGAAAGTTAAAGAAAGCTACCCGTATTTTAACATTCTATTAGAAAGTTTTGAAAAAGATTTACTAAATAATAATAACAATAAAATGGATAACAAAAAAACAGATAAAACAAATGATGAACTACGTGGTATTAGTCTTAGTGGTTTTAATACAGGAATAAATAATAATTTAAATTCAGACCCTTAAAACACAAATCCAAATCAAATTGAAGCAAATGTTTTTAATATGGAGAATATTAATTTGGTTCTTAATTCACTAAAAATTCCTGATGCAATAAAAGATTTACCACATTTTGACGGTAATCATAGATTATTGCATGGCTTCATTAATAATGTTGAAGAAATTTTAGTAGTAATGAGTAGCATTGATAAAACTCCATATGCCAGAATTATTTTCAAAATCAAACCTTATCTTACATTATTCTGATAACAGAAACGAAACTTCTCTTATTCGCGATCTCCACAATTTAAAACAATATAATGATTCAGTAGAGAAATTCTACTCTAAGATTGTCGAAATTTTGTCAACTCTTAATAATCATGTTCAAATTCATGAAAAAGATTCGAACGTTGTCACTGCAAAAAGTAACCTCTACTCTGAAATGTGCCTTAACACATTTCTTATTGGTCTTAAAGAACCACTTGGATCTACAATTAGGGCAATGAAATCAAAATCTGTGGCAGAAGCTTTAAATTACTGTATTAAAGAACAAAATTGCTTTTATATGAGATATTCAGATCAATTTAACTATAACAGTTTTAGAACATTTTCATCCAATAAATTTCAACCTCCAAACAGAAGTGTTAGTACTTATTTTCGTCCTACTACCACATTTAATCAAACACCAAATCAAATTTCACGTCAAGAAAATTCTTACCAACCAAATTCTTACACAAATTTTCAAAATCCAATACTTCAAAATATACCTCAAAATCAAACACCTTTCAATACGAACATAACAGTTTTCTCCATATCAAAATAATCAATTAAACCCTCATCAAAACTACCCTAAATCTACAGGAACACCAATGGAACTATCCACTGGATACACACGAAACACTCCACAATCCAATTTCAGAAACTCTAATAAAACAACAAAACCTGCTCAAAACTATCATGCAAAAGAATTTCACAATTTAAATTTGACTCAGACGAATAACGCAAATCCAGAACCATGCAACTATTCAGATCTAGACAAATTCTTACCAACCCAAAATTCAGAACAAGAATTCAACAACTAATATGACGGATATGCCTTCATGAGATAGATGAGGAAAATTTTCGGTAAATTGCCTCGGACAAATTGGATACCTTGATATAAGAAAACTCACTCCGAGTGGACTGCCATATATAAACATACTATCTCCTTCAGGAAGATCACTAAAATTTTTGATTGACACTGGTTCTCCCACTAGCTTTATAAATCCCGGACTTACACACCCTGACTCTCATGAAATAATAGAACCTGTAACAATAACAACTGTTTTTAATAAACACAAATTAGATCGGCAAGTGACACTCCCCGCATTCAATGAGTTGAATACGAGTGAGATATTCAAATTTCTTGTCTTCGAATTTCATTCTTATTTTGATGGCTTAGTAGGTTTAGAGATTATGAAACTTTTAAAATCAAAAGTAAATATAAAAGATAAACTTTTTGAAACAAGTAATGCCACATTACCTCTTTATTTTAAATCAAACTATATGTCCAAAGTTTTCAACATTTTTCCAAATTCAAAAACAATTGTTAAACTTCCAGTAGATATTGAAAATGGTGAAGTTTATTTAAAAACTACAATTATTAACAATAACTTGAAAATTCCAGAAGGCATTTATAAATCCGAAAATTGGCATTGTTTTTTTGAAAATATTAATGTATCAAACCAAGAACAAACACTATTTTTAGATCAACCCCTCAAAGTTGAAATTTTTAACAGTTTCAACGAAGCAAATAATTTCAATATAAAATACACAACAAACGAAATAGAACAAACAACATGCAATGATATTACAAAATTTCTAAGAACAAACCATTTGAATGGTGAAGAAAAAAAGGACTTTTCAAACTTTGTAGAAAGTTTCATGATATTTTCTTCAAAGAAGGTGACAAATTATCTTTTTTAAATAAAATAAAACATAGAAGAATAACAAGCGATGACATACCTGTTTACACAAAATCATACAGATACCCAGAAATTCAAAAAGATGGAAATTAAATCTCAAATACAAGATCTACTAAATCAGCAAATAATAAGGCCTAGTTTTTCTCCATACAACAGTCCCATATGGATAGTTCCAAAAAAAAGAGATGCTTCAAATATTCAAAAATGGCGTCTTGTTGTAGACTATAGGAAATTAAATGAGAAGACAGTTGGGGATCGTTATCCAATTCCAAATATTACAGACATATTGGATAGATTAGGTAGATGTATGTATTTCACCACAATTGATTTAGCCTCTGGATTTCATCAAATCGAAATTGATTTACGTGATATTTCAAAAACAGCTTTTACTGTGAAAAAACGGCCACTACGAATTTACAAGAATGCCGTTTGGGCTCAAAAATGCTCCGTCCACCTTTCAAAGAGTAATGGATGAAATGTTAGGTGATTTGCAAGGAAAAGTATGTTTAGTATTTATGGATGACATTATTGTGTTTTCATCATCACTACAAGAACATTTAGAAAATCTCACTAAACTTTTTTCTAAATTACGCCAAGCTAATATGAAAATTCAATTGAACAAATCAGAGTTTTTACGTAAGGAAGTTAATTTTCTTGGACATATTGTAACTTCAGAAGGCGTAAAACCAAACCCTGAAAAGATTCAGTGTATTAAAAAGTATCCTATGCCTCGAACATCAAAAGAAATTAAATCATTTCTTGGTTTGTTAGGGTACTATAGAAAATTTATTCAAGACTTCGCTAAAATTACGAAACCATTAACTGAATGTTTAAAGAAAGGAAGAAAAATAAAATTAGACGAAAACTATGTCAATTGTTTCGAACACTGTAAAGACATACTAAGTAATGACCCACTCCTTCAATACCCAGACTTTTCCAAGACGTTCAATTTAACTACTGATGCAAGCAATTTTGCAATAGGGGGTATATTAAGCCAAGGTCCTATAGGAAATGACAAACCTATTTCGTACGCTTCTCGTACTCTTTCAGATTCTGAGATAAAATACAGTACAGTTGAGAAAGAACTACTTGCTGTCTTTTGGGCAACTAAACATTTTCGACCTTATCTCTATGGACGTAAATTTTATATTGTAACAGACCACAAACCTCTTACATGGCTATTTTCCCTAAAAGACACGAATTCAAAATTAATCCGATGGAGACTTCAGTTGGAAGAGTTTGACTACGAAATTAAATACAAAAAAGGTACGACAAATACGAATGCCGATGCACTTAGCAGGATAGAAATAAATATTAATGAATCTTTGAACAATAATGTAGATGATTTAGAAGAAAATTGTTCTTCCATAGGTCAGTCCACTCTGCTTTGGAAAACTTAAATGATGGAATACCCATTTCTGAACGTCCTCTCAACGAATTTAGCGATCAAATGGTTTTTATAAAAACTAATACCAATACTAAAACAAAGATGTTATTGAATATACTGTTCAGAAATAAACGCCGTAAGACTTTCAAACAGAAAAATCTGAGTGACGATAACGTCATACTTAAAATTCTTAAAGACTATCTAACTCCTAAAAAACTAACAGCAATTTTTTCTGATGACGATACATTCAAAACCATTCAAAGAGTTTATTCAAGTTTTTTTGCAAATAATAAACTTTTCAAATTAATTCGTTGCAAAGAAAAATTGAATGACTTGATTGATCCAGATAAACAAGACGAATTTATAAATGAGTACCATATAAAAAGTAATCACAGAGGAATAAATGAGACACACCAACATCTGAAACGAACATACTACTTTCCAAATACGAAAGAAAAAATAACAAAGATAATAAACAATTGTGAAAAGTGTCAACTTTTAAAATATGAAAGACATCCACCAAAAATTAAATATGAAATAACAGAAACACCAAACCTTCCCATAGATATTCTTCATATCGATGTATACGCTATACATAATCAACAGATCTTAACAATAATTGACAAATTCTCTAAATTTGCATCAGCATTTCTCCTCAATGCTCGCAATAGTTTTAATATAATCCAAGCTTTAAGAGAATTCTTTGCTCATCATGGAAAACCAAATAAAATTGTTTGTGATTCAGGATCAGAATTTAAATCGACTTTGTTTAAAGACTTTTGCGATCAATACGATATACAGTTGCATATAACAACACCTCAAAATTCTACAGGAAATTCAACTGTGGAAAGATTTCATTCGACTCTAACAGAAATTTATAGAATAATATATGACAAGGATAAAAAAAACAATTTGCAAATATGTCCTTAATGAAGCATTGACAACTTATAATAACAGTATTCATTCTGTAACAAATCTTACACCAATTGAATTACTTACCGGTAGAACACCTAATTTTAAAAAAAACCTTTCATATACTTCAAAACACGATTTTACATAAACAAATTGAAAGATTTTCAAAATAAATTGAATGAGAAAATTAAAAATAAAATAGAAAACCACAATGCGATCACAATAGAAAACATAAACAAAAATAGGAATGTACCTCCTTCTATACAAGAAAATGATACAATATTTGAATTCAATAACAGACGCAATAAATTGACAGCTAGAACCAAAAAATTAAAAGCAAAATATAACAAAAAAGTAATAGTTCTAACAACAATGAATAGAAAATCACATAAAAACAAACTTAAAAGAAAACGAAAATTTAAAATGAAAACTTGTTAAAAATCTACCAAATAGTTCTTCATAAATTATCCAAATTTATACAAATTAAAAGTAAAATTATTTAGTAAATGCTTTTCTGTAACAACATCCCGGAACGATATTTAAATATAAAAAAAATGTACTTCTTCAAAGACATATGGCTGTAGATAAAAATTATAATATTCTGAATATTCCAATTACATTAAAGTTAAATTGTATTCGTGAGCATTTATGATATTCAATTTCTCGGCAATATTATTAATCATAATTATAATTGAATACTTAACACTGTACCAAATATTCAAACCTGAGAGCCCAACCAAGAACTATAAAAGAAATCCAATCAACTACCATATCAGTTGATGTGAAAGTTATCCTAACTCCACAATCACCTGAATCTTTGGGGGGAAGAGTTATGAATGCATTCCATTCAACAACCTTATACAATCAATAAGAATTACCTATACAATGTATAATGTGTAAATATAATATATAAACTTTTTTTTTTTTTATTATTAAACTTTATTTAGCTAAAAAAAGCTATTTAAAATACATATTTTTATCTTAAAATCTATTTTTAACATATATTTTGGTTAGTCTTTTAAATTTATCTATATTGAATTCACTAAAAATAGATAATCCTTTATGCATTACCATATTCCTAGTTCTTTGGTTTCTATAGTTTAATAATCTAAAATCATTTGCATTTCTTAGTTGATAAGAATGGACTTCATTTACATAAGTTAAATTTTCACATAGATAATTTGGCAAGAGGTTAAACTTCATTTTATAAACAAATAACAAAACATTAAATATAATTCTTTGGTTAATACTGAGCCAATATAATTGTCTTAACATGTCTTCTATATGCGTCAGTCTATTGCACAACAAAATTACTCTCATTCCTTTATTTTGAAGTTTTTGCAAGCGATTCATCATTGTGTTATTGCACATAAATAAGATGCTAGAACAATACTCAAAGTGAGGTTTAATAATAGTATTATAAACATTTATAGCAGTTGATTTTGAAATTCTTTTTCTGATTCTACCAAAAAAGTGATTTTTTTTGGCAATTTTCTTACAAATATAATCAACATGAGAGTTAAAACTTAAACCATTATCAATCAAGACTCCTAAGTATTTAATCTCACTTACTATTTCAATTTTTTGATTATTTATGCAAATATCACTGTTTGATTCACCATTTAAAACCATTGCTTTTGTTTTATTGATATTAAGTTTCAATTTGTTCATATTGAACCATCGTTGCAAATTTTTTAAATCATTATTTATCTTTATAATGCATTCCTCAGCAGTGTCTCCTGAAGCAAAAAGAAGGGCATCATCGGCAAACAATACCAGCTTGGACAATTCAATAACTTTTTCCATATCATTTATGTAAACTAAGAACAAAAGGACTCCAAGCAGAGATCCTTGAGGTACTCCACAATTTATATCTATAGAGTCTGAAAAACAGCTATTTATCTTAGTTTTTTGCCGTCTTTGGTATAAATATGATCGAAACCAATTTTGTTCGTTTGCCCTAATGCCATATTTCTCTAGCTTCATTAAAAGAATATCTATATCTACTGTTTCAAAGGCTCTTTTCAGATCCAAAAAAACTGCAACAACTATCTTTTTGTCATGTATTTCAATTTTCCATTTAGTTATTATTAAATTTAGAAGAGATTCACAATTATGGTTTTTCCGGAATCCTGATTGATAATGTGATATAAGATTGAATGATTCTAAGTATTTTTGCAATTGTATGTAAACTACTTTTTCAATAATCTTACTCTCTAGTGGCAACATATTAATAGGTCTAAACTCTTCTGCGTTTTTGGTGTTTTTAACTTTAGGAATTGGTACAATAGTTGATTCTTTCCAACAATCTGGAAAAATTCCTTCAAGAATTGAATTATTTATTACCTTTGTCAATAAATTCCCACAGATTTCAAAAGTATCTAAATACATTCTAATATTAGCATAGTTTGTATCTTTTTTGTTGTTCATCAATTTCATAATTTCTTTTAATTCTAGTGTGTTTATTTGTTTGAACTCAAATTTAATATAATAATAATCATCTATTTGATTTACATACTCAATATCTTGTATCTGGTTTCTAATTTCAGTTATACTTTTTACAAACAAATTATTCAATACATTAGCAATATCAATATTATTTCTATACTCTGTATTATTATGATAAATTTCTTTTATTTCTTTAGGTGTTTCCCTAAGTATTAACTGCAGTTTTAAAACGGTTTCTTTTCATCATATACGAATTCCAATCATTTTCATCAGCAGATAATTTCGCGATATGATATCCTAATATTTTATCGTTTTTAAATGTTCTTAAGTTTTCAGTAAACCATTCGTTCTGATTTTGCTCAATGGTTATAGTTTTCATAAATATTTGCAATACACTTATGAAATTTTCACTAAATTTGCTAGCAAGTGAATTTACTTCAACATTATCTTGTTCAAAATAAAAGTTTTTAGTTTGCAATTCATCCAAAAATTGTTCACTGTCATATTTCAAAAATGTTATTGATTTAGGTTCTAAAGTGATATCGGAAAGAACTTTGATTTTTACTAAAATGCTTTCATGATCACTGATTTTCAATTCACTCACCGTATTTGCTTTTATGTTTGTCTTGTCGTTTACAATTACATAATCGATTAACGATCTTGAATTCTTTGTGATTCTGGTGGGTTCAAAAACCATCTGATGAAGCGCATAGTCTTTAAATAAACTACTTATTTGTTTTTTGAATGAATTATTTTTAAACCAGTCTATGTTAACATCTCCCATTATTATTAAATTTGAATTATGAGCAAAGTTGGAACTATCAACCCAATTTTCGAAATAATTTAAGAAAATCGTTTCACTATAGCTAGGAGATCGGTATAGACCAGCAAGTACAAACATTAAATTTTTGTGTGACACTTTTATCAATAACCACCATATTTGCTTTCCAATAACAATATTTTGCAACACTTCATAGTTCCAACCATCTTTAATGTAAAAAACAACACCACCTGTATATGTAGATATGGATTCGCATCTCACTACACTATAAATTTGAACTTCAATTTCTTTATTTTCATTTGCACTTGTTATATGGGTTTCGGTCAGACATATGAATTCAAAATTATTCTCATTTATAATGGTTTCAAGCTCACTGAAGTTATTTATCAATCCCTGAATATTTAGACACAAACATTTAATTTCTGATAATTGCTAGTAGTTAATTTTACTTCTCTCAGATTGTAATTGCCTTCTATACGCCGGGCAATCTATACTTCTTGTATCGTGATCAACATTTATGTTGTCAAAATTTGTTTTTGTTTTAACTCTACTGCAATTTATACACTTAATAATCTCACTTGTGCACTCTTTTACTTCGTGGTTTGTTTCTCCACATTTATAACAAATTTTTTCACTCGTGCAGTTTTCTATTTTGTGATTAAATCCTAAGCACTTAAACCATCTTCTTACGTTTACTTTTTCATAAATAAAACATCTATCATACTTAATATAAACAAACTTTTCATCCATCATTTGTTTGAAAGCTTCCTTATCAATTTCTACAAGTACATTATATATTGAACGATTTTTAAATGATTGATACACTTTAATAACTTTAATATTTCTAAATTCAAAATTATTTTGGTTTTTAATTGATTCAATTATTGTATTTTCTTCTAAATTTTCACTCAAACCGCTTATTAAAATTGTTGGATTTCTCATTATGGGCATATGCACTTCGTATTTTTCACTCATTTTGTTTTTTATTTCCTCGCCCATTATCTTTGCAGATTTCTCACTATCACAGCTGATTGCCACCGCTCCATTCTTTCGCTCAAATATATTATTAACTTTGATTGAAAGTGTTGCGGGATCAACAGCACTTTTTAAATCACTCTTTGTTTTATTAGTCTCTTGAATTTTTTTTGGTTTAACCAACACAGGTGCAATCTCAACTGGTTTTTTCAATAAATCTGAATACATTATTTTTTTTTCTTTTTTTGTATCCTCCACTTTCTCACTCTTTTTCTCTTTATCCATAACAATAGATTCACTTATTTCTCTTTTTAACTGTGTACATTTTTCTTCTAATAAGATTCTCATTTTTTCTTCCACTTCTTGAATAATTAAACTTTTATTTAAATCAATTTTGTCAATTAAACTATATATGAAATATTATTAAGAATTATTTATATACTATACTTGTTTATTGTTTATTGTGTTTATTGTTACTTGTTATTAATTTATCATTGTTTAAAATATTAACAGTCAATTAATTAATTTATATTATTTTTCTAAAATTCATATATAAAATTTGTTACAAAGGAAACACATCTAATATTTCCTTAACCATAACTCCTGCCACCTTCTTCAGAAGTGTTCGTTTGGAGAAAAATAAAGGGTGATTTGGGTAGTCATCGATACCTAATTGTTTAGCCAGACTCTGAGCAGTTTTCCCAAAACATTATCCTAGGTAAGACTCTTGTGGCACCATAAAACAACATGGTGCCCGTACGGATACTCAACATCAAACCGTACGAAGTCAAGCTTAGGAAGGGAGAAGTTGTTTAAAGGTGTGAATCTGTATCCGCAACAACTAAAATCATAGAAGCTGACACAAACAAATCTGTGGATCCTGGGAAATTGAACTCTATGAAGGCAAAAATTCTCAAATCTTCAAAACTACGTGAACATCAGCTTAATGTTGCTGGAAGCCTCCTTCACGAGTACGTTGATATACTATCTTCACCCAGTGGGCAGCATGGTCAAACACAACTAGTGCAGCATCGAATCGACACAGGCGGACTGATTCAGCAACCAGCAAGACGTCTCCCATTAGCCAAACAAGCAGAAGTTGAAGAGATGATATAGACCATGAAGAAAGATGGGCTAATCGAAAATTCTAAAAGCCCTTGGGCATCACCAGTTGTTCTTGTCAAAAAGAAGAATGGAAGTACTCGATTCTGTGTTGACTATCGGAGGCTGAACGATGTGACAAAGAAAGACAGCTACCCTCTGCCAAGAATCAATGATAATTTGGATGCAATGGAAGGAGCTGAGTGGTTCTCAACACTGGACTTGAAGAGTGGCTACTGGCAGGTAGAAATTCATCCATCCAGGAAATGGTCTTTGGCAATTTAAAGTATTGCCTTTCGGACTTTGGAACGCTCCGGCAACATTTGAGCGTTTGATGGAGTGTGTTTTACAAGGACTGACTTGGAAATCTTGCCTAGTCTATTTGGACGATGTCATCGTTTATGGTAAAACATTTGATGAGCATTGTGGAAACCTTAGGCAGTGTTTCAGAGGCTTCGGGAAGCTAACTTGAAATTAATTCCAGACAAGTGTGCATTTTTCAAGTCTGAAGTTAAATACTTGGGACATATCATCTTTTCCCAAGGAGTGAAGACTGATCCTGAAAAAGTGGACACCGTAAAGAATTCGCAAACTCCACAGGATAAACACCAACTCCGGAGCTTTCATGGCCTATCCACCTACTATCGTCGTTTAGTCATAGGTTTTGCTGGAATCGTGAAAAGCTTACATCAGCTAACTGAAAAAGGCAAACCATTCAAATAGTCAAGCGAGAGAAGCTTTCAGGAACTCAAGCAGCGCTTATGCAATACACCAGTTCTGGCCTATCCGACGTCAGGAAGACCTTTCATCATCTACGCTGAAGGAGAAGGAGAAGAAAAGGTTGTTGCCTTTTACAGTAAGGTACTCTCAAAGCCAGAAATAAACTACTATGTGACCAGGACCCATGTTCTGTAACTCGGCGATAACTTTTCGAGGCGATAAACGTCGAAAAATGGAACAAAACCCATAGGATTCCTATGAGTTTTGTTCCATTTTTGTTCCATTTTTCGCCGTTTCTCGCCTCGAAAAGTTATCGCCGAGTTACAGAACATGGGTCCAGGAGAGAACTTCTAGCTCTAATATCGGCTACAAAACACTTCCATAAGTACATCTATGGACAGAAGTTCCTTCTTTGAACAGACCATGGTGCACTTAATTGGCTTTTGAACTTCAAAAATCCAGAAGGCCAAGTGGCGCGGTGTATCGAGAGATTGCAGACATACGATTACCAGATCCAACATCGAAGAGGAAGGTTGCACTCAAATACAGATGCCTTATCTCGGAGACCGTGTAAACCGGACTGCGAGCACTGCAGACGTCAAGAAGAGAGAGAGGTTGCTGCCATTAAGCGATTAAGAGCCAATCCCATTTACGGTTGGAGTAACGAAGAACTGAAGACTGCCCAACAAGAAGACTCGGATGTTGAACCCATTCTTGCATGGAAGGAACACCAAGATAAACCAGAATGGGGTGTCATCTCCGATGGCAAATTATATGTGATGCAGCTAATCATATCTCGATCCAAAGTTAATGACGGTCTCCAAGAGATGCACGAGGAAACTTCCGGAGAACACTTGTCCAACTCTTAGGGCCAGTTGTACAAATATTTAAACCGTGGTTCAGCTATTTTTATCCACCGATTTCGGCGGATTAATTGAGTTTCAACAGTGGTTTACTGTTCAAGTGTGTGATAATAACCAATTACATATTTGAACCAGCAGCTAATCATATTTGAATGCAGCTAATCATGTCTCGATCCAACGCTAATGACGTTCTCCAAGAGATGCACGAGGAAACTTCCGGAGAAAACTTGGGGATCAATAAGACATTGAAAAAGGTAAGGCAGCGATTCTACTGGCTACATGCAAGAGAAGATGTCGAAAAATGGTGCCAAAAATGTGATACTTGTGCTGCAAACAAGGGACCAGACAGAAAAGTGTTGTGTAAGTGAGCCACAAGAAATAGACGACTACGTGGACAACCTCAAAGAAAGGCTAGTTGATATTCACGAAAGGACAAGGGCAAATATAAAGCAATTGTAATATTTTCTCAGGGTTCTATAAATAAAACTTATTTACTTTGTTTAAAACTTCCACTTATTTAATTCGTAAATAAAACTCTTCACTTTCTTACAACCACACAATTTATTATTCAATGCTCAAATATACCGAAACTAATTTCCGAAAACAATTTACTTATCTCTTAAGCTAAGACCGCACTCGGTGGAACTGAACTTCACGACTTATTTTTATGAAATTGTATGAGCTATATCGCACTAAGCGACAACTGCACTTCACCGCGCGAAACTTTGCGACAAAGTTGATAATCTGACCAACTGTGTCGCGACGTGAAGTTTCGTTCAGTTTTGTGCGAAAGTGCGCACGGTGTCTCTGAAGTGCAGTTCCGCCTAGTGCAGTTCTACCTTTATTACAACCAACTTTACTCTTTCACTATTTAAAACAAACTGTGCCTTCTGGTTTTTTTTTAGTTTAGTTTAGTTTTTATTGAACATAATATATATACAATTTGGCTTATAACTTATATGATACTATGATAAATTTACATTGATTGGCACATAAGGGGCCTAACGTTATACAATGTCTTAAGTTTAACAAATTATAGATATATAAATTACATGTCAAAAAAATTTAATTTAAAAGTCGGTTGACTTAATCGTCCTCAGGGTGTTCATTCCCAGTTGTCAATGGTGTTTTTGTCATCAAGAGTTTCCATCACACTGAGGTACCTTGGCTCTGGATGTCGTTTTTCAGTGGTCATCCTTCTCATTAGCTGATTCGGGTGGTCGATGATGTTCCGTACTAGTCTCTCCGCTGAATTGACTAGGTATTTGTCCAGCGGGATTATGTTGGCTTCAGAGTAGAGATGTTCGTTCCTGTAGTGTTTCCGCCGCTGCCGGTCGAAGTACAGGCCAGTGCAAACTCTGAGAATCTTCCTTTCGAATACTTGAAGCTCCTTCATGGCTGTCTTCGAGATTGAAAACCAGACTGGGAAGAAGTAGCTGATGACTGGTCGTAAGAGCTGCTTGTAGATCAGTAACTTCGTTGGTTGACTTAGTCCTGTTCTTTTCTTCATCAATGGGTGTAGGCGGTGGAAGGCCCAGCTGGCTTTTCTGAGTACATTTCTTGAGTGTGGGTTGAACCTTAGCAACTCATTGAAGTGGATTCCCAGGTACTTCACATTCTGTTTGGCAGCTATAGTGGATCCGTCAGGGAGTCTCAAGACCAGGTTTCTGCAATTGGCTGCGGTGCGGCTACCTCTACCAGTTGTAGGCCTCCTGAAACAGACAAGTGATGTGGTGCTAAATGGAGTTCCGGAACATGATGTTGACTTGCTTTAGCTCATTCCAAACCGTCTGGTAGTTGATGTTTGTTGTATTTAGCTCGCTTTGATGGGTCCGCTGGAGTCGTTTTCTTAGCCGCTGTCTGTGAGCATACAAATTCTGGATGTACTCAGGAAGATGCTGATACCTGTCCTTTGACGTCCTAGGGCGCTTTTGCTTCTCCAGGGCATCAGATACGGCATGTTGGAGGTTGTCAATAGCTGCGTCGATTTCGGTATCCAGCAGATTCCTGTTTGAAGGTGGAAGAGCAATGCTGTCTTCGATGTCCCTGTGAAGTTTTTCAATATCCAGCCGTCTGAAGTTGATGAAGTTCTCAGGAGTTTCTCTCGTAACTGTGCCTTCTGGCCGCCAAACAGCCGCTTTTATACTTATTACATAGGTTCCCGAAACTACTTGAAGTCAATGGTGTTAAACGTCTTAAAGTTTACGACGCCGTAAACGAACTATCAAAATTTGTATGGGAAATCTTTTCAAACAAATCTTAAACTTTAAGGCCGGTTTTCACCGAGCACTCATAAGTTATGAGCCTCGTAAACATATTCACCAAACAATAATAAGTGGATATTTAAGAGCGCTCATAAAAGTTATGAGTGGTCCTGATCACTCACAACTTATGAGTGCTCTTTTCGAAAAATATTCCGACATTTTCGAAACTACTTTCACAACCACCACCCCCACAAACAAAAACATCTTCATCGCTACCATCCCATCTACCCAAAAGAGTTTGATTTTAAAGTTTGGGAGTGCTTGGTTGACAGAGAGTGGCTCTCTTTTTCGAAATTCGAAACATATTTATGAGTGGTTGGTGAATACCCCAAAGTTAAGAGCCTCATACACTTATGAGGCTCATATCAGCGCTCGGTGAATATAGGCCTAAGACACAAATTCGTGTGTTAAATGAAGATGGTAAACATCGTATCCATGGTAAACTCTTGTAACCTAGAAGAAGAAATAGTGGAACGGGCATTTCGAGGAAAAATGAGTTTTTTTTTTTCAAAATAGTGTGAGTTACACAAACACAAATGCATTCACACATGCACTTATTTGTTGATCACAACAATAAACATTCTTACCATCATTTTCGCCAAATAACTCAAGAATTAATATATCATTGAAAGCAATTTGTTCATATAATTGTATAAATTTACTCTTTTGGACCATTTTAAATTTCTGATGACAAATTTTACGAATGTTAAAATTAAATTAAATATTTTAAGCTGTTTGACGTTTAACGAACAGCTGATTTATTTACCATATCGTTTACCCACTGATCTCTATAATATACTGGATAGCGTATCCATACAAGAAACTTGACTCCATTTGAAGAACTGTTATAGTGGAGCTGCCTACTTTTTTTTATAACAGTTTAACTTTATAACATATAAAAAGTGACGAAGTCAAACGTCAAAGAAGTGGAAAATGTGAAACGTTTTTCTCGGTTTGTTGAAATTTCATTAAAAAAATAAATTCGAGGAGAAAAAAACATTATTATTGAAATTTTTTCTATTTTTAAATCTTAAATACATCTTCACAAAGGTATTATCTTCAATTAATGCCTCATTTGTTAGTTAAGTGTCGCGTCGGCTAATTCATTCGTATTTTTGTGTTGTGAGTTCAGGTGGTGGTGGCAGTAATAATTGCAATGGCCATAATAAAATGAAACATAATTTTTATTCTACGGATGTGCATCCGCAACTCCAGAAAACAATCAGTGATGTTTGTTCAAACCCATCTACAGGGAAGTTACAAGTCCCAACATCGGTTACCACTGAGCTCGTTATTAAGTATAATACAACGACATTATACTTTTTTTTGGATAGTTACATCACTAAACTAAGTTGTAAAGAAAATTTCGTGAAAGAAAATCAACTCGGCATGAGGCGAACATTTTAGAAGCCTCAAATAAAGTGATGCGTGGAATTCATAAACATAGCCATCGATCATAAATAGAGTTGTTTGTCACCAAAAGACGAATTTACAAACATGCGGGTAGTCCAGTGGAAACGCACATTTGGCTGGATGAAAACACAAAGCTTAGACACTGCAGATAGGTGAGTACAAAACAAGGTGGTGTTTGTATTTGGGTTTGATGATAAATGTGTTTTTAAGGTACATCAACTCCAAGTGCGCTAAAAACATGTGGAAATTCAATGCATGTGGTTCCAAACAGAATGTGCATTGGGTTATCAGCGTCTGGGAAATGGGGTGACTCTCTGAAGAAATGTCACGAGGTCGAGTCTCCGCAGTTGCCGAATTGATCGCCGAAAAGCTCGAACGTCAAGACGTTCCACTTGAAAAGGCAACCGATTTCCTTACACCTTTACAACTGTTAGCCAAACATCGCATTGAAACTCAATTCACTTGAGTCGAACAAGGATTTCCAAAAATTTCCATATAAAAGTAATTTCCTGCATTTTTCAGTTTTAAAGCAAATACCGAAATAACTTTTATATGGAAATTTTTGAAATCTTTTTTTCGATTTGAAAATTGTTTTCAGAAACACTTAGGGAACTTAAAACGAAACTGAGAACCATTCCAACTATTCTTATAAACATAATAGTTTTGAAACGACAGCGTGGTTTATCTACGAATTTCAAGAAATTTCTTAAAAGTAATAGAAATTTCCTGAAATTGGTAGATAAACAACGTTGTCATTTCCAAACTACTTGCTTCATTTGGATTGTTGGAACGTTTTTGAGTTTGAATTGAAGCCCTCTAAGTGTTTCTAAAAACCATTTTCAAATCGAACAAAGATTTTTAAAAAATTTCCATATAAAAGTAATTTCCTGCATTTTTCAGTTTTTAAGCAAATGCCGAAATTACTTTCATATGGAAATTTTTTGAAATCTTTTTTCGATTTGAAAATGGTTTTCAGAAACACTTAGGGCCAGTTTCACAGTGCACACTTAACAAAATAAGTGGCACTTAATTTTGACATTTTGGCACTTTAGCCTCAGTTTTACTACCCGAGTAAGTGGAACTTAAGTGACCAACATGGGAGACTTAAGTGTCACTTATTCCGATAAGTTTACACTGTGAAATTGGGAATTAGTTTTCCATATATGGCACTTAAGTGACACTTACTTCACTGTGAAACTGGCCCTTAGGGAACTTAAAACGAAACTTAGAACCATTCCAACCATTCTTATAAACATAATAGTTTTGAAACGACAGCGTGGTTTATCTACGAATTTCAAGAAATTTCTTAAAAGTAATAGAAATTTCCTGAAATTGGTAGATAAACAACGTTGTCATTTCTAAACTACTTGCTTCATTTGGATTATTAGAACGTTTTTGAGTTTGAATTGAAGTCTAAGTGTTTCTAAAAACCATTTTCAAATCGAACAGAGATTTCAAAAAAATTCCATATAAAAGTAACTTCTGAAAAATTGAATTAATCTCCTTTTTAACCACGATTTAAAAAAGACACTTTTTTAAGCTTAAACCATTTAAGGGCAACTTATATGAAATCTTTGTCTTTTAATGCCTATAATGCACTTTCTATATTTAGGAACTCAACAAATGCAACTAATGTGTCAACTTTGGATGTCCTAAGCTCTCTTGCCGAAAATGCTCGAAGTCAATTTTTATTTGTGTTTCAGGGATAGTGGACGATTCTTAAACACCAATCATTAAGATAGATGAAGGTTATCATCCGTGCGTAGCAACAGTCTTATATTCCAAATAGAATTGTATTTGGATAATACAATAATTATGTGGAAGTGCTGTTCGTATGAACATAATATAGGTGCACTAAATACTACTAATTTTGGCTTACCTTAAGTTTTTTACTATGAGGAAATAAATTAAACAATTTTTTTTTATATTTTTGAAAAAGCGATTTTTATTTAAGTTTTTTTTTAATTTAATTTTTGTTAATGGTGATTCTCTTTCAAAAATGTTAATCCTTGTTTTGAAAGCATCAATTTCTGATTCCAAAAAGATATCAACCATCGCTGTACGACTTACCGTTGGCCAGATACACTCGAAAACCTTTATCAATATTCTTGATTTTTCCCATCATGAAGAAAAATCAAAAACGGTTTGGAGTGTATCTGACCAACGGTAAGTTGTACAGCGATGGTTGATACCTTTTTGAAATCAGCAATTGATGCTTTCAAAACGAGTATCAAAATTTGTTAAAAAAGGATCACCATTAAAAAAAATTTACTTTTGGGACTCGCATATTGGAACTTGTATGCGTATTTTAAGAGTGCTTTTTCTCATTAAACTCTTGAGTAAAAGATTTCAAAGTTTCTTTTAACAGCATTAAATGCTGATCCCAAAAAGGTGTCATTCATCTCTGTACGATTTACCAGTGGCTAGATACACTCCAAAAGCTTTTTCAATTTTCTTAATTTTTGCCATCATGAAGAAAAACCAAAAACCTTTTGGAATGTATCTGAGCAACTGTAAGCCGTACAGTGATGGTTGATACTTTTTCACCCTTAAAAAAAGTTTATAGGTAAATGTAAAAGTATTTTCGTGCAATTTTTTTTAGAGAAATCCAAGAAAATGCTATATTGGGAAATCATCGGATATCAAAAATGTGGACAGGAGTACCGGCACCGGACACAAACGTTGTCAGATTTAGCTCCAGCAGTAGTCAAGCTTCAAGAAGCAGTGCACATAATACATATACATATTTCGAATATGCCACTGCGAAAGCGACTCACAAAAAGCACTTCTTACACCATGCTACTGTTCAGGTAGCCTTAAATGCGTCTATCAAACCTGCCATCAGCAAATGGCTGACCGCTTCTGAAACACACTCCTGTGAATTAAGCTATGCGCAAACCGACACGATGGCGGTGGCGATTGCGATAACTTTTATCGCGCGATATAGATGCGTTAAAAAATCTGCTCACATCAACGCGATATATTGTGTACCGGGCTAAGTTGTCAGCGACAATACAAACGTTTAATTTTTGAAGTTTAATAAAGAAAAACATATAAAATGGAATTCCCCCTAATTTTTTCTATAAATTTTTCAGTTTTTCAAATTTTCTTTTTTAGACTGTCATTTTTCTTCAGGCGATATAGCGATCAAATGGTGCTTGCTGCGTTCAATAAAAGTCGCGTAACTGAACGCAGCAGTGGAATGTGAACGCAATCCACATATCGCGTCGATGTGAGCCCCTCCATTGATTTACGTGTGCGGCATCCACATTGTTATCGCCATCGCCACCGCCATCACGTCGGTTTGCGCGTAGCTTTAAGCTATGCGCAAACTGACACGGTGGCAGTGGCGATCGCGATAACTTTTATCGCGCGATAAAGATGCGTTCAAAAACCTGCTCACATCAACGCGATATATTTGTATCCCATATCTTATTTTTTTTTTATATTTTTATAATCTTTGTTTGACAGATCATATAAAATGGAATTCTCCCGAATTTTTTCTATTAGTTTTTTAGTTTTTGAAGTCATTTTCAAATTTTCTTTTTTAAACTTTTTCTTCAGGCGATAAAGCGATCAAATGGTGCTTGCTGCATTCAAGAACAGTCGCGTACTGAACGCAGCAGTGGAACGTGAACGCAATCCACATATCGCGTCCATGTGTGCCCCTCCATTGATTTACGTGGGCGGCATCCACATTGTTATCGCCATCGCCACCGCCATCGCGTCGGTTTGCGCGTAGCTTTATGCAAATTCCCGTTCATAATGCACACAAAAATAAAGCAACTGGTAGTGTGTCTAGCATACCAGGTGCAATAGCTATCGGTCCACTGCAATCCACTGACATCTTCGAGAGTGCCATCAAAAAATAAACAAAGACATGCACTGTTTCATCCTGGTAGTGATGTTACAAATCCCAGAAGTAAGCTCCGTTTCTCTAGGCACCATCGAAGATGGCTGCGGTCCGATAAGTGTGAAGCGAGAAAGAGATTAGAACAGCAACAGCACCGTCAACAGAAACAGCGGCTACCATGAATTAAGAACCAACGTATTTCAATTTGTGTTTTTTGTATTTGCTTAAAAATAAGAAAAAAAGAAACATACTATTATTATTTATATAAACAGGACTTCATGTCATCAATACAATTTTTACATTTCTTAAAAATATAATAAAACTTTCTATTTTAAATGGCTTAATTTATTCTAATAAGTAGCTTAAAAATCTCAGCTATGAGTTTTATTTTGTTTTCACAGATAAAATTCTTACGTCAAAATGATTTTTTTTTGTGCTCGGAAGATGTCAAAAAGTGGAGCTGCCTTCCCAAATGTCATCTTCAATTGGAGTCAAAAAAACTGTTATATTTTTTAGGGAATACACTATCCAGTCTATCATAGAGATCAGTGCGTTTACCACATTCACAAAAAATGTTTTTTGGTGCGTTCATGACACGTGTGTCGGAAACTTTACGATTTTACGCCATCGTAAAGTTTAAGTTTTCACGCTTGGTGGCTAATGAATGACTGAACTTAAATGACAGACAGTGCTGCCATTGGCCGCGTTCGTGTTTGTATCCAAAGCGATCTGGATAGCTTTGTGTTGTTGTAATCCCTTGTAAAATCACAGCTGATAACAAAGCAGCTGTTGGCGAAAAGTAATCACAAGCTATCCTAAAAATTCTGGGATACTCATCTATCCTATGGGAAATGTCAACAACAGCTGATTTGCGTTCAGAAACATACTGGATACTCGAGTATCTTAGATAGGCTATCCTAGTGCAACCTGAACGCGGCCATTGTATATAAAAACATATAACATTACACCTACTTTAGCTGGAAACAAAAAAGTTACGGTGTATAATAGTTTTTGTGAGGCAATTTTTGAAAGGGTACCAGTCACGACCACTGATCTCTATATACACTGGATAGGGTATTCATACAAAATTTTTGAGGCAATATTTACAATTTTTTTCAATATTTACAGCCGCAATGCTTGTTGACATCAACTGATATCAAATAAATGCTCAATTTCGGCAAATATCTTCAATCTCTTTCTTCGTTTGTATAGAGCGAGATATGAGGTCGTGGCCGGTACCCTTTAAAAAACTTGCCTCACAAAAACTGTTATACACTATAGGCTATTCACTATCCAGTGTATTATAGAGATCAGTGGTCACGACCTCATATCTCGCTCTATACAAACGAAAAAAGAGATTGAAGATATTTGCCGAAATTGTGCATATATTTGATGTCAACAAGCATTGCGGCTGTAAATATTGAAAAAAATAAAAGAAAATCCAGGTCCAGGAGCATCCATACCGCTGGCGCCGCTGTTATACTGTTATATGAGTGTACTGGCCACGACTATATTTTTGCCTCAAAAAATTTGTCAAAAAATGGAGCTACCTTCCCAAATGTCATCTTCAATTGGAGTCAAAAGAGCTGTTATACTTTGTAGGGAATACACTGTCAAGTTTATATAGAGATCTGTGGTTGAATAGCTGAACAAAAAAATGACAACTGTGAATAAATAAAAAAGTGAAAGCTTATGAAGCGTGTTTCTTTAAATAAATATGAACTCTCAGAGCAGAGCACGCTCAGTTCAGAGATCGCTAAGACTATTCGAAGTGTTCAGGCTCAAGGTGTTTTTTTCCAACCCCGGAGGGAACTGGTTGAAAAAAAACGATATCGGGGATTAGCGACGGCATTATTTCCCTTTCACACGAGGAAACTGAGTTTCCAGAAACTTTCAGTTTATAGGTGGGATGGGCAAGAAGTAAGAGGGGGAAATGAAATCTCCCCGGTCAACGATTTTAGGAGATTTTTTTGACATTCCGCTTTACATACACAGTAGTGTGTGTTAAACCAAGCTACTCTATAAAGAAACTACAAAAAGTTTCCACTATTTATTTCTTCGTGTGAAAGGTATAAGAGATTTTTAAGGAAATTAAAAGAAAACGTCAAAAAAATCTCCGGCAACTTGTTTCCTCGTGTGAAAGGGGACTTACAGAAAAAAATCGAGTTTCCAAACAAACTATCGATAAGAAGTATACAGTTTTCTCCGTGCTTGCGCCTATTTTTGACTCGGTTTCTGGAAAAATGCTAATGGAAAAATTGCGAAATATTAATCCAGGAAGGGTGACTGGAATTTGCGATGAATGACATGATTTTTAGTTTGGTCGTCAATCATCTTCGTCATACTTGTATCTGTCTCACTCCTCACCTTAAAGTCTACTCTCTTCTAAAGTCTTAAATGCATTTGGATTAGAATATAATTTTAGAGTTCTGCGGTACAATCTCTACTTTTCTTAAATCGTATCTAACTATGTAAATATAGTGTTTCTACTTTGTCCTCTTAAATCGAATATTCTTAAACAGTAAATACCATTCATTTATCCCTAATTATTTATTAACAAAAAAATAAATTGACATCCGACAAAGAAATATGTAGATATATACACAACAATTCCATTTTGAGGTGTGCATAATCTATGTATGTATATGTTGGTCCTTGGCTTGTTATGTAAAAAAACTGGAAAATGGCAATAAAAACAATGGTGATGGTTGCCTAAAATTGTTTTTAGATATGTATACCGCAGTGTTTTAAAGGCAGAAAATTGCAAACAATCGTCGAAAAGGAGGGAGTAAAAGAGAATAAATCAGAAATAATACATCAAAAAGGAGTAGAAAAACATTTTGAGGTAAGTTCATACGTTTCGTTTGAGTGATTTTTTATGTTTTATACAGAAAACCATTAATTATAATTCGTCCATCATTGACTGAATTTAATGTAGGACATTCTAAATTTATCTAAACAAACTTCAATAAATATTAAGGCAAGAACTGAAACCATCAGCTACACGAATTCTTCTTTTCTTCTTCGGCTTTGCTCATATTTTTGTTTTAACTTTGTTTAGTGTTTAGTTTTTATATTGCAGACGAAAATTTAGAGAAATGTAATTTACGAAGTGAAAACTTAAGTGAAGTTGTTAGTCTTTTGTAGGGCGTTGAATGTTGTTCCACAAAAAAGTCTAAAAAGAAAACATTTGCTATTTAGTTGACAAAAATAAACGTATTGTTTATTTTGTTTAAAGTGCAATATAATAGATAAACTAAACTTGCTGTGCTTTATCTTTCAAATTAAAAAGAAAACTTAAGATCAGCTTGTTTCATCGATTATCTTTTTTTTAACTCGAGCTATGTACATTGTTCCTGATACAAAAAATTGCAAAGAATGGGTTTGTATGTATTTGTGTTCCACCAGCTAAATGAAAAACCATCTTAACGCCAAAATATTTTTAATTTTTTAAGCCGGCCCACTGTTATATACGTGTAATATCTGCATAATGAATTATGGATGGTGTTCATTAGCCAGTTCAGGGGTGGAATCGGCTAAGGTGATAAATGACTGTCACATCAACCCATAGTCATATGTGATTGTCATTTAGTTTTCCGTCTGGGTAAGGTGATTCAACTCAATTCAATTCAATTGAATGCTTTCCAATGTAATTTGTCAAAAACATGGTTGCCATAGTGAATGTTTCAAATGTTTGTAATGAGCAATCAAAAATATACAACGAAAATGACGTCCTTGCGATATAATTCTTATTTTTTCTTCGTCTTCCGGAATGTAGTAAATTTTTTTGGTCACAAGAATGTTTATTTATGTTTGTATGAATGGGAAAAAAAAGTAACTCTGAAAAAGTTTTTCAATTTTTGTAGGCTGGTGATAACTCTAGTCATACGGCGTAAAATTTGTTGGAAAATGACAATCACATTTTTGATGTGATAGCTCTTTAGCTATCAAATGTGATATCATCTTACGCAGACTGAATTCTTTGAATGTGACTCACTTATCGCAAATCACCTTACACGATTCCACCCCAGGGTTTCTTGAGATATCTGAGATCTCAGAGATCTCAGCAATGTCAGAAATCTGAACGTAATTCCTCAGTGAGATTCCTCACTTTTGCTGACAAAAAGCTGAGACTGGAATTTTTTGGATTCGTTTGCTCAATTATTTTTTGTCGCAGTTGATCAATTTATAAAAACGAGATGGAGAGTGCTTTTGACTTCTAAGGGAGAAATTTTGTTCAGGTTTCTCCTTCTCCTCAGTGGAGCTGACAGATGTTTGCTCAGTGAGATCTCAGAAACGTGAACTGGTTACATGTGTGGTGCGCTTTTTTTCTATGAAAGGTCTGTTCCCAAGATTTCTCGCACTAAAAGTTGGTCAAATGTCAAATTTGAGGAGTGGGGATGAACTGCTCTCAAAGAGAAAGAAAACTGAAAAAATGTCTGGAACGGTATTCGCACTGAATTGGACTACTTTTTAAACGTCAAAAAATATATTCGACTATGGTTGCCGCAGATCAGTGATAAATCTTAATCAAAATTTTCAAGAATCAGATCCCAAGAAAATAAAATGTTAACAGAGAATAAACGTACAAGCTTACATCAAGTATATTAATATACAAACAAACAAATCTTTAATTATACATTAAATTATGAAGCTTAAGCGTGTTTTTCTTCAAGTAGCACTATATAATATAAGTAATACAATATTGTCAATTTTTAATTTTCTTTTTAAAAAATAGTTTTGCTTATTGACGTAAATTTTTTGTAAGTAGTTGATTAGGTAAAAGATTAATAAAATAATAAAAAGTATCCTTATCTTTCAAAACTAAAATCTAAATAAAATTAGCACTTGGGCAACCCTTTTCCGGCATTGATATTTGTACTCAACTGACAAATTACGTCATCTGACATACGGCAACCAAGCATTTGACATCCAGCCCAGAAATAGCCAGAAGAAATTCCTCGGTATAAACTGGCTAGAAGGGGAAATGTTTTACCCTCTCGAGCGCGATCTCTTTTGTAAGAATTAGCACAACTTTTGAAGTCTGGAACGACTTCGGACTAAAAATGACTAAATCTGGCAGTCTGAAATTGTTTGAAACTGGGTGTGGAACACACTTAAAATGTCAACTATTGTGTCAAAAAAATGTTAAAATGTCATTGTTAAAAGTTAACTAAAGACGCTGATTGACGCTGATTACATGAAGTCTTTTTTCGGTTGTTTCGTCTTTCGTCTTTTTGACAGACACGTATCGTCGTGATTACTTGGTTCTTTTTTTCATTCGTGAAGACTCGTTATTTTGACAAACAAAAATTTTGCGGTGGATTTATTGAAAAATAAACAGTGGTTATAAATAAAAATGTTTTTTAATTACTTTTTGTTCATATTTGTAGCTTTTTTAAGTATAAAAATAGTTTTACAACACGAAATTAAAAGATTATAAGTTCTTCGCAAAATGCTTTCTTTTTAGAGATGAGCAGTTAAAATATTCCGTGAAAATCGATGACAAAATTTATCAAACCTGAAAAATCGATGTTTTCTTCTTTCTTTTTAATTTTGGTAGTCAAATACGTTGAATTCACATCAAAATGTGTTTTTGACTTAGGGCCGTTTGTTCGGAGTGGATTAAATTTGTAATAAAGGTTCTCCTTGAATCGGCTGATTATCAAATTCGATGATTTACTTTTCAAATTATAGATTTGAGATTTGAAGATTTACCAGTTGCAATAATCCTTTACCAAAGATGATTAGCTGGGAACCTACTGGCACTATGACTAAATCAGTGCCTATATGTTCTTTAACTCTCACATCGATAAAATTGGTCGATAAACGCTGAAAAATGGAACAAAACTCATCCTATTTGTTTCATTTTTTACCGTATTTCGACTAATTTTGGCTATCCGAGAGTTTAAGAACGTAGGCACAGATTGGAAACTGTGACAAATTTTGGTTAGTTTTAGTAGACAATTGAAATTAAAACAAATCATATGAGTTTTGTTCCATTTTTTAAGGTTTCTCGACCAATTTTATCGATGCGGGAGTACAGAACGTAAGCACAGACGGAGAAATCAATGGACCGTAAGGTAAAACCACTTTATTATTATTAAGGCTCTCCAAAACCAATGCGAAACATTCGTCGACGACAGATTTTTGTTGTTGTTTAGCGTTGTCTATTTGTCATATTTTTTGTTATTGTAAATGATTCGCTACGATTTCGCGTTGGTTTTGGAGAGCCTTCATATTTATATTCCGTTTCCATGAAATAATCGATTTATTTGTGAAATTTCCTTTGAATCCATCCAGTCATTAGTCAATCGAAAATAATATAGTTTCACACGTTTAAAGCTTCCCCCACACCATCGCGAATCTTTCGTGGCGACGACGAAAACAACAATAACAATATGTGGTTGTCAATGAGAAAACACGTTGTTTTTATTGTTTTCGTCGTCGCCACCTAAAATTCGCGTTGGTGTGGGGGAACCTTAATATCAAAGATAATAATTTTTTTTTTAGAAAGAACACATAGACAACAATGGACGTTTTTGTGAAGTTTCATTCTTTGCATTCGATTTACAAAATCCATTTTATTTGCATTTTTTTAATTTTTTGTAATCGATTTATTTTATTTTATAATCGATACTTGAATATCGATAATTTTTCTATCAACTACGATTTTTGCTGACATCTGCTCACCGCTCATCTCTATTCGGTTGTCAAACCACAAACGTCAATGTTCAACCAGAAAACATTTTCAAATTTTCATTCCTGCTTTCGTTACTTCATTCCCCCTACATTTCTACACCCCTCACCCAAGCTGTCAAAAAGACGAAAGACGAAACAACCGAAAAAAGCCGAGGGGTGTAGAAATGTAGGGGGAATGAAGTAACGAAAGCAGGAATGAAAATTTGAAGATGTTTTCTGGTTAAACATTGACGTTTGTGGTTTGCCAAACGAATAGAAATGAGCGGTGAGCAGATGTCAGCAAAAATCGTAGTTGATAGAAAAATGATCGATATTCAAGTATCGATTTTAAAATAAAATAAATCGATTACAAAAAATTAAAAAAATGTAAATAAAATGGTTTGTGCAAAGAATGAAATTTCCCAAAAACCTCCATTGTTGTCTATGTGTTCTTTCCACAAAAAAACATAATTCTCTTTGATATTAGCCGTGTTTTTTTTTGCAAGCCCGGAGGGAATTGGACGAAAAAAACGACGTCGGTGCTAAACAACATGTTAAATGCAACAACTAATCCCAGAGAATTCTCGGGGTTTAACATAAGCGCACAGAAAAACTGTGTTACCGGCATGAAGTACATACATGTAATCGATAGTTTGTATTAAAACTCCATGTTTTTTACTGTCATGGCGTCGCTAATCCCCCCCGGGCTTGCAAAAAAATACGCCTATTAAACGTGTGAAATTATATTATTTTCGATTGACTAATGACTGGATGGATTCAAAGGAAATCGATTATTTAATGGAAAATGAATATAAATATAATAATAATAAAGTGGTTTTTGCCTTATGGTCCACTGATTTCTACGTCTGTGCCTACGTTCGACTCATGCGAGCTACAGATTGAAGGCACAGATCATTTAAATGGAATTTCTTAGAGGAGAAAATCAAATTTTTTTGAGGTTTTAAGAACGGGATTTGCCACAATAACAATTTACTTTTTTTTATTTTCTCCAAAATGTTTGAAATATAACTGGGTTTCAGTTTTTTGCCTAAAAATTCACATAACAGAAATAGGGTTTAATGTTCTTTCGCTTTATTCTTGGGTTATGGTCGTATATTTCTTTAATGGCTGGACTAAATTTGTCACAGTTTCCAATCTGTGCCTACGTTCTTAAACTCTCGGATAGCCAAAATTAGTCGAAATACGGTGAAAAATGAAACAATTAGGATGAGTTTTATTCCATTTTTCAGCGCTTATCGACCAATTTTATCGATGCGAGAGTTACAAAACATAGGCACTGATTTAGTCTTAGTGCCTGTTTGTTCCAAAGATACTGAATTATAAAGATTGGAATCTTTCGTACGTTCCATCCCCCAAAACCCATTTGTTTACATTGTTGTTTTTGTAATTTCATCTCGTGTCGATGAATAGATTCGAATTGCAACAACAATTTATGCAGTGGTGAATTCATATTTTTGCACTAATGTGCGTTAAAACATGGACACTAGTGCAAAAATATGAATTCACCACTGTCCGCCATTTTGTTTAGCTTGTAGGCAAACCAGAATGACAGCCGAGGATTCCAATCTTTATAATTCAGTATCTTTGGTTTGTTCCCAGCTAATCATCTCTGGTAAAGGATTATTGCAACTGATAAATCTTCAAATCTCGAATCTATAATTTGAAACGTAAATCATCGAATTTTATAATCAGCCGATTCAAGCAGAACCTTTATTACAAAGTTAGTCCACTCTGAACAAACGACCCTAAGTCAAAAACACTTTTTGATGTGAATTCAACGTATTTGACTACCAAAATTAAAAAGAAAGAAGAATAATCGATTTTTCAGGTTCGATAAATTTTGTCATCGATTTTTCACGGAATATTTTGACTGCTCATCTCTAAAAAGAAAGCATTTTGCTAAGAACTTATAAACTTTTAATTTCGTGTTGTAAAACAGTTTTTATACTTAAAAAGGCTACAAATATGAACAAAAAGTGATTAAAAAACATTTTTATTTATAACCACTGTTTATTTTCCAATAAATCCACCGCAAAATTTTTTTTCCTCAAAATAACGAAAGTCTTCACGAATGAAAAAAAGAACCAAGTAATCACGACGATACGTTCCTGTCAAAAAGACGAAAGACGAAACGAACGAAAAAAAGACTCGTGTAATCCACAGTACACATATTAAAGGTAATATCATTAGCGTTTTCATTTTTGTTCAGTTCTGCGCATCTGTCAAAATCGAGGTATTATGGTGGTAAAATGGTGGATTCAGTGGCCCTTTCCTTGTCTAATTTCAATATTTTGTTGTTGTTTCTAATGATGCGCGTTGAGTTCCTGTGGGCACTCGAACAGCCATTTTTAATTTTTTGACATTTCCAACTTTGACAACCTGCGCAATATATTACCTTTAATAGGTCCGTTCGCTTACGCGCCAGAAACTACCCAAAACTACCATTTTTTACCAGATTTAGTCCGAAGGCGTTCGCGTACGCAAATTTTGGGTAGTTTCTGGCAGGAGAGAGCGCTCATGAGAGAGAAATTAATTTCCCCTTGCCAGTTTTTACCCGAGAAATTTCTTCGGGCAAAAACTGGTAAGTGCTGCGTTGTCAGAAGCCAGTTTGAAAGACAAAGAACAACAACAAATTTACAAAATGGCTGTTGTTTACTTTTTGTTTCGTCTTAGTAAAAATGTAGTTTTTTATTCGTTCACTTACAAAAATTAATTATTTTAATAAAAGAAGTGACTTTTTAATAAAAAAATTAATAAATTATTTAAGAAACTTTGTTTGTGAAGTGTACTTTAATTCAGTGTTTTTTTTTTAATTCTGTTCTGAATTCTTCATGGGATTAATAAAAAAAAATTACGTGATGTTCCTGTTTAGTGTCGTATTTTGTATTTGTAAATACTTACAACGTTAATTTTAATTTTTTCATCATCAAATTTAATAAAGAATATGAAATTATCATGAAAATTTCAATATTGTTGCTTTGTTTACTTTTTTGCTTTTGTTTACTTTTTGTTGATGTTTAAAAACTGGCAAATATTTTGGTTTAAGGCGTTCGTGTACTCTCGGACAGTTTCGCTTCTGTTTGAGAGAATATCACCCCCACTCCTCCAATTTTGACAGTTTGCCAGATTTAGTCCGAGAAGTACACGAACAAACTTAATATGTGTACTGTGCGTGTAATCAGCGTCAAAGTTAACTATTGTTATGTCAAAAAAAATGTTAAAATGTTGTTAAAAGTGTGTAACATTCCATTAAGGAACGACCAATGTAAAAAATATTGTTGATTTGTCAATCGAAAGGGGTTGAAAAAAAAATTTAAAACATACATACCTATTTAGAATGAATAATTCAAAGAAAATTTTTGATTGCATCAAATTTTATTAGATAATATATTATGATCGCTTAGGTAAATCAATAAATGAATATCTACAATATTTAAAATAAATTCACATTAACTTTATTTTCGTACAAAGTCGAATCATAAACGAAATGCGTAGTATTTTTTTTCCATTCATAATGGACACAAATTCCTCTGTAAAAAATCTACTGAATTGAAAGATTAAACATATAAAAAAAACAACATTCATCAGAAAATAACTAAACAATTGCAAAACTCAATATCCAGAAATAAATAAATTATGTCGAAAAAAATACTAAAATTTAAATAATTATACTCTGGTCAATTTATATTTGCAGTACAGGCCTAATGGGAGAGCTTTTTCAGAAACACTGGTGCCTGCTACTGCTTGCGCGGCACCTTAACTTAAGAAATTGCCACTGAAATAAGAAACAGAATCACTGAGCTGCGTTTAAATTGTTTGTGTAATCTTCTTTGAGCTCACGTACATCCTACCATGACCTATCTGCTCCCCGGTTGAAACGAGACTGATCGCCAATTTGCAAGTTGCAACCAACCCTTATTGACATTGCGTTTATTTAAAAAAAAAACACATTTTGAATTAGGTGTGACCCGTGACATTCTGTATGGCGAAAGCGAACAATCGTTTTCGCGTGTGCGAACGATTTGCTTATGTTCGTTTATAAAAAACGAACGATCGCTTTCGTTTAGTTTAATACAGAATCTGGTCCCAGAGTTACCATTGCCCAGTTGATGGAAATTCATATGGCATTTTCTTTGGTATTTGCTATGTAACTTTCAGGATTTAATTTAGGTAGCAAATATTTCTACTTCAGAGAAAAAGGTGTTGACGCTTGGTGTTTTTCTGTTTTAATATTGTAGGTTTTCCTTTTATGTATGGAAAAACAGTAAACAATTAAAATGCATTAATACAATTGTGAGGTATTGTCTTTTAGAGTGGTGTGGAAAAAGATAGATTCAATTTATTAAGGTCATCATTGTTTTTGATTATAAAATGAGCGTAATTAATAAATATGTAGTTGGTAACTCTATCGATATTTTTGTAAAATTTGCGGTAGTTTTAAATGCTCACTAAGGCAACCCTGTAAGAGCTTTAAAATGAAGATAGCTTATTGAAATACATAATGGTCACACTGAAAGGCAAATATCCAATCTTCCCTGTTCTGCAAATATAAATTGAACAGAGTATAGGAACGATTTAATGACGTCATAATGTTACACAGTGTTGCACTTTTGCATTAAGGAACGACCAAAGTTAACAAAAGTTAACATTTTACAGAAAAAGAACGCACCACTGTGCAGTATCCTATAAAATCGTGCAATTATATATGTAAACAGTAGAATAAAACTTTTTAAGAGCATTGGACTTAGAAGACAAGAAAACGCGGCTTGAAAAATTAGGATATCGTATTGACCACAGCACCATTTTCTTCATAACGCAAATTCTGCAGGAATCGTATATTAAGAAAATCCTTACAGAGAACTTTCTGATGGGATTCCAATTTGACTATGTCGAATTCTATAATTCAGACCTATCACGAATTTTATCGTAATCTAAAAGTTGTTACGAGCCCCAAAACAAACATTATTACAGAATCCATCATAGTGAAAAATCTCTTACAAAATGCCATTGCCAACCGATTTGGTTATACTTATACGTTAGACAAGAACAAAAAATCACGACCTGTGATTTTTAGCATTTTGTGATTCAAAAATCTTAATCACTGTGAGCGATTAACTTATAATTGTGAGTGCCTTAAATGTGATTGAAAATCACAACTGTAGTAAAATCACAACTTTCAAACTGTGGTTTCAAAATCACAAAAAACTGAAGCGATTACTTTATGAACTGTGAACAAAATCAAGACCAGAGAAGTCAGAACAATGAGTAAAATGAAACAGAACGAGAACTCTAGTCGTGATTTATTTATTATTTAAGCAACTAAACAAAATTACAAGACTGAGAAAAATTGTATGATTCTTGACGAAAATGTGAAGAACAGTTTTATCTTTAATAATTTAAGAGCTAGAAGCTAGAATAGAACTGAATTTTGAATTGTGATGCCTGGACGTGATTTTTTACACAAGGACAAGGAAGAGTGAATTGGGTTTTCACTTTATTCAAAGGAGCTAGAAACCTGAAATTTTGTATACCTATGAACTCTAAAGCATTGAGTACGTACTTTTGAATCCACCTCTTATTAAAATTCAGTTTTTTCTCTTTATTAATTGGCGCTAGAAAGATGAAATTTTGTATATGAGCTCTCTTAAGCATTGGATACGTACTGTCACTTCCACTTTTTTTTAAAGTTCAGATTTCCTTTTATTCAAAGGCGATAGAAAGCTGAAATTTATTCAAAAATTTTGTTAGTTGATAATTTGGAACTCGGGACTCGAGATTTTTAGCATTTTTTTATTTGGGGTTATGTCCCCCGAGCTACCTTAAATAACTTATTTATTGTTCTAATTTAATTACATACTTTTTATTTTACCGAGAAAAAAAAATTTCTTAAGGCTTCGAAAAATATTTTAAATTTACCAATCACAGGTTAAACTCACAGTGATTCATAAATCACACTCACAGTTATACCTGTGATTGGAAAATCAAAGTTTAGCTCATCTCTATTATACGATAGAAGAAATGATAATCATTTTTAACAAGTTATTTTAATGTTAGGAAAGATTTTCACCTTGTTGGTGTCTAAAAGTACCTCACAAAATTCACTTAATTGTTAAAAGTGGAATAGAAGTACAAATAACCGCCAAATTTGTATGTTGTATTGTACGCTTGCAATCAAACGAATCTGTTACGTCATAATCGTGAATGAGATAGAATGTTCAATGGTTTCAGAACTACTCTTAAAAATGTTCATGTATTGGCACCATGTCAAATTTTTTTGAAGATGTACTCACTTTGGAAGTCGTGTGGAATAAAATTTAAAATCTGTGTCTTGTACAAGAATTTTTAAAAAATAAACAACAAATTTAAAAAAACAACTACAACTAGGTTTGTATATGCTATAGCTTCTTTTTAAATCTAGAAATCCATTTCTTCAATTTTTCAAAAAATAATTTTCATCTCAAAACTTTTTGAAAAAATAAATATTTTTTCCAAACTATCAATAGTCCCGATACTTCAAAACAATCGATTAATTGATTAAACTATCGCGGCAGTAACCGTGAAAAATATTTCTGATGATTTTTTTAGGTGACAGGCTGGAAATTGAACCCAAGACCTTCAGGGTAACAGTCCTACGCACTAACCATTACGCCACACGCTACAATTTCTACATCTCTATTGCATTCCTATTTCTTCACTACCATTTAAATTGTAGACTTATAAAGCTGATATTCAAAATGTATCCAACAGTTTCTATAATTTGTTTGCTAACTTTCAAAAAAATGTCGCTGATTTCAATCATCGTTCCGATACATCAACCCTAACAGAAATATATGCACTCTTTCCAATGACTATTTCCTCATGAAGTAATTCAACTAAAGCACCAGAATCTACTAATGACCAATTGTCTGGAATTGAAATTATCACTGCGGTGAGTAGTGTTGTCCATAGCTGTATTTATCCAATCTCTGAGGCTTACTCAATCAGTAGATATAAAAGGCGTGTTTTATTTGCAAGTGCATATGGATTTGTCGAAAAAAAAGACATCGGGACTTAAAGTCATCGCAGCAAACAAGCCCATCAAATGTCATCACTACCCTTTCAGCTTTATGGTGAGCATACAAAATAAAAACTTATCAGCCACGTCACATTAAAATAAAAAGAAAATTCATAGAAAATTGTTTCTCTTCTTAAAATAAAATTAAATAAAAACATAGACCTTAATTTCAAGTCATTTATAGGAAAACAAAATAAATTCCATTACAATGATCGCCATTTGTTTTGTTTCATTCGATAACTGGGATAATTTGACGTTACCATACAATCGATATCAAAATGATAAATAGATTGTTCGGACCTCAAGAAATTGAAAAAAATTATTGAGAATGGGCAATCAGTACAGTAATTTCGTTTGGGTTCTGGGTGTACAAATTTGGTGGTGTTTTTTTTTAATTTTCTTTAGGCCTATGTACAGTTTGTAACATTTGAATAGCCTCACACATTAAATTTCTTACATTCAACTGTTTTTGATACTTCTTTGATTTGTACATAAGAACATTTATATTTAAAGACATGGTAAGAGAACTGTCTCTGAGATTAAGACAATTTTTTAACAAATTTCGTAAAGTTAACTAAATTTTCTGTGCTTGTTTGTTTGCAGGCACTAAAACGCTAATTTTTTTTTGTAATATTTGAATAGCCTCAATTGATTTTATTCCACATTGTAAGCTATAATTTGGCAGCGTAGGTCTCGAAAAGTTATCAAGAAGTGATAAAACAGTTATGTTTTTTGATTTCTTTAATTTGAAAGTTTAAATGGGCATAAAAGATTCATTAACGGCTACAGAGATAGCCAAAACAGAAGCCTATCGGCATCAAGGACTGACGAAACGTTTTATTGGTCAGAAAATTGATCAAAGTCTAAAATTGGTATGCAATTCCTTAAAAAATCCGTTAATGTAGGCAAAAAACTACAAAGAACGAACTTTTTCAATTCTATCTTATCTATCAATGACGAAAATAATATGATAAGCCTCCAAATGCAACCACTCTCTGAGCAAATCAAGACACGGAGCTGGGTTAGAAGTAATCCGAATGACATTAAGGGTATGTGTCCCTTGAAAAAATAGGTTGGGGTTTTGCGCTTAACTGTATAACTTTCAGAGTTTTCCATATTTTTTAATGAAACAAATGGTTATCGATAGAAAATATGTAAGGTGAATTATTTTTGTAGATTAAAAAAAAAATAAAAAATTATTTGTGACTCAAAATCACCAGGCAAGTGAAAAAATCATAAAATTTAGTACGATGCTTACGCATATGAATGGGAAATTCGTTAAATATTGTTTTTTTATTTTTTTTATATTTTTTTTATATTTTTTTTCTAGAGACAATAGATTTCAATACTGAACACCGTTTTTCGTTTTTGTTATATTAATTTATTTGTTCCCAAAGAAAAATGGACAAAACTATGAAATATTGACGAAATTTACAAAGTGGTACAAATCAACTACTTGATAAAACTTCTAAAGTATAAAAGGCAACGAGGTCAAATGAACTTTTTTACAAAGCCAATAGAAATGTGCAGTTACTTTTATTTTTTTAATTTTTTTTTAAAGCTTTTACAGTAACTTTTTAGAGACAAAAACACAAAAGATATTTATTTTTGTATAATATTTTGTGCGTTTCCTTGGGAAATTGATACTTGTTCACCTTTCAAGTTGATCGGACGTGTTTTAAAATTGCTCCCTTGTCTGTTAATTTTCTTCACTTCGCCCATACCATTTATTTACCCATTCGCAAGTTCGAACCTCATAAATTATTATTTCCGCGACCCCAATAAAGTGTATTGTTACTAACTGCTAGTCTGCAAAATTACTTTTTTTCACAAATTCTTATTTCCGCGACCCCAATAAAGTGTTTCACCGTTGCATTTATAATCGCTAGTCTGCAATAATTACTTTATTTGTTGTTTTTTTTTTTTTTCTTTTCTTTTGTAAATATGTCGTGTGCCAAAGATATTTGTGTCAACGTTGATGCTAACGCGGATCTTTTAAAATGTAGTGGCCTATGCGGTAAATCTCTCCACCCTTCATGCGTCGGCCTTAGTAAACGTGCATGTATTTACTTAAATGACTATAAAAATAATTTTGTATTTTATTGCGAGCAATGTAGAATTATTTCAATTTCTGATATAATGCTCGCAATAAAATGCCTTGGAGAAACTCTTTCAAACGACAACGCTAAGAATATAAACAAAATCCAATCCCTGTCAAAAAAAATCGATCTCCCATTTAAAAGTGTTGAAGAATCTAATTCCCAATCTCAGCATTCAGCTACACAATGCTTGACCAAATTGTGTGCGATCGAAAAACAATTGAGTACATTTAAATCCCATATCCCTCTTCGTGACAACGCTAACGTATCCTCTAATGACTTTAACCTGCTTCGTTCGGATATAGACTTAAAGCTTAATTCTTTAAGTAGTTCCGCGAAAGAAATAAACAAAAACTTAGTAGCCAATCTAAACCAAATCCGATCCGATATTGATCTTCATTTACAAAGCCCCTCGTCTTGCTTATCCCCTTCCTTCCCTGAAGTTCTAAATGAAATAAAAAATATGAACGACATGCTTTCGCGAGTTTCTTCCGCTCTTATTGCTATTGTTTATGAAGTAAGAGACCAAGAACAAAAGTCTTCGTGTGTGCAAAGTGATATACAATCGTTAAATGAACACTCGTGAAAAATAGAATCTCTTCTTAATGAAGTAATTGATATTTCAAACGTACCTTCTTCAAACAATAACAATTTTGGATGAGATTCTGTCTGCCGATGCGACTCCTCCTGCATTTCACCCTACCACCGTGAACCCCACCCCTGTAACGTCTGAGATCGCTATTGACTCCGCTGCCATGAACCCTACCTCTGCTATACCTTCAAATGAACCACCGCCTAGCACCACCCCTTCCGAAACACGCTACAAAATTGGGTACCTCGTGGTCTACGAAAGAATGGAACCAAAGACTTGATAAACTTAAAAAATTAAATAAATCGTCATTCTTCCTAACCAACACCCCTAGAAATGCCAGTTCCGCATGGGTCCAATCGTTCTTTATGAAGAATTATTCCATCCCGGATGTGGAATGTCATCGACTTCTCCCCAAAAAATTCAAGGTATCGATACCAATTAACTATGATTGGCTTTTCCACCGGCATGGAAAAAAGCTTATCATACATAATATGAAGATATAAATGGATAGAAAACCCATCCCACGATTCATCTCGCTCCACTCAGAAGACTAAAACGCCCAGAAGACCTGCAACAACAAGCGCCACACCAAGTTACACGCCAAAACCTAACCGCAACTGGACCTTCAAAATGGGTATATTTCCCAATTTCTCTAATAATATTTTTAATAGACTTAATGTAAATGCCCCCGAATTTAAACCTCCCGCAACCTCCCCAAGTGTTCCTTTAACCTCTCATAGTGCCTCCGGCCCACCTAAAGAAACAAAAAGAGTATCTTTTAAACTCACTCCAACCCCATCACCACCTTCATCTCGATCTCCCTCGCCAATTCTCCCCAATTTCGACTTAAGATCAGGGGCTAAATATCCTAATTTCATAAGCTCCCATATTTTGAACCCCACTCAGTCAACTAATCCATCTCAACAACTCACAGTCCTTTCAAATCAACAAAATTCAGACAACTCTTTTGATCCTCTTTTACCACCAGTAGTCAAACTTACCCAGCAAACTGCAGATTCCACTGAATGTCGCTATGCTCTCTCTAGGCTTAGAGACAAGAAGATTTATGAGAATGTCCGTATTTTCCTAGCATTTCTGCACGACAAGTCAGACTCTGTTTGCTACGAAGGGAAAACCAGAACTAGCGTTTTGGTTTCCATCCAACAGGAAGGTCTGCCTTCTGAATTTTCTAAGCTCATGAAAATTTTTATCAAATATCATGACAGTTTTAACTTACCACCACAAAAAGTTAAGGATGATCTGGATACTTTCCGTCAATACGTACAGTCTAAACGAATATCCCACCTGCAACGCAATAGATATGATTACAACCGTTTTTTTCGTTCCTAATCCAAACTCTGCTCAAACACGTCAACACCTCCCTCTAACTATCTATTATCAAAATGTAAGAGGTCTTCGATCTAAAACCAACTCAGTCTTAAGACAATCACACTCCCTCCCTTTTGATGTCTACGCTTTGACTGAAACTAACCTGACCCCCAGTATCAATAACCAAGAGTTGTTCCCCTCGTCTTTTAATGTCTATCGAGATGATGATCGGCCCACCGTTGGCTCTCCTTGCAGAGGAGTCCTTATCGCAATCAAAAATACTTTCGACTCATCCCTTTTTTCAATCTCAAGCACATCTGAAGTAGATTTTGTTTCAGTTAAAATAAAACTTCTTAGAACGTCTGTTTATCTTATGTGTTTCTACATACTGCCCTCCAAACCTCTACAAACATATGAAATTGCTGTTCGCGCGATCGATCATTTAATAAAACAATGCGATCCCCTCGACGAAGTTGTAATTTGTGGGGATTTCAACCTTCCACACCTTAAATGGACTGTGTCAGACCAAGGATCAAACTACATTTGTAATCCCTCCTCTGCAAAAAAATGCCTTTTTGTCGATCATTTAACTGATTCAAGCCTCAGTCAAGTGAGTGGCGTTCTAAATAATATGAGCCGACAACTTGATCTTATTTTCTCAACCGACCCAGATAACTCATCAGTCACTCTCTGTCCCCAATTTCTTACAGCTATTGATAATTATCACCCCCCCCTTATTACTAACACTCTACCTCAACTCGTACCTAGAAGTTACACCCACTTCACATCCTTTTTTGTATGATTATCATAAAGCCCAATTTTCCCAAATTAACGATTATATTAACCGATTTCCATTTGATTTTGAAAATATGTCTGTTGAAGATGCCACTAACCTTTTTTACAGTGAACTACAATACTCAATTTCGTTGCATGTCCCTTCCTACCGACGTAGAGTTTCTCCGTCATCCCCGCCTTGGTATAATCGTAGACTTCGATCGCTGCGTAACCAAAGGAACAAACTGTGGGAAATTTTCCTACGCTCTCAATGCCCAACTGACTACTCCAAGTACCTTGGTGCTTATCTTCATTTCAACGAACTCTACAGTTTTCTCTACCATGAATATTTACAAAAAAAACTCAATCTAACCTTATTAACGATCCCAAATCCTTCTTTCAGTTCGTTAATCACAAAAGAAAGTCGGATGGGTATCCATCCTCTTTGTCCTTCAATAATGAAACTTCCAATGATAATCTAACTATAGCTAATTACTTTGCATCATATTTTAAAGATTCATTCTCGAAGGATTCTTTTAAACCAGATTGGACCTATTTTGAGTATTTACCGAATTTTTCGCTGGGTCCATTCTTACCCGATTGCATTGCTCCATCGGCCATTGAAAACAAAATTTCTAAACTTAATGATGAGTTCACCCCTGGACCTGATGGCCTTCCTGCCATTTTCCTAAAAAAATGTTCTTCTGCTCTTTCAGTTCCTCTCTCAAAAATTTTTCATTTGTTCTTATCTCAAGGAACATTTCCTAAGATATTGAAAACATCTTTCATAACACCAATTCACAAGAAAGGGCCGAAAGGTGAGGTGAAAAACTATCGACCAATTGCTAAATTTTCTCATATCCCAAAAATTTTTGAAAGCATTTTATATGAACTCCTCAGTTTCCTGTGCGTTTCCAGCACAGCACGGTTTCTTAAAAAACAGATCCACCACCACAAACCTTGTAGAATTCGTTTCATTCACTCTAAGAGCCTTAGAAAACGGGAATGAAGTTGATATGGTCTCCACTGACTTCAGCAAAGCGTTTGACAAAATTTCTCATAATCTTTTAGTCTTTAAACTCTCCTCTTTAGGTTTCGAACCCCTTTTCCTGAAATGGATTACTTCTTACCTTGAGAATCGTGAATATTATGTCCGGTTTAGATCCGCATGTTCAAATCCTATTTTAGCCACTTCTGGTGTCCCCCAAGGTAGTCATTTAGGCCCTCTCCTCTTTGTCCTTACAATTAACGACATTGACATGGTCATTAAACACTGTCAAATATCCCTTTACGCTGATGATACAAAATTTTTCAAAATCATTGCAGAACATGAAGACATATCTCTCCTACAAACAGATCTTGTCAATTTTGCAACCTGGTGCACAAAAAATTGCTTAGAGCTCAACATTAGCAAATGCCAGACAATGACCTTTTCACGTAAACGCATTAAAACAACTCCCCGTCTTTACTATCTTCATAATCACCCCATACAGATAGTAGAAAATATAAAGGATCTTGGCCTTTTATGTGACCGCGAACTTAAATTCCTACTCCATATTGATGAAATAATTCACAAAGCCAACTCAGCATTGGGTTTCGTTAAAAGATGGTCTAAAGAATTTTCTAACCCTTACGTGACCCGATCGCTTTACATGACGTTTGTCCGACCTCTACTTGAATATGCGTCTCAGGTTTGGTCTCCATATCAAGATATACATATATCAAGAATAGAAAGCATCCAACGAAGATTCCTTCGTTTTGCACTTCAATACCTTTCCTGGGAAAATCCTTTGATCTTACCCCCTTATCGTGACCGCCTCCAACTGTTAAACCTCAACTCATTACAGGAACGTAGAAAAATTGCTGACATACTCTTCATACATCGGCTTCTCTCTGGATCAGTTGACTGCTCTTCTCTCTATAACTCGATTTCTTTCAACACTAACATCCGTAACCTGAGAAACCCTCGCCTCTTCTATTTACCAACACACCACACCTCCTATGGCCTTAATGAACCTCTGACCCGTATGCTTCGGTTGGTCAATTTGAATCCAAACTCATTTGATTTCAACATCAGCACCTACAACCTCAAACTCCTTTTGACCCATCCCCACTCATAGTTATAAGTTTAGATTTAAGTTAGTTTTTTAAGTTATACTTGTAGCTTGAATTAAGCGGAATAAATGGGGGTTAAGCCCCCACTAAAATTAAATTAAATTAAAAATTAAAATTATATTTTTTAATTTTCGTCAATATTTTTTTAATCAAAGAATAATATATCCTGAACATAAACTCGGTTTTAAAAAAAAAAATTTTTCTTGTAGCATTTTTAAAAATCCAGTTCATTATTATGACACTATTTGCCATGCCGTTCTGAGGGAATGACAGCCAATACAATTTGCACACATTTTTTTTATTTTTGTTTGCTATTTTTTTATTAAATTTGAAGAACAAAATAGTGTTTTTGAACACTGTTTTTTTAATTTTAATTTTAATTTTGTAAAAGTTGTCTATTTTGCGTTTTCAAAAAAAAACAACAATTTTTATCACGCACATAAAGAAGTTTGCTTCAAACAAATGCCACTGGGTGGCGATGCATTCTTTTCTTTTTCAGTTCTCTTTTTCTTAAAAAAAGAAGTCTTAAGCTCTAATGTTTGTTTTGTTGTTTCTTGACTCCTCATATTTTTTTTTCTTCTATGGAAGTATACACACACATTCTTCTGTAGATCGTGAAGGATAGCGATCTTTCTTTATATAAAAGAAAAAGACAGAAGTCGTTCAAATATATAGGTCATTTGGCAACATGTACATACCTATGCTATTCTTTTTTTTCAGCGGGTAGGTAGATTTGGTGGAAATTCGCGTGGGATCGTTGCAGGAGATTTGGTTAATTTTGTGTATCTTATATGTATGGTATGTACCTATGTATATTTTTTATGGTTTAAATATCTGTTGGAAGTTTTTTTGCTTCTTCTGCGAAAATAAATCCATCATTTTGTGTGTGTAAATATATGTACGAGATTTTTTGGTCATTGAGCGTTAGATTTTTTTTCTGATAAGAAATGGTGCAAGGTCGTCATTTAAATATTTCCTATCGTGCTGAAGGATAGTTTTGTTTCAATTTTGCGCACCTACACTTCCAAGCGGTACACTTTAGAGACACTTCATATTCTAAATAACAAGAACAACATGAATCGAAAACAGGACACACAGAATATTTCAGCGGTATACTGCTCCCTCGTTTCAAATTAAATAATGCGTAATCTACCTCTCTCTCTTCAGTTATTGACTCAACTTCTTCATGGGAAGTCTCATTGTTTTGTTTTCATAAATTGTATTTTATAAATTATTTAAGTTTACTATGTAAAATTTAAACTACGTTTATAACTCTTAAAGTGTAAGTTTTACTTTTCACTGTATATTGTTGTTGCATAACATTGTGATTAACTATATTTTTATTTTATATGTAATAAAGTTCACCCTGAAGAAGACAGCAACCCCTGTCGAAACGTCGGGAAAAGTAAATGTAACAAATCTTGTTTCATTGCTAAAATTATTGTGACCAAAACAGCCGAAGGAAAACATATTTTCCAATCAACATAATACAAATCAAATTGGTCAATAAATCTACATCTTAAAATGCGTAGGTTAGGTAATTAGTAAATAGGAGAAAATTGATCAATTTTGCTCTCGGTGGTGACATGACATTATAAGAAGAAGGGTTAGAGTGGGAGATAAGTCAAAGTATGTTGAAAGAATATGGCAAATACGCAATCATGTGTTTTTATTTACATAGGACGAGTTTTTTCTTCTCTCTCGTGGTATGGTGATGGGTGGGATAAAATGACCGTTAAATTCCCGTTAAAAAGAGGAGAATGTCTATTTGTTTTCGTGTCAGTTTGAGATTCTGTAGGTAGGTACCTATCTTAATTTGAATTTGTATTTCTGTTTAAAAGGTTCAATTTAAATAATCGGAAAATTTATTTTTTTGGAGATATTTCTTGTGAAGAAGTGAAGTGAATTTATCAATATTCAACTTTTAAATACCTACAATACAATTCCAAATTGTACGTATACTTACCTATGTGTTTTGATCGCAAAATATCTAAAACTAAGTGAATATAATTTCAGTGAAGATATTTTTCTTATTACTGTTCCATTTTGTTTTGAGGCAGATCCATTTGGTATAACTTTTTTAATCAGCCTACCTATATAAGTGTAATGCCTCCAAAAAAGAATAAGCCGTTTAATTATGGCCAAAGGAAGTTAAAAAACCCATTCAAAAAAATTGGCAACAGGTAAGCAGGTAGAAAAGGTAAATTTAGGCACCTTCTTAGAATTTTTTAAATGAAAACAAATGTGTACCTATTGCTATTACATATAATATATGTATCGCCAATTCAAAAATAAATCTCACTAACTAAAAAAATGAAGAATGGAGTGTACTACCTATGTTTAAAAATTATTTTAGATATGCAAAATATTATTTCGGTAGTACGCGGGTGGGGAGTCAAAAACACGGATCGAGCAGCGCACAGTGGGGCCAAATCTGCGATTTTTGTAAACAATCTGTAAATGGTTTCATTTTATATCTATTGTTGCCCGCTGAACCGAAGTAAAGTTCATTGCAGATCATCCTATATTATTCCATTCCTTATTTCTATCATTAGTTCTCAAAAATATTATTCTTTTCTATGTTATAAATATATAGTACAGTCGAACTTCGATAAGTCGAACTTCGATAACTCGAATATTTGATAACTCGAATAAAATTGGTTGGCAATAGCGCGAGGCCTGAAGTTTACATGTAATTTTTGTTTGATAAATCGAACTTCTATTACTCGAATGTCTCGATAACTCGAAGATATTATTTGGCGTCACCTTCGATAAGTCGAATTTTCTTAGAGGAATTCCCGGATTCTGTGGAAATTGTTACAAGTTCATTTCATAATGCATTGCGTTTGTGGGCATTGTATTTGTATGTATAAAACCAATGCGTGGAATATCGACGTTAAATCCAAGACCATTTCAAAGTGTTTTAAAAAAGCTGTTTTTGGTGAATATTCCGAGTGGGAGGAAGAGGATGAACTTCCTTTGATTTTCATAACTGAACGCTTGAAAGAGAGATATGAGCAAGAAATTCAACTGCAGATGGTATTCGAAGCTTGGACGAATGCCAGAAATATACAAGGTTACGTAAAATGATTTTCTGCAAGTGTATGAGGATATTGTTACTTCGGAGTTTCCCATAGATGAAGATATTCTCGATACATTAGATGCACAGCTCGAAAAATACGATGACAGTGATAGTGATGTAATTGACGATGTTTTGGAGGAGAGTTTGATTCAACCACCTTCAAACGAATTGGTTGCAACTTCGTTAAGTATTTTGCGATTATATTTAAAGAAAAATGAAAAAAAAACCGATTCTTTGTATAACGGTTTAAACTCCATTGAAGTTTTCTTTGGAAATCGAAACAAAAATTCCTGACGAGTGGATTTTAACAGAATATTTTAAATAATTACAACAACTCTACTTTTTTTATTCGCAAATAAATATGACGTACTTTGTATTAATTTTGTGTTTTACTTGATAACTCGAATTATTTTTTTGGCAAGTGATGGTTCGAGTTATCGAAGTTCGACTGTATATCTATAACTCAACTCACTCCTGTTTTGTACGCTAAGCAGCTAAATTTGTCACGCGATCTTTATAACGTTTTGCATAAACTGTAGATTTAAATTTAATTTCCTAACTTTCGATCAACATAAAAATGAAATGAATTCTGATTCTTAGCTTCTTTTTTCCTTGAAAAGACAATCGGATGGAAAGAACTCCCCAAATTTATATTATGTACGTATACATATCAAACAGAAAATACATTTTATAGGTATAATAATTTAATAACATTTCTTATTTTGTCTACTTATTTATATAAGCATACTGATAAAAACATTAAATATTTGATTTATCAAGTTTTGAAGAGCAAAGATAAAGTTTTTTTTTAATATTTTGAAACTGCAAAGAGCACTTGAACGCTTTTTCGAATTGCCTTATGCGAAAGACACACACAAGACGATGATTTGACTTCATTCATTTAGGTACTAATCAAACTAATATTTTGCTGAATTGTTTATTATAAAAAGTTTCTGGTGTCTATTTCCAGTTAGGTATCTTGAAATTTGAATTTTTATTTAAAATTCGACTCAAAAATTAATTTGTTGCTGTTTTTTGCAACCTTGTAGATATCTCAAAAATTAATTAACTATAGCTGTAACATAATCTTTTGTAAAGTTTCCGAATTATATTTCTTTTATTTGTTTTGAAAAATTACATCCTCGTTTTTTTGCGATTAAATTTGGGAACCCTATTGGCCAACATCTTCCCACGGGCTCTGCTAGCTATAGGTACTGACGGATCAGATTTTTATAGGTAGTTTCATATCTACCATAAATCTATGGGATATATAGGCAGCACACCCAACTATCCATTCCTAAACATTTAATCAAAACACTCGCCAATCAAGCAGAAAATACCTATGAACCCTACGTACCTATTTGCAACTTTGATAATTTTTTAATTCTTTTACAATAAAATATCCACGTAAAATGCGTATCAAGAACAAAATATAAAAATAATTACTTAGCATTCTGCCTCCATTTGATGATAAAACATAAATAAATCCTTCAACTAGCTCAAGTGTTTGGTAAATATAGGTATGTATTAGAGCCTACGATTCAGTCCGTGTATTTGAAAAACACGGGTAGACGGACTCCGTGTAATTATTACACGCAAATAAAAATCCGTTCTCTTAAAACACGTGTATTTCTTTGCTTAATATCCGTGTATCCGGATATTAAGCATACACGGATCTTTATTACACGGATTCTTAATACACGGAATGGTTTTTGATTTTTATCTTTTCAAGGGGTGGGTTTACAAGCTCAACATTTTGAGGGATAATGGATATTATAGATTTTTAATTTTGGTGATTTTCCAAAAAAAATCGATTTTTAAAGAAAAAATTAAATAATTCTAAATTTAAATCCACTGACAGATTCGACTACCAAGTCGTTGTTGTATTTTTATCAAAAAAATCCCATAAATTTGGCCCTCTCCAGTGATTATTGGATTATTTAAAATACACGGATCTTCAGATACACGGATACACGGACACACGGACGCACGGATGCACGGATGCACGGATGCACGGATGCACGGATGCACGGATGCACGGATACAGGAAATACACGGATTCAAATCCGGATATTATAAGAACACGTGTATCCGTGTTTTTAAATATCCGTGTAATAGGGTAATTGGTATCTATTTTTTGATGCGTCACTTTAAAATGCGATCACTCCAGAAATCGCATTTGCATTCAAAAAAAGTTTGTTCCAACCTCTCATGAATGTATGTAGGTACATCATCATCGGCCATCGCTAAGAAAAAAGTTGCCTTGGTAAAGAATATACACTTTTTTTAAAAACATACAATATATCTAGGTAGGTATTCCTCCTAAGTTTATTCTTTTATATTTTGTAAACAAAAAAATTACACCACAACCGCCGTCACCGCGCACCTCGCTGCGCTGCCTTCACCACCATCCAACGATCCAACAATTCCATCATTATTTTTTTCTTCACGCCTCACGTCAGAATTTTTTGCTTTTGTTTCTGTATAGGTACATATTTTACTTTGTCTTTTCTGCGCTTGCTACTTGTGTTTTTTCTTTCTTGTGCGTGCGTGATTCTACCTGCGGCTTCGTCTGCGATAAACAAAGAGCCCAAGAGTAAAATTAAATTTCAAATATAGAATTTGATGAAGAGAGAGCTTACTAACACATGCAAAGTCATTTACATGAGTTTTGAGTTGGCTGGTCAGGGACACCTACCCTTAAATCAGGTTATCAGAAATGCCGGACACCTAAATCACTTACTGCTGATGAAAAAGACTCCGTTTAACAATGCGCGTAAACTATACCAGCTTAATTTAGCGAATGCCATGAAATGCTTAAGCAGCAACCATTCAAACAGTTGGCAAAAAATGATCTTTTTAGTTGAAGAGAGTCCAACTTAAACTGACCGGATGGATATAAAAACTACTTCCATGATTTAAGAAAAGAAAATTTGTGTTGGGAGGGATGATTTATGGTATGGATATGCGGTGCCATTTTATGGCACTGTTGATTTAGATTTTGTAGACTGTAAAATGATATCCAAATAATATAATACCTTATTGGAAACAGTCTTGCTTCACTTTCAGTGTATTTTAAGACTGCTGCCGATTCTTTTTGCAGCAAGAAAATGAGCCGATTCACACAGCTCTTATTAAAATGTTCCAAACTTAAAATAAACAACAATTACCCTTACCACCCTACTCTCATTCTTTTGCTAGAGAGATTTGATTCGTGTAAGTAAATTTTTTGTATGTATGTAGGTATAGTCCGGTCAATAAAGCATTTGATTTGGAAAAAATCGCCGGAAAGCTGGATTCCAAAGACTAATTTGTAGCTTGGAAGATTTCCTACAAAAAACATTAACATACTTTTTTTCATAAAAAACACCAGTTTACTTTTGAATAAAGTTGGGCGGCTTAGTTAAAAAATTGTGCATTTTGTGATTCATTTTATCAAATCATCAATTTTTTTTGTTGTCGGTACATTATATGAACATGATTTTAAGATATTGGCCACTGTATTTGTCCACCCATTTAGGTGGGAGGGCAAATTAAAAAAAAAAATTCTAAAATAAAAAACTACATAGAAAAGTAAAACCCTCAACTCTTCTGATTGGTTTATTTCCAAAACGATTATTTGCATGAAAAAAAGTATGTTAATATTTTGTGTAGGAAATAAGTCTTTGGCATTTTTTTGTACAACTTACCATTTGGGAGTTATTCCTGAAAAACCATTTTGGGGGGCCTTCAACACCCCCTAAAATTGTTGGCGGCGCTTAAATCGATGGGGACTTTTGACAGTTTCTTCAGAACACCATGAGGAAGCTACATAACATAATCCAGCTTTCCGGTGATTATTTTCTAATTGGGCTGTTTTCATGGCTTCATTGACTGGACTAGTATGTATGTTAATAAATATCACTAAAATTTACTTTACAGGTAAAAAAATGTATACCACTGAAATAAAATTTTGAAATCTAATGTACAGCAATTAAAAAAAAAGGCAAAAATAATTAAAAAAAGTATTGTTCGTTTAATTTTATGTACCACTGTAACTTTGTTTGAATTTTAGACACCCTGTTTTTAATTCAGCTATTTTTTACAATTTTTGAGTAAAATATAAAGTCTCCTATGGGAAGAAAGTCTGAAACATATCCTAAATATTGTTGAACATTTTGCTATTCGTACCCTATCCATTTCCTCTCCTCCACATCACTCCCCCGTCTCCCCATCCCTTCCTGTTTTTAGTTGTATATTTTTAGTACTAAAAAAAGTGAAGGGTTATTGCCTTTTTAAAATTTTCAGTTGCAATGATTTTTTTAATTGTCACTGGTAGAGAGTTCCATAAATCGGTTGCATAAACAATAAAGAGGCGTGAAGAATTCAAGTAGTTGTAATTGGGTATTACTAGATTAAGTGTTCTAACAGATTAGGTGAATTGAAGTTTTTCATAAATGTAAGGTGGTTTTCTTATTTGAATGATTTTGTGCATAAACATGCAACATCTAGCCTCAATGAATTTTTGAAAAGAGCACCCCAGAAAAAGTTTATGGTAATGAGATATGTGTTCATGTCTTCGAAGTACGTAAATATACCTTATCATGTCATTGAATGCTACAAGAAGTTTATGATGAGAGTGAGAATCCAGTTTGCAATAAACAACAATAGCAGAGTCTATAAGAGGAACTAGCAGTGTTTTATTTAATCTCATTTCCGTATTTACTGGTGTTATATTTGAAAATAACCAAAGTTTACGCAAACAACCGTAAATTCTTCCAATGGTATAATTTACCTGATTGTCAGCAGAGGAAGTGTTTAATCCTAAAACCAAGACTGTTCACAGCGTTCACAAACTTAAGCTTCACTTGTGAGAGATGAACCGATGGCAATAGCAAGGTATCAATCTCCTTCTTAGAAATCGCAATCAGTTGTGTCTTAGATGGACGACGCTTGTTTTCGTGCTAGAAATGCTTGCTGGTTTTTTGCATGGTGTGGTGCTGGATGTTTTGCTGGTTTGAATTCTTCGGCTTCACTCGATGATTATTTTGGAGCTGGATTCGCTGGTGGTTTTTTGACATTTCTTCCGAATTTGTACAAAATTTCACAATATTTTTCTACAAAAATTTTCACAAAAAATACATACATCTGATAGAACCAAATATACAAATTAATGAAATCACATTTAATTTTGTTTAGAGTTGAAAAAATTATTAGAAAATAAATAAAAGCGAAATAGAAAAAATGACATTTGAAAATATACATGTACCTTTTGACGTCTGCTAAAATCCAGCAGCAAAACAAACAAGAAAAATAGCATCGGTTCTAACTTTGAAATCTAGCAGCGCTTCTATCAAGAGAGCCAGCAGTGATGCCATTTTCCATCTCAATAGCCAGCACGAAAGCCAGCTGCATTTCTAGCAGGAAAACAAGCGTCGTGTGATGCGGGCTTTAGGGACCATTTTAAAATTGCCAGAAGGTCCTCGTTCATTCTACAAATTAGATCCTCCTGTAAGCCAATTGGACGAGATAAATAAATTTGTACGTCATCAGCGTACAAGTGAATCGAAACATTGGAAAAAACATTAGGTAGATTTCTTTGTGGTGTAGTCTCCATGTTGTGTGTATGAATGTATATATGTAAATATAAAATAAAATGAAAATATATTAAAAAATTTTTAATATTTGTATATTTTAATTTTATTTTAATTTAAAAATTTTAATTTTTCACAACAGGTAGATCATTAATAAAAAGACAAAAAAGGATAGGTCCCAAAATAGAGCCTTGTGTAACTTCCATCCGCAGATTCATATATTCAGAGATCCTTTGTTCAGTCCTCAAGCTCTGACTTCGGTTAGACAAATAGTCTTTTATGAGACTCACTGCACTACTATGAAAGCCGAAGTATCTTTTCAATTTCATACACAGTGAGTATCTGATGATTTACTCTGTCAAATGCCTTTGAGAAATCCAGCAGACAGAGAGCAGTTACATTGTCAAGGTCAAATTGAATGCGTATATCATCAAGGACTTTCATTGCAGTGACAACTGTGATGGCGGACTGAAACGGCGCGGGCGATAGTAAGTTAAACCTATCAAGATGACTAGAGATCTGTGCTGCAAGAATTTTCTGAAAAACCTTTGACAGACAAGGTAATATACTAATAGGTCGAAAATCAGAGCAAGAACTAGGATTTGTGATTTTAGCAACGGGGATAATTTTAGCTAACTTCCAGCAATCGGGAAAAGATGAAGATTTTATACAAAAATTTATAATATGGGTGAAAGCGGGTAAAATGTGGTGCATAATCATTTTAATAAAACTAACAGGCACCCCATCTTCTCCAATTGCATCAGACTTCATTAACCTCAAGCAGTCAAACACCTCCTACTCCGAGACCACTTCAAATTCGAGTTCGGTTGGTGAAACATAAAGTGCTTCGTTATTGAATAAAAAGTCTTCTTGTGGAATTTCAGTGGCTATGAAGCTTCTATTTAGGTTGTTTGCGTCAGGAAGATTATGAACCACCTGCTTACTCCCTATTCCAATAGAGCGAAGGTTATTCCAGAGCCGACGAGAAGGTTGTTTTGTATCAACCTTCTCCTGCGAGTCACAAAAGTAGTTTTATTGCGAGAACGGCAAAAAAAAGTCCCAATTCGTATTCGAAGGGTTGTTTTTCCATTTTGCATACATTTTTCTTCTATTTTTTATCGCACTACAAACCTCCGAGGTAAACCAAGGACATTTTCTGGTACGCACTGAAACAGTTTTAATAGGGACATGTCTTATTTATTTATTTATTTATTTATTTAATCTACAATAGTTATAATCCACAGGTTTTTGCTAAATTTTAAAATTATATTAATATAATATAATATAATATAACCATATTTCTAAAATTAAAATGAATTCTGTAATAATGTTAACAATGATGTTTTAAATTTACATCTTTAGACAAAAAGATCGAGGTCATCATAATACATGTTAAAAAATTTACAGCAAAGAGAAATAGGCTCACGCTGTCCATAATTTGTAGAGTGAGGAATTTCAAAAATAAGAGTTCTCATTCTCAAAGGTCTACTTGATGCGTAAATGTTAATTAATGAAAGTAAAAATCCACAATCAATATCACTCGAATGAATATCACGAACAAACAAAACACTAAACATTCTTCGTCTTGACTCAAGAGTCTGCATTCCCAACATTAAACATCTACTTTTGTAATGATTTGCACTACTCTCTCTTAAAGCAAACCTTAAAAAATTTTGTTGGATATTTTCAATTCTACCAACAAGTTTTTTTATATCAGGATTCCAAATAACAGAACAATATTCCAACAATGGTCTAACAATTGAACAATAAACAGCCTTTAAAGTGTATGGGTCCTTAAAATCTGACGAATTCCGTTTCAGAAAACCTAAACCTAAACCTTGCTTTGGAGACAATATAAGTAACGTGCGACTCAAAAGTTAATTTTTCGTCAAATATTACTCCCAAATCTTTAACTTCAAAAACTCTGCTCAATTTATGACTTCCTAAAAAGTATTCAAAAACAATTGGACTCGATAAACGACTGAAAGTAAAGCGGAGCATTTAGAGAAATTGAGAAGCAAGTCATTTAGCCTGCACCATGTATAAAAGTTTACCAAGTCCTGTTGAAATGCAACACAATCATTGTAACTTTTTATAGTTTTAAATAATTTTACATCATCGGCAAAAATTAAGCATTCCGAAACCGATAAAACTGACGGAAAATCATTGATAAAAATGTCGAAAAGCGGTGGACCTAAATGGCTACCTCCAGGAACACCTGAATGAACTAAAATCGGGATTGATTCCAGATCACCAATTTTTACAATCTGCCTTCTACCGATTAGATAGGACCAGAACCATTTTAGAAGGGGGTACCATCAAAACCGTATAACTTTAATTTTTTAACTTGAATTAGGTGATTTACTCTACTGAAGGCTTTAACGAAATCAGTATAAACCACATCCATTTGACATCGCTTTTCCAATGCATTGAAGCATTTGTTAGAGAAGCCAAATTAGTAGTAGTTGAACGACCACTAAAGAAACCGTGTTGAAAATCAGAAATATGACCCTTTTTTATGTCATATAATTTATTTTTGACTATTTTGTCTAAAAGTTTTGGAATCGTAGCGAGTTTACTTATAGAACGGTAGTTGGTAATCAGGTTTTTATCTCCGGACTTGAGAATCGGGTTTATATAAGAAACTTTCCATTCATCTAAAAAATGGCCAGTAGAAAGCGACTGATTAAAAATGAATTGCGGATAGCATAAAGATTCAAAACAATGTTTCAAAACAATTGGAAATATTCCATTAAAATCTGGATTAATCGAAGTTTCTAGTTCACTTAAAGAAGAAGTGTAGATCTCAATCAAATAAAAAACGCGGTTAACTTAATATAATACCTTTATTTCTCTTTGAATGCTGAACTTAGACTAATCTTAAATTACTTCATTTTCATATACTTTCTTCATGTAATTCTTACTCCTTTTCTTCTTTATTCGTTTTCTTCAATTTCTACTTTCTCTTATACACTACTAGCTTTGAGCCAATCTACTACACCCCTTCTCGATGCATAAGTATTGGGCAAAGCTTTTGTCAGAATATCTGCTTCCTGATTTTTTGTATTCACATATTTTAATGTCACCTCACCTTCCTCTATCTTCTACCTTATAAATCGATATGTTATACTCGCTTGTTCTCCATGTTATATGCCATTTTGATACAACTCTGGTTGTCTTCAAAAATCGGTATGCTTCCAACATCGGTAAATAAATCAGCCAGCAACCCTCGCAACCAAACACCTTCCTGTACAGCCAGCGCTAGAGCAACATATTCTGCTTCCGTAGTAGAACATGCAACAACCTGCTGTTTCTTTGATGTCCAGCTGACGATATTTCTAAAAATTTTGAATAAAAATCCACTTGTGGATTTCCTATCATTTTCATCCGATGCATAGTCTGCATCTACAAACCCCACCAATGGTCTTTCTCCTGGGTTTTTTGTATAGACCAACTCAAAGTCCATTGTAGCCTTCAGATATCGAACTAACCTCTTTCCGCACTGCCAATGTTCTTCGCCTGGAGAGTCTTGATAACGACTTAATTGGGAACAACAAAAAACATAAATGTTAAAAAAATAGCCAAGTTCTTCTATATAAAAATCTGTATATTTAACAACTCAGCCTGGAAAAGTAGTGAGATCTAAAAGTATGCCAAGTTCTAACTTTATGAAGGTTTAATATCAAATATTTTAAGAAGAGTAATATTGATACAACAAATTTATTATTTAATGATTACTGACTAAAATTTGGGGGTTCACATTTCAAAACGTTTTGAATTGTGAGTAATTAAAAGAAAACTTGCCAAGTAACCCCCAAATTTTAGTCAGTAATCATTAAATAATAAATTTCTCTCATAACTTGGTGTTGTTTCAATATTACTCTTCTTAAAATATTTGATATTCAACCTTCATAACGTTAGAACATGGCATACTTTTAGATCTCACTACTTTTCACGGCTGAGTTGTTAAATATACAGATTTTTATATAGAAGAACTTGGCTGTTTTTTTAACATTTATGTTTTTTGTTGTGATCTCACTCCTTTTTGCAAAGATATTTATTTGTTGTCAAATAATACCTCGTAAGATACCTACTAATATAATTCTACAACAATCAGAAGTGCTTTATATAATTGATAAAAATTCTCTGAAAGTGGGCGGATACCACGCCCCCTGAATTGGAAACCTCAAGTATTCTATTTTTTTCTTTGTATGCACTTTAAGCCCTACCGCTCTACCAAATTTCATCATTCTACAGCAATCGGAAGTGCTCCATTTAATTGGCCGCAGTTCTTAGAAAGTAGGCGGATACCGCGCCCCTTTAATGAAAAACTTAAAATATAAAATTTATTTCTTTTTATGCACTTCAAGCCCTACCGCTATACCCAATTTCATCATTCTACAGCAATTGTATGCATTTTAAGCCCTATCGCTCCACCAAATTTCATAATTTTACAACAATCGGAAGTTTGTTCCTGTAAAAAGGGTGTAGTGCCAGAACTTGGCTGGGCACTACCGTGCCCTTTGATATTGCAAAACAAACATCTGGTCGGCTACAGAGCAACATATACATGACCTTGCCAATGAGCTCTTAAGGCACAACAATTTTCATATTATCGTTTTCGATTCTCCTTAATCTTGTTGAGTGATCCATGGGAGTTGACACTCCATTACAATCTTTCATATTTATGTAAGTTAGTAAATCTTTTATAGATTTCTTTTGGCACATACTCAACCACGACTCTTCAGCATTATAAGTAATTCCTATACCAAGGAATTGTTCAAGCTCTTTCGATTCTTTCATCTCAAACTCTTTTGTCAACATACTTTTGATTTCAATGTGTTCCTCTTTGTTTTCACTAATTAATAATAGATCATCAACATATAAGACTAAATAGCTAACATATTTGTTTTGCTGTCTAACATGCACACAGTAGTCGTGTTGTGATCGCACAAATCCAATTTTGATTGCTGTATTATTGAACTTCCGATACCAGCACAGAGGAGACTGCTTCAACCCATACAATGATTTTTTTAATTTACAAATCATACCTTCTTTAACATTCATGCCTTCAGGAACCTGCATGTAAACACACTCTTCCAATTCTCCATTTGACAAATCAAATAACTTTTATGAATTGCCACTGACAGCACAGTTCGAATCGCTGCCAACCTTGCCACAGGAGCGTACGTTTGATCGTAATCAATCCCTTGTTTTTGGTTACATCCTCTTGCTACCAATCGTGCTCGATATGTGTGAGGTTTACCGTCTTTGTCAGTCTTCAGCTTAAAGACCCATCTACAGCTGATTATTTTCATATCAGGTCTTCTCTCCACTAGCTCAAACGTTTCGTTTTTCCTTAAGGAGTCTAACTCATCTACAACAGCAGCTCTCCACTGTTCTCTTTCAGGTCTTATCTCAATTTCGTTAAAATTGTTCGGTTCAGCTGAAAAATGAAAATCCGACAGATTTATTTGCTCAAAATCATGATTATAAGTTAACTAGTATATTTACCCGAACAGTTGGCTACGCTAACTGTCACACGATGTCTCAATCTACCTTTATCTCCAATCTACCTTTATCTCATATTCTACCTTTAACTGTCACACGATGTATGTGCAAGACAATGTCTCAATCTACCTTTATCTCGAATCTACCTTAATCTCACTCTACCTTTTTCTCACTCTACCTTTATCTCACTCTACCTTTAACTCACTCTAACTTTATCTCACTCTACCTTTATCTCACTCTACCTTTATCTCACTCTACCTTTATCTCACTCTACCTTTATCTCACTCTACCTTTATATCACTCTACTTTTACCTCACTCTACCTTTATCTCACTCTACTTTTACCTCACTCTACCTTTATCTCACTCTACCTTTATTTTAAGAACTTTAATTAACCATACAAATCTGACTATTTAGAACATAATAATAATAAGTTATAAATCAAAATCAAACCAACCAAAATTTCTCTTTGTATCTCTTTGTCTCCATCTGTCTGTATCTCTTTGACCCTCTCTGTATCTTTCTGTCTCTCTATGTATCTCCCTGTATTTCTATGTCTCTCTCTATATCTTTCTGTCCCTCCCTGTATCTTTCTGTCTCTCTCTGTATCTCCCTGTATATCTCTGCCTCTCTCTATATCTTTCTGTCTCTCTCTTTACCTCTCTATATCTCTTTGTATCTCTCTGTCTCTCTCTGTATCTCTTTGTCTCTATCTGTCTATATCTCTTTGTCCCGCTCTATATTTGTCTGTCTCTCTCTCTGTATCTCCCTGTATTTCTCTGTCTCTTTATCTATATCTTTCTGTCCCTCTCTGTATCTTTCTGTCTCTCTCTGTATCTCCTTGCATTTCTCTGTCTCTCTGTATATCTTTCTGTCTCTCTCTGTACCTCTCTCTCTATCTCTGTATCTCTCTATATCTCTCTGTCGCTCCCTGTATGTCTCTGTCCTTCCCTATATCTCTTTGTCTCTCTCTAGATCTCACTGCACCTCTCTGTCTCTCTCAATACCTCTATGTCTTTCAATTCACTAACTTATATTATTATAGGTATATATACATAACTACCTATGTATGTTTGTATGTATCTATGTATGTATGTTATTATATGTACATACAAACATACTTTTTTTAAATTAATAGTATATACAAATAATTTGCCTTTATTTTGAGACTTTAACCATAAAAATATGACCATTAGAACTCAAGTTATAAATCTATATCCGATTTGCCCAGTCAGCCCTTGACCTACTATTCTACCTCTAGCATGATAATTCACCTTGATTTTGGGAAATTAATCTTGAAAATCTGACTATTGTTACTCGTCAAGTTATAAATCTAGTCTACCTTTTATTCCAGGCATTCACTTAGTTTGACCTTTGTCGATAAAAATCGATTGCGGGTCCCCTGTCCCGCTCACGCAACTCCGTTGCTCCGCTTAGGGTATGTTCAGTCGCCAGGCAGGCGCCCAAGTTAACAGTACCTTTGGGTGAACCGTACGACATGTTTTGATAACTTGTTTTGTTTTTTTTTTTTTTAACTTTTTGAACACTGTTTAGCCGGATACTTAATCAAAATTTAAAAAACTTCACTTTGAAAATCTGACCATTATTAAAAATGTAACCAACTTGCCAAGTCAATCACTTGACCAAATCAACTCTTTTCTATAAATCTGAGTATTAAATTTGTTGCCCAATGCCCAGCCCAGCCCGTGCTCATATTAACGAAAGCGATTTTTTTAAATTTAATTTGAATTTTTTTTTTTTATAAATTAACTTGGAAGTGAAGTTAGCCTAACATTTTACCTTTATTTTAAGACCTTAATCTTACAGATCCGATTAATAGAACAGAAGATATAAGCCAACTAAATAATATACTCTACCCACATCATAGTAAGTTTCATTAAAAAGGTCAAGTACACTTGAATGACATTCTACCTAAATTTTAAGACGATGCGATCATTAGAACAAAAGTTATCAGCCAACCAAACCAACAATGATGGTACCTTTAGGTTTATTACGAATGAGAAATACCTACCACCAACGCACGTGCATATAATAATATAAATATGTATATGTGTATATATACCTACAAAAATAGAAAAATTTTCGCGTTTTTTCATTTATTTTTCAAGAAAATTATTTAAGATTTTTTTATGAATTTTTTTTTTAGAACGTTTTAATGTATGAAATCGATGATAGATATATATGTTTTATACATCAAAATAAGCGCTTACTTGTTTGCAAGCGAATAAAAGTCATTTGATTAAAATCCGTTATTGTAGTAAAAAGTAATGAGCATTTTAATGAAGCAAACACTATGCCGCAAAAAGCATGTTATAAATAAATTAATTTCAAAATTTATTTAATATCTTAATTCTTGTTGGACTTAGAACCTTAAGATGTTCAACAAATATTTAGATAATATATTAATAAATAATATGTGATAAATTTTTTGTCTCTATTTTGAATATAACATATTATTTAAAATTTTTTAATCAATCAAAGTGGGTGTAAAAAAACATTAATTCAATTTGTTTTTACATTTTTTTTCATAATTGTCATGAAAATTTGAGATTTTTTTTTACGTACATTTAATGTTTGTTTTAATGACAGTATTTCAAGACTTTAATCTTGAGAATCCGTTAAGAATTTTAGGAGTTATTAATTAATTAATGATGTCATGTGGGATGATTTTTTTGATTAAAATCGATTTTTATCGTTAAATTTAATTTAAATCCCCCTCCCGCCGCACTTGTTGAATTTACCCCTATAACACTATTAACTTTTTTATAGATAAGGGTTGGGGGTACAATATTGTAGAAGATAATTTTTTGAAATTCGTAAAATTTTCATCAACTTTTGCATTTTTAATGCAGAAAATTGAATTGATTACCTCTTTACCATCCCTTTTCGTATAGAACGCTTCCCCCCTCCGCAATAATTTTTACACACAATTAAAGCTTAACATTTACTGATTATTTTAATATCTTAATCTTGAAGATCGGACAATTAGAAGAGAAGTTATGAATTATTTAATCCATCAATATGATTTGGATTTTCTGATTTTGTTAAAATAAACGGGTCATCTGCCACTGGTCGGTGGTGGTTGGCAATGAACAAATGGGGTAGTTTCGATTAAATTTAATGTTTTCTTTGATTAAATTAAAATTAAAATTGTGATGGTTTTATAGTATGTAGATTAAGAAATGAGGTATCAAATTAATTGTTATCATATTGCCATGCGGACTAAAGAAAAATGAAACTCATGCGTGCATGCACTGATGAGTAATAAGCTTATATGTAAAACTACTTTAATAATCCCGTTAGTGGTAAAAAAAAAATGAAATAAAATTAAAATAAAATTTGAATCAATAGATTCTATTAGGTGTGAAAATTTCAACCTTCTATGACAATTAATTAAAACGGTATTGTCAGATAACCGTAAAAAAGGGTTTTTTTTAATTTTTTAAAATATTTTATACTTGAATAACTTTTCTCAACGGCACTTTAGAAATCCAATTTTCACCGAAATCATGTAAATCCGTAATCTCTATAAGATGATAAAATTTCAAATTTCTATCTACCCGAATTAAAAAGATAAAAAATAAAAAGTGTGAAAAAAACAAAAAAAAAATTTAGTGTTTTTGAAAAATTGCGTGTGTCAAAAATACGGCATAAATAAAAATTTTGTATTACACGCCTAATTTTTATTTCTATGCCCTATTCAAAATAGTAAATATGATAAAAATCAACACACCCCCCGATTTAATATAATTTTTTTGTGAAACATTGATTTTTGAGATTTTGCGTTTTAAACGTTGGTAAGTGTGAAGATAATTTTTTGTAATTTTTTTAACCCCCCTAACACACCTTAGAATTAAAAAATCTATGAAATCTATATAAATTAATAATTTTATCTTAACCCATTTAGAAAATAGAAATCCGACTTTACCCTATTTAAACCTAAGTTTACCCTATTAGTTTTTGGAATTTCAAAAAATCCCTTCTTAGTGTGCACTTTCAAATATGTAGTATTCGAAAAAAATTTTTATATATATCATATATATTACACAGTAAGCTGTACAATGATGAGTTAATGAATCAGTCAGTGAGTCAGTGAGTGAGAAACTTACGTCTTTATAATAATTTAACTTGCCTGGAGCCTTGCGCTCACGACAACTTTGCCTTTGATTAACCAAAGTTTGATGCTGCCGGAGCGCCATTTGTGGTCTATCTTCAGAAGGAGACTCAAAACTAGAGTCAGTTGAATCCTCACTTTCCTGCACCACCGTTTTCTTCACTATCAAAATTTGGTTCATCCTTTACAGGAGCCCCTTCATAAACTGGCCTCACTCTTTCAGTAACAAAAACCGTCTTTATCTCGTTCTTATTTCTGTCTCTTGCAGGAAAACTTGACGCATCGAACTTAACATGCCTCGCTATTACTATTTTTCGGGACTCTGAATCCCACAATCTATAGCCATTAATTCCATACCCAACCATCATCATCGCCTTGCTTTTTGCATCAAATTTAGACCTCTTTTCCTTGGGTACAAGTGCGAATGCTTGACATCCAAAAATTCGTAACTTCTTTACGTCTGGTTTTACACCAAACCATATCTCTGCAGGTGTTTTGCCAACAATACACCTAGATGGACTCCTATTGAGCAAATAGTTTGCAGTTAAGACTGCCTCTCCCCACATTTCTTTTTTTACTCCAGAATCCAAAATCATGGTCCGAGCTCTCTCTACTACGCTTCTATTGAAACGTTCTGCAACACCGTTTTGCTTTGGACAATAACCCACTGTAGGTTCTAGTTGAATGCCTTTCTCGACATAAAACTTCTTCTGCTCGTTCGACAGATATTCAGTACCCTGGTCACATCTGAAGTAAACAATTCCACACCCAAACTTTGATGTGAAATGACTCAAATTTTTAAAGCACTGAAACACTTCAGATTTTTGTCGTATCAAAAAAACTTGAGCAAAGTGACTATAATCGTCAATGAAAGTCACAAAGTACTTTTGATCTTCATATGTACTTGGAGTGATTGGTCCACACACATCCGTATGAATTCTTTCAAGAACTCTTAATGTCTTTGGCCTGTGACTTGAAAAGGGCTTTTCTGTCTGTTTACCCTTAGCACATGGATAACACGAAACTTTCTCCTCAGCAGCTTCCAAACCTGAACCATATTTCCATACTTCATTTTGTCCAAATATCAGTGGTTCACATGACCCAGCCTGCGATGCCATACGTCATCAATCTCACACAAATTGAGTTGAGCATTTGCGGGATATAACTTCAACTCATACAATCCATTTGAAAATACGCAAATAGCAACAACAACTCCATTGGACTTGATTAAAGCTTTATGTCCACGAATAAAATAAATTTCAAGACCTTTCTCCTGAAGTGCTTTTATTGAAAGCAGATTCACTCTTAGTTCCTTTGCATATAATACATCCTTTACCTCTATAGCTACTCTTCTGCCATCAACTACAGTGTACCCCTTCAACATTCCTTTATCTGTTGCCTTCACTGCACAACCCTCTTCGGCAGTACTAATTACCACGTGCTTCTCCAGCTCTTCGACCTCAGTCAAAGCCTCCAAATCATTTGTTTCATGTCGTGTACTTCCTGAGTCAAACACCCAAACATTGTGTTCAACATTCGTATTCGTCACCATAAACGCAACAGCACTACTGTCTCTAGAGTTTTTAGAGTATGTACCTGCACCTTTCTTCCTAAAATTGCTTTTAGCACTTAACTTTTGTGACCCCTTTTCTTACATTTGAAACATTACCCTGCAAAGCGTGCCGAAAAAGCTGCGTCACCACCGATATCGACATCAGTAGTTTCTTTGTTCACCTGTTTTCGCATTTCCTCATTCAACAAGCCGGATTTAGCATACTCCAAGGTCAAAGTGTCATCCGGCATATTTTCAAGTGCCGTTATTAGCGGTTGGAAAACTTCTGGAAACGATTTAAACAAATAATAAATTACTTCTGTGGATTCCAATTTCGCTCCAGCCGCAGTTAACTCCCTTGCACACTCGTCGAATTTAGTGAAATGCTTTTTCATGTCACTCCCTAACTCGTACTTCAACCTATCCAATCGTGTGCGTAACATGTTCTGCTTTGCCATATTTGTCCCTGAAAATGTGGTCACAAGGGCGCTCCACTTATCTTTTGCCGTTGATTTTCCTTTAATATACTCGAGATGATTATCATCTACCAAGCATATTATCAAATGTTTTGCCTTCGCATTTTTTCCGTCCATTTTGTAGCGGCAACTGGGTTTAGTGCCGATACCTCTGGTATTTCCTGAGAAAGAACGTCGAGAACATTCTGCGCCTCCAGGAAATTTTCCACACGATACTTCCACGAATCAAAATTACGCCCATCAAAAGGCTTTATTTTGGCAAAAACTAATTCCATAACATTTGACATTATTTTATGAGAGATCGGGGCCCATATCCTATAGATCTCAATCAAATAAAAAACGCGGTTAACTTAATATAATACCTTTATTTCTCTTTGAATGCTGAACTTAGACTAATCTTAAATTACTTCATTTTCATATACTTTCTTCATGTTATTCTTTCTCCTTTTCTTCTTTATTCGTTTTCTTCAATTTCTACTTTCTCTTATACACTACTAGCTTTGAGCCAATGCATCGCTCCTATAAAACATTTCAATCTACTACAGGAAGAAACTTCTTCCAACTCACAATAAAGACTACAGCAATCTGTTATAGATACCAAATCCCTAGTACTATAATTATTTGCAACGATCATACCTGAAGAATTGAAAGTATTTTGAAAGTTTTCAGCAAACCAGTCGACAATCGTTTGAGCATCACTGGAAGAATCATCATTATAAAACATAGTTGATAGGAAACCTATAGATTTACGTTTCAAATTTACGAAACTCCAGAATTTTTTCGGATTTTGCTTCAAGTCACCCTCAATCAACTGTACATAATTACTAAAACAAAACTTCGCTAGGAGCACATACTCTTTTCGGAGACGTGAATATACAAGAAAGTCACAATGACAATTAATTTTTTTTTAAGTTTTAAAGGCTTTATTTTTAGCATTTTTTAATTTACGCAACCTACATAAAATTGGACCAAGGAGGATGAGAATTAACTTTAATTAAAGTGCGCGGAACAGAGGCAGCCATTTCTCTTACAAAAATATTAATAAAATATTCGAAATTATATTTCAAGCTATTGTTTAAATCAAATTGCCAATTTAAATTAGAAAATAGTTCATTTAAGTTATTTAAATTGGTAGTATTGAAACGATATTTAAATTTATTAACAGTTTGAAAGGAATTATAATTTTTAAAACAGACATTTTTACTAAGATTGAAATGGCAACATGATGAATCGAGTTAGAAAATAAGGGGATGCATTCAGACACAGTAACATCAATAAATTCGTTTGTAAATACTAAGTCGAGTATTCTTTGTAATGAATTTTGAATAAAACAAACTTGGATTAAATCTAAAGCAAACAAAGAATCAACAAGCTCAAATTCTTTTTCAGATGAAATTAGGATTGGCAAGACTTTATTTTCATTTTGCATCCACTTAATTCCACCCAAGTTAAAATCACCTAATACACAAACGGAAATGTTATGATCATTATAATCAGCTAAAATTTTTTCAATGTTTCTTATATGAGATAAGTAGATAGATATATGGGAATCTGGTGGAATATAACTAACAAATATTAATAATTTACAATCATTATTTCCTTCTATGCAAACACAAATCTGTTCAATGTTGTCTTCGGGAGATGAAATATTTATGGAATTGACAATATGTGGTCGTCGAACTGCAAGAAGAACACCTCCACCTCTTCTCCTGCCAACGTCATGACGGTCACGACGCGACGAAACAATGAGAACTTTGATGTATTCAGTACTTCATCATTCCTTATTTCATTAAATAGCCAGGTTTCCACCCACAAATGCATAGACATCATATTCGCAGGAGTCGACAACAACAAAAAGGGTATTAAGTTTACATCTAATACCACCCATGTTTTGGAAATAAATTGAAATGTCATATGAGCTCCTTCTATATGAACGCGATTCATTTCCTCCAGACCCAGAACCGATATAATTTTGTCGTTTTTTGAGCCATCTCTTGTAATAAACTCTCTGACTATAGTGTTCCTCGACCAATTTGATCCACATAATGCTGATTGAATGCTTTTAGTAGGAATTCCAACTTTGAAATTTATGAATTTCAAATTTTTAACCTCATTTTTGACGAGCTTATAGCATTTTATGGTGGCTTCTTCAACTCCCATTTTGCCGGCTACATATTTTGTCAAAGATTCCACAGATGTAGATGGGTCAAATTTGGACACATGGAACCATTTATGAGCAACAACAACATTGAGATCTACGGCATTGTCATCATCACCATAAACACGCAGATTATGTTTTTTTTTTGGTTTCTGCATTCGCTCACTAGTGGATAACAATCCGTTATTTACTTGTGGAGAGTTATTAACCAATTCCGTTTCTGCTGCTTTTGCTTCCGCTGACGCTACCACACCCGCTCCAACTACTACTTTCGACGTTGTTGCCGAAATGTCGTTTGAAGAAAGAGCTACGTTGGAATAAGAGCGACCTTCAATGCTTTTATTAACTGGGCAAGGAACACCATGATTGGAAGCTATTTTCTTTCCTACATCAATGTTTGAAATAAAATTTCGTTTTGGCAAATCAACAGCAACATCTATCAGTTTTTTAACATCAGTATGCAGAGAATTAATATCGCTAATTTTTTGCGCAAGCATGTCAACTACAGAAACAAGTTCATGAACCTTAGTGCACAAGGTTTAAGTTATCTATGAACGACTTGTGTACTAAGGTTCATAAACAGCGATATACAATGTTGGAATTCTCACTGATAAGTTTTTTCTGTGTTTCTTCTGAAATATTGGCACAGAGCTTATGAAATAAATTGCCGCAAAGAAAACCACAGTTGATACCTCCATCATGAATGGGATTTTTGCAGGCGAAACACTTTTTTAATGTATTATTGTTGGCCATTGTAAAGTTTTTATCTTTTGGCAAATTATTGTATTTTTGTATTTTTGGATTTTGTATTTTTTTTATTATTAAAATTTTAAATTTTCACGTTATTTGTCCACTATATTTTTTGTGCAGTCTGTTTTACGCTCTGATAAAAAATGGTTCTGGTATCGACTATTGTGTAATGTATGTAATAAAGCGTTCATATGATAAAGAAAATTCTTGATAAGCTGCGAACAAGGGTTCAGGAGAAAAACTTTTATTGGGGTTTTAACCAACTCCCAAAAGGCACTTAGTGTTCCCTTCGGCAATAAATTCTATCCCATTACCATCAGATTCTTTTAAGACATTACACGAAAGGGATGTTCTGCAATAAAGTGCAACTCCTTCACCTACAGTTTCTGTGACTATCATTTCTTATCAATCTATACTTATTAATGTCATAATCACTCCTGGGAACTTCCGGCTTAAACCATGTTTCAGTAATGCATATGACATCAACACCCGTTTCATCAAAGACAAACTTAATACAACATACTTTAAACCCTTCATCCACATTAGAAAGTATTTTAATAACAGATTTTACCGAAATCGATAGAGACCATCCACCCGACATTGTACAAATTAAAGAAAAAAAGAAAACGATAGCAGGAGAAAAGAAGGAAAAATAAAGAGGAAATGAAAGAGAAAAATAGCACAAAAATAGAAAAGAAAACAAATAGCAAAGGAAAACTAAAATATTAGGAAAACATTTTTAATATGATAACGAATAAAACAGGCTTTTACATAAAAATTAAATAATGAAATTTAAAAAAATGAATAATATATAAAGAAAATAAAAATTTTAAGTAAAAAAAAAAAAGAATTTAAAAATTATTTTTAAATTTAGAAAAAATAGTTAAGTTAAAAAATTATATTTTTAAGTGTAGTAAAAGAGAAAAAAAAATAATAATAATAATAACAATATTTAGCAAACTATAAATGTATGTATATATGCAAATTATCATAGATGATCTGCTACTGATGACATTCAAAGTGGCTGTGGGTTGATAATAGGTTTGTTCAGTGAGGAAAAAGTTAGAACAGAACAGAACAGGACAGAACAGAACAGCACAGATTCGTGAAAAACGTCAGAACAAGTTAGAACAGAAAATGGCTACCTACGTTGTCACTAAAAAAGCAACAACAATTTTTCGGAGTATATAATATGTTTGTCACAAATTCACAAATATATGTCTTAAAACTAAAATTACTTCATGAAAATAGAATCAGAATTGATTAAAATACACTTTTGAAACAGTTAAGCAGAAATTCAAATAAAATCTATCAAAAAAACAAACTAATTTCATTAAAAAAATCACAACATCTGATTTTGACAGTTTTCACAAATCTGTTCTAACTTGTTCTACCTCAAAAGCAAGTGCAGAAAATCCTGTTCTAAAGTGTTCCAAACTGTTCCAAACTGACTCATTGAACAGCAATCCAGAACAGTTTAGAACAGAAAATTTCTCATTGAACAGCAAAATCTTGTACTTTTCTGTTCTAAAGTGTTCTAAACTGTTCCGAACAGCCTCATTGAACACACCTAATAGTTGAAAGCATATTGGACCACAGTACACATATTAAAGGTAATATCATTAGCGTTTTCATTTTTGTTCAGTTCTGCGCATCTGTCAAAATCGAGGTGTTATGGTGGTAAAATGGTGGATTCAGTGCCCCTTTCCTTTTCTAATTTCAATATTTTGTTGTTGTTTCTAATGATGCGCGTTGAGTTCCTGTGGGCACTCGAACAGCCATTTTTAATTTTTTGACATTTCCAACTTTGACAACCTGCGCAATATATTACCTTTAATATGTGTACTGTTTATTGGACTGTATTTTGACATATACTTGTCTTCTTAACATTACAAAACCATTTCTCGTTCTCACTGAGAATAAAATTCCTTCTTTTCTTAGTTGGGTTATTTTGGCTTTGAACAATATGATCGGATAGACACTAAGTCGAATTTGCAAAACAAAACAAAAATCAATATTTCTCAACTTGGTCCAATAAGAATTCCGGTTAAAAAGGCTTAAAATGTCAGGAGCGAAATCACAACGTCTACATCACTGGCTTACTCACAGTATTTACTTAAAAGAATAATAGCAACATAATATGAATAGTATATTTATTCGTCAACTCATAACTGGCGTTATTGATGTACCAGATTTATTAAATTGTATAAGTTTTAATTACCGTGGGGGAAACTACAATATTCGTAATTTGGAATTATTGCATTTATACCAACTCCGTGCTAATTGTAGGATGCATGAGCCTCTTACCACAGACAATAAACTATAAAGATGTCATATGGGAAAAAATATCCATGAAAACGAAATTCGTCCAAAAAAAGAGCTTTCTTAAAAGTTCAACTTCTTAGAGAAGGGACAACATTTCAATTTATTTTCTCTACTACTCGAACATATGGGAGAGCTACACACGGACAAAAACGCACAATTTTGTTTTTGGTTTGTTATTTCTTCTACTCCTTCAAGAGCTATGAAAAAACAAACGGAAAAAACCTGTTTGCTTCTCTCTTTAGGAAACTTGTGTTTATTGTTTTTGTTTTCATGATCTTTACTCGCTATGTGCTGCCGCAGGTCAAATTTGAGACTTCCTATTGAAAGTAAATACAAAAAATCCGAGTCTGGTATGCGGTTTTCAAATCGAGGATAAAAATCGTCATCATCGTTAAATTTATATGTGTGCTTCATTATATACATATCAAGGGTATTCATGCAACGTCGGAAAAGCATCGTAAACGTCTTAAACGTCTTAAAGTTTACGACGTCGTAAACGAACTGGCAAAATTTGTATGGGAAATCTTTTCAAACAAATCTTAAACTTTAAGACACAAATTTGTGTGGTAAACCAAGGTGGTAAACATTGTAAACATGGTAAACTCTTGTAACCTTAGAAAAAAAATAGAGGAACTGGCATTTCGAGGAAAAATGATTTTTTTTTGTAAAAAAGTGTAAGTTACACAAACACAAATGCACAAGCACACATGCACTTAAGTGTTGATCACAACAATAAACATACTTCATCATTTTTGCCAAATAACTGAAGAATTAATAGATCATTGAAAGCAATTTGTTCATACAATTGTATAAATATACTTTTTTGTTTACTTTGGGCATTTTTAAAATGCGGATGACAAATTTTACGAATGCTAAAATTAAATTAAATATTTTAAGCTGTTCGACATTTAACGAACAGCTGATTTGTTTACCATATCGTTTACCACATTTACGCAAAATGTTTTTTGGGGCGTTCATGAAACGAGTGTCGGAAACTTTACGATTTTACGACATCGTAAAGTTTAAGACGTTGCATGAATACACTTATTATGTATTTTACCTGTGCGCTTCATGATATTTGTTTAGAAAAATATTAAAATTGATTTTTTGAGAATGTTTGGAAAAAAATAATCGAAATAAAAATGAATTTAAATACTATAAACAAGAACGATTCATTTAAGGAAATTTTATGTCAGTTAGCACAGAGAAGAGGTTTTTTTGAATTATGTATTATTTCTAATATATTTAATGAGGGTAGTTAAGTGGAAGAGCGTCGTCGTCTGTTAATTTTGTATATATGCAATTATTTTCATCTAGATTTGATGGAAGATCGAATAGCTTTTGCCTAGATTCAATTCATTATTGGTCATATATCGGGGTGATGTTAGATTAAGGTAAATTTGTAAATTGATTGGGTATTTAAGGCGTGTTAAAAGAATTTTTTTTCCAATTTTTTTTTAATTTGGTGTGTTTATGAAAAATGTTTATTTGTTGAGGTTAATTTTTGTTGATTTTTAAAGTTATGGGATTTAATAGGGTGGGTTTTAATAAATAACAATATTTAGCAAACTATAAATGTATGTATATATGCAAATTATCTTAGACAAACTTGATGATCTGCTACTGATGACATTCAAAGTGGCTGTGGGTTGATAATAGTTGAAAGCATATTGGACTGTATTTTGACATATACTTGTCTTCTTAACATATACAAAACCATTTCTCGTTCTCACTGAGAATAAAATTCCTTCTTTTCTTAGTTGGACTGCATGCTGCAGGAAAGAACTATTTTGTGGTGTGAGGCTCTCATTGATGTAAATGCGTGAGCTTTTGTTTTCGTTGCTTATTTCCGATGTAGAGGGGGGATGACTATACAGCTGTGCGACAGTCAGGCCGTTGTTCGTAGTGAAAGCAGAGAGCAGAGCTTTCTTCTCAGTTGGTGACGACAACCTTATTAATAACGGGCTTTCGCTGTTAGGGTTATGAGCACGCAATCGAAAAGCATCAAAGTGAGGAGAAATTGCATGCTGTAATTTACCCACGATTTTTTTGGCCTGATCGATTGGACACTCATTAATGGTGCAAGGCAGACCGCGAACAATGACATCACTAAGACGTTGTTGACGATGAAAGTCTTCAAGTTGATCTCTAATTGACTGATTTTCACTGCGTATTTCATTTAAGTCATTCTCGCATTCCTGCACTCGATTGCATAAAACAGCAATAGTGATTTGGATTTCATCCTTTATTTCTCTCTTAAGGTCAGGAAACAATTTTTTAAATTTATTGATGAGGTTTGACTCCAATCCACCCTGGTTTTCGGGAATTTTATTCGAATCATCATTTGAGGAAGAGCTTGATTTCGAATTTGCCTTTGGCAATGACTTATTTTTTTTTCTTCAGAGGATTGATCCGTGATTGCATTTTTTTTGAAAAGCTTGTACTTTGGTGCGAGTGTTGGATGAAGGTTTGGTGGACGAGCTTGCGGAGGAAGGGGTTTTGGTGGCAATATTAGAGGAGGTTGATTTAATGTTGTTATTGGTGATGTTGTTGTTGGAATTTGTTGTGTTGGGCGTTTTTTCGGTGGCAGATCCATTTACAGGAGTATTGGTGATGGTTGGTGCTTTGGTAGTATTAGGTTTATTTGTAGGAGTATTGGGTGTATTCATGATGGTGACGGTGTTGGTGGAGCTAGACATACTGAGAGAGGCGCGAACAGTCGGCAAACGAGAATTTATTTGTTTGATTTAATTAGGTTATTTTGGCTTTGAACAATATGATCGGATAGACACTAAGTCGAATTTGCAAAACAAAACAAAAATCAATATTTCTCAACTTGGTCCAATAAGAATTCCGGTTAAAAAGGCTTAAAATGTCAGGAGCGAAATCACAACGTCTACATCACTGGCTTACTCACAGTATTTACTTAAAAGAATAATAGCAACATAATATGAATAGTATATTTATTCGTCAACTCATAACTGGCGTTATTGATGTACCAGATTTATTAAATTGTATAAGTTTTAATTACCGTGGGGGAAACTACAATATTCGTAATTTGGAATTATTGCATTTATACCAACTCCGTGCTAATTGTAGGATGCATGAGCCTCTTACCACAGACAATAAACTATAAAGATGTCATATGGGAAAAAATATCCATGAAAACGAAATTCGTCCAAAAAAAGAGCTTTCTTAAAAGTTCAACTTCTTAGAGAAGGGACAACATTTCAATTTATTTTCTCTACTACTCGAACATATGGGAGAGCTACACACGGACAAAAACGCACAATTTTGTTTTTGGTTTGTTATTTCTTCTACTCCTTCAAGAGCTATGAAAAAACAAACGGAAAAAACCTGTTTGCTTCTCTCTTTAGGAAACTTGTGTTTATTGTTTTTGTTTTCATGATCTTTACTCGCTATGTGCTACCGCAGGTCAAATTTGAGACTTCCTATTGAAAGTAAATACAAAAAATCCGAGTCTGGTATGCGGTTTTCAAATCGAGGATAAAAATCGTCATCATCGTTAAATTTATATGTGTGCTTCATTATATACATATCAAGGGTATTCATGCAACGTCGGAAAAGCATCGTAAACGTCTTTACGACGTCGTAAACGAGCTGGCAAAATTTGTATGGGAAATCTTTTCAAACAAATCTTAAACTTTAAGACACAAATTTGTGTGTTAAACCAAGATGGTAAACATTGTAAACATGGTAAACTCTTGTAACCTTAGAAAAAAAAATAGAGGAACTGGCATTTCGAGGAAATATGAGTTTTTTTTGTAAAAAAGTGTGAGTTACACAAACACAAACGCACAAGCACACATGCACTTAAGTGTTGATCACAACAATAAACATACTTCATCATTTTTGCCAAATAACTGAAGAATTAATAGATCATTGAAAGCAATTTGTTCATACAATTGTATAAATATACTTTTTGTTTACTTTGGGCATTTTTAAAATGCGGATGACAAATTTTACGAATGCTAAAATTAAATTAAATATTTTAAGCTGTTCGACATTTAACGAACAGCTGATTTGTTTACCATATCGTTTACCACATTTACGCAAAATGTTTTTTGGGGCGTTCATGAAACGAGTGTCGGAAACTTTACGATTTTACGACATCGTAAAGTTTAAGACGTTGCATGAATACACTTATTATGTATTTTACCTGTGCGCTTCATGATATTTGTTTAGAAAAATATTAAAATTGATTTTTTGAGAATGTTTGGAAAAAAATAATCGAAATAAAAATGAATTTAAATACTATAAACAAGAACGATTCATTTAAGGAAATTTTATGTCAGTTAGCACAGAGAAGAGGTTTTTTTGAATTATGTATTATTTCTAATATATTTAATGAGGGTAGTTAAGTGGAAGAGCGTCGTCGTCTGTTAATTTTGTATATATGCAATTATTTTCATCTAGATTTGATGGAAGATCGAATAGCTTTTGCCTAGATTCAATTCATTATTGGTCATATATCGGGGTGATGTTAGATTAAGGTAAATTTGTAAATTGATTGGGTATTTAAGGCGTGTTAAAAGAATTTTTTTTCCAATTTTTTTTTAATTTGGTGTGTTTATGAAAAATGTTTATTTGTTGAGGTTAATTTTTGTTGATTTTTAAAGTTATGGGATTTAATAGGGTGGGTTTTAATAAATAACAATATTTAGCAAACTATAAATGTATGTATATATGCAAATTATCTTAGACAAACTTGATGATCTGCTACTGATGACATTCAAAGTGGCTGTGGGTTGATAATAGTTGAAAGCATATTGGACTGTATTTTGACATATACTTGTCTTCTTAACATATACAAAACCATTTCTCGTTCTCACTGAGAATAAAATTCCTTCTTTTCTTAGTTGGACTGCATGCTGCAGGAAAGAACTATTTTGTGGTGTGAGGCTCTCATTGATGTAAATGCGTGAGCTTTTGTTTTCGTTGCTTATTTCCGATGTAGAGGGGGGATGACTATACAGCTGTGCGACAGTCAGGCCGTTGTTCGTAGTGAAAGCAGAGAGCAGAGCTTTCTTCTCAGTTGGTGACGACAACCTTATTAATAACGGGCTTTCGCTGTTAGGGTTATGAGCACGCAATCGAAAAGCATCAAAGTGAGGAGAAATTGCATGCTGTAATTTACCCACGATTTTTTTGGCCTGATCGATTGGACACTCATTAATGGTGCAAGGCAGACCGCGAACAATGACATCACTAAGACGTTGTTGACGATGAAAGTCTTCAAGTTGATCTCTAATTGACTGATTTTCACTGCGTATTTCATTTAAGTCATTCTCGCATTCCTGCACTCGATTGCATAAAACAGCAATAGTGATTTGGATTTCATCCTTTATTTCTCTCTTAAGGTCAGGAAACAATTTTTTAAATTTATTGATGAGGTTTGACTCGAATCCACCCTGGTTTTCGGGAATTTTATTCGAATCATCATTTGAGGAAGAGCTTGATTTCGAATTTGCCTTTGGCAATGACTTACTTTTTTTTCTTCAGAGGATTGATCCGTGATTGCATTTTTTTTGAAAAGCTTGTACTTTGGTGCGAGTGTTGGATGAAGGTTTGGTGGACGAGCTTGCGGAGGAAGGGGTTTTGGTGGCAATATTAGAGGAGGTTGATTTAATGTTGTTATTGGTGATGTTGTTGTTGGAATTTGTTGTGTTGGGCGTTTTTTCGGTGGCAGATCCATTTACAGGAGTATTGGTGATGGTTGGTGCTTTGGTAGTATTAGGTTTATTTGTAGGAGTATTGGGTGTATTCATGATGGTGACGGTGTTGGTGGAGCTAGACATACTGAGAGAGGCGCGAACAGTCGGCAAACGAGAATTTATTTGTTTGATTTAATTAGGTTATTTTGGCTTTGAACAATATGATCGGATAGACACTAAGTCGAATTTGCAAAACAAAACAAAAATCAATATTTCTCAACTTGGTCCAATAAGAATTCCGGTTAAAAAGGCTTAAAATGTCAGGAGCGAAATCACAACGTCTACATCACTGGCTTACTCACAGTATTTACTTAAAAGAATAATAGCAACATAATATGAATAGTATATTTATTCGTCAACTCATAACTGGCGTTATTGATGTACCAGATTTATTAAATTGTATAAGTTTTAATTACCGTGGGGGAAACTACAATATTCGTAATTTGGAATTATTGCATTTATACCAACTCCGTGCTAATTGTAGGATGCATGAGCCTCTTACCACAGACAATAAACTATAAAGATGTCATATGGGAAAAAATATCCATGAAAACGAAATTCGTCCAAAAAAAGAGCTTTCTTAAAAGTTCAACTTCTTAGAGAAGGGACAACATTTCAATTTATTTTCTCTACTACTCGAACATATGGGAGAGCTACACACGGACAAAAACGCACAATTTTGTTTTTGGTTTGTTATTTCTTCTACTCCTTCAAGAGCTATGAAAAAACAAACGGAAAAAACCTGTTTGCTTCTCTCTTTAGGAAACTTGTGTTTATTGTTTTTGTTTTCATGATCTTTACTCGCTATGTGCTACCGCAGGTCAAATTTGAGACTTCCTATTGAAAGTAAATACAAAAAATCCGAGTCTGGTATGCGGTTTTCAAATCGAGGATAAAAATCGTCATCATCGTTAAATTTATATGTGTGCTTCATTATATACATATCAAGGGTATTCATGCAACGTCGGAAAAGCATCGTAAACGTCTTTACGACGTCGTAAACGAGCTGGCAAAATTTGTATGGGAAATCTTTTCAAACAAATCTTAAACTTTAAGACACAAATTTGTGTGTTAAACCAAGATGGTAAACATTGTAAACATGGTAAACTCTTGTAACCTTAGAAAAAAAAATAGAGGAACTGGCATTTCGAGGAAATATGAGTTTTTTTTGTAAAAAAGTGTGAGTTACACAAACACAAACGCACAAGCACACATGCACTTAAGTGTTGATCACAACAATAAACATACTTCATCATTTTTGCCAAATAACTGAAGAATTAATAGATCATTGAAAGCAATTTGTTCATACAATTGTATAAATATACTTTTTTTGTTTACTTTGGGCATTTTTAAAATGCGGATGACAAATTTTACGAATGCTAAAATTAAATTAAATATTTTAAGCTGTTTGACATTTAACGAACAGCTGATTTGTTTACCATATCGTTTACCACATTTACGCAAAATGTTTTTTGGGGCGTTCATGAAACGAGTGTCGGAAACTTTACGATTTTACGACATCGTAAAGTTTAAGACGTTGCATGAATACCCTTATTATGTATTTTGCCTGTGCGCTTCATGATATTTGTTTAGAAAAATATTAAAATTGATTTTTTGAGAATGTTTGGAAAAAAATAATTGAAATAAAAATGAATTTAAATACTATAAACAAGAACTATTCATTTAAGGAAATTTTATGTCTGTTAGCACAGAGAAGAGGTTTTTTTGAATTATGTATTATTTCTAATATATTTAATGAGGGTAGTTAAGTGGAAGAGCGTCGTCGTCTGTTAATTTTGTATATATGCAATTATTTTCATCTAGATTTGATGGAAGATCGAATAGCTTTTGCCTAGATTTAATTCATTATTGGTCATATATCGGGGTGATGTTAGATTAAGGTAAATTTGTAAATTGATTGGGTATTTAAGGCGTGTTAAAAGAATTTTTTTTTCCAATTTTTTTTTAATTTGGTGTGTTTATGAAAAATGTTTATTTGTTAAGGTTAATTTTTGTTGATTTTTAAAGTTATTTAGTTATTTAGTTAGTTATTTAGATTTAATAGGGTGGGTTTTAATAAAGGAAGATTCAAACATTAGGACGAAGCATAAGCTTCAAAATTTAGCACAAAACTTTATATAATATATAGATACCTATACAATATATTTCGATTTTTAAAATAATAATTATTGAAAGCAGCTAAACGCCTAAGAAGACCACAAATTCAAAATCCACCTATCAAAGCAAAAAAAAGAAAATGGATTGCAAACCCGAAACAGTAACCTGAAATCCTCCCGGAAAATCTCTCGAATGTTTTTAAGTCCTTTCCAGAAAGTGCAGTTACAAATAATTTACATTTTGTTGATAGATACGACGAATTGGAAATTCCCTTCTTCACGCTCAAACAAGAAAAAAGCATGTGTCAACACAAGCTATCAAATAAAAAAGCACCCGGGTATGATCAAGTTACTGCTCAGGCTTTGAAAGAAATGCCAACAAAAAACTCCAATATATAATAAACGCATGTCTTAAGCTTCGATATGTACCACATCATTGGAAAATTGCAGAAGTCATTGTTATTCCTAAGCAAGAAAAGCCACCAACAGAAGTAACTTCCTACAGGCCAATATCTCATATACCAATTATGGCAAAAGTTTTCAAAAAACTGTTCATGAAATGGCTTAGCAAAGTAATAGAAGAAATGAAAACTAATCCCAAACCATCAGTTTGGATTCAGAAATAAACATTCCACGATAGACGGATTTACGGATTTTATTGAAAAGGTATTTCTAGATGTTCCTCAAGCCTTTGACAAGGTTTTGGATTTGAGTACAAACTGCAGAATAATGCTATACAAACAAACACTGAAACCAGTTTGGACTTATGACATCCAACTGTTGGGTTGTACTATGAAAAAAAATGCTAAAACTATCCAAAAATAATATCCTTCGTGGAATAATAAATGCCCCTTGATATATTAGAAATAGCGATTTACATTGTGACCTACAAATAGAAATGGTTTCTGAAGTGATTAGAAAACACGCTGTATCACATATAATCAGTGACTACATAGTCATTTTAACTCCGAGATGGATACTGTATTAAATGTAAGAGATAATGTTCGAAGACTAAGAAGAACAAAGCCTCATGAGCTGATGGTCTAAAAGCGATGGGAAGTATTAAAACTTTAAACTAAAACATTTTTTTTTGTTGGAATTTTAGAGTTAAATAAATAAAACACAAACAGATTTCACTTTAAATATGATTTATTTGTTATGTTTTTATTGTATCCAATTAATAAAATTATATCTACATAGGTGTGTGTATCTACTGGAATAATAAAAACCATGCAAATTAATTTCCAAGAATACATAATATTCAATTGAATCTGGATGTTGAACCACAATTTAACAAACCACACGTACATAGGAATAATAATTTTTAATACAGCAATTGTTGCATTTAACACTTATTTAAGTCACTCACACAAAAATATGCCAACGGTTTTATTCAAATAAGATAATTTTGTATTTTTATTTTAATACAAACTTTCACAGCCGAATGAATGGAATAGCGAAAAAAAAAAGATTGTTGTGAGCTGAGCTGTCAAAGCGCCACCAAAATAGAAAATAGATCTATTCGGGCGTCGAGCTCCAGCGTACGATATTTACGATCTAAAGCGAACGCGAAGCGTGAGGCAAAATTTCAGATTGCTTCATAAGAGCCCATTGTTTCTATTCAATATGTCAAAGTCAAAGCGACCTGACGCGTGGTTGTGGTTTGGCTATAAATCCTGAAAGATTATACGAAATGAAAGTGTTCGCAACTATATTTCAATAGTCAATTGTTTTTTCAATATCAGTATTTTTCATTGCGTTAATTTTATTGGAGAAATTAAATTTTAATATAATAAATTTAATGAATTTTTATACTTTTATGTTAAGTGCTATTATTAAGTTTCTATACATTCTTAGAAGAAGTTCTACATCTCTACTACAATTGTGGAAAAAGTCTATATTACTTAAATTAGAGACTGTATTTGCCTGTCTTAAGCATCTAGAAATTGGTTCATTCAAACCGTAGTTTACTCTATGATACGAAATTGAGAAGGTATTGAATGTTCTGAAAGCATAAAATGGGCAATTAAGCCCGACCATGCTCAATAAATTAGGACAGATAATTTTGCAGTGAAGGATATCTCTGACAAACATTATCTCAAAGCATTTACGACGAGTTTCTAGGCTTTGCAAACCAAATAGTAAACAACGAGTATTATACGATGGACGAGGGATGTTCCAATGTAACATATAAAACAAGTATCTAGAAAAACGTTTTTGCATTTTCTCAATTCTAATGGAGTGAGTTGTATAAAATGGATTCCATATAATACAACAATATTCTAATATGGATCTAACATAAGAGTGATATAGACATTTTAATGTAAACGGGTCATTGAATTCTTTTGAGTTTCTTGAGATGAATCCCAGCATCATGCCTGATTTCGCTACAATATAATCAATATGAGAATTAAAAGAGAGTTTGGAATCAAATGTTACACCTAAGTCTTTTTTCTCATCTATCTTTGAAAGAGCTATGTCACCTAAAGTATAATCAAAACATATAGGAGAAGATTGACGGCTGAAGGTTAAGCTTTGGCACTTAGAAACATTTAAATGGAGATTATTTCTACTACACCAATCAGTAAGATTACACAGATCTCCTTGGAGTTTAAAACAATCCGAAGTATTTTTAATAGCAAAAAATATTTTTAGATCATCCGCAAACATTAGACATTGCGAATAGACAAAAACATCTGTAATATCATTCACAAGTAGAAGGAACAGCAATGGGCCTAAATGGCTTCCTTGAGGGACACCTGATGTTACATTTATAGCTTTGAGACATGATTTTCAATATGCACGAATTACTTAAATAGGACTGAATCCAAATTAATAAATTAGAATGAATTCCATAGTTCTTTGCTTTTTGTAATAAAACCTGATGATCAACTCTATCAAAAGCCTTAGCAAAATCCGTATAAATAACATCACATTGCAATCCATTCTCTAAAGAAGATAGAACAAAGTTTGAAAAAATTGCTAGATTTGTGGCAGTTGATTTGCCATTGACAAAGCCGTGTTGTACTGGTGAAATAACTTCTTTAAGTAAACAAGAAAGTTTTTTATAAACCAATTTTTTAAAAAGTTTTGATATGGTTGAGATTTTGCAAATAGGTCTATAATTTTTTATTTCGTTTTTGGACCCCCCTTTGTGAATAGGAAAGATAAAAGAATATTTCCAATCATCTAGGAAGATTCCAGACTCAAGTGAATGGTTGAAAATGATTGTAAGTGGTAAAGCTAATGCTTGTGCAGAGTTTTTAAATAATATAGGAGGATAACCATCATATCCTAGTTTTAAATCAGAATCTAAGTCTTGTAATTCTCCCAAAACTTCATCTATAGATAAATGCAAACTTCCAATATTATGAAAATTTGAAAAATTATTGATGGTGTCGAAATAGAGTTTGAATTTGAATACACAGATTGGAAAAAGTTAGCGAAAAGATTGCAAATGGCAGACAGATCTAGGTATGCCTACCGATTTTTTCTTATTATTTATAAAATTCCAAAAACATTTGGGGTTGTTTTTAAGATTTGTTTCGATTTTGAACATGTGGCTTCTGTACCGAAATTTATTGAGATGGTCAAATTGCTTTTGGAGCAAACAGTACCTTTCATGCAATGCAACATTATTGTTTGAATTACGATATAATTTATATGCTTTATTTTTGCGATTATTTAAATTTATTAAAACTTTGTTATACCATGGTGGTTTATTTACATTGGCTTTTCTTTTTATAGGAATGAATGAATTTATAGCTTCAGATATTTTATTTGTAAATAAATCATATGATACACTTAAGTTAGGATTACATAGAACAGGCCCCCAGTTACAAGAAATTAAAGAATTGGACAATGAAACATAATCTCCGTTTTGATAATCAAAATAAAATTCTTGGTTGTTCATACATGAAGATTTGATATATGTATATGATTTAATATTTAAGTCTAGTGCATTGTGATGCAACGATTTGGAAAGTGAAGTAGATGAAATTTGTCTGATATTTGATTGAATTTCTTTATCTATAAAAATCAGATCAAGAATACGATCTAGGTCATTAGTGTAATGATTAATCTGTTCGAGATTAAACTCGGCCAACCTATCAACCACTTCACTTTCCCAATCCGTTCGAACATTATATGGCAGCAATCATTTTATTTCACAATCGAAAATCCATTTTATCGACGGAAGATTAAAATCTCCTAATATAATTACATGCTGGTTTTGTTTGAGATTTTTTAATATAAAACAGCAATTATCCATTTGTAATTTATATAATTCTAATGAGCTATTTGGAGGAATTAAGATGTAGATTTATTGACCAATTTGATTTGTATTATGTTGATTGGAAAATATGTTTTCCTTCGGCTGTTTTGGTCACAATAATTTTAGCAATGAAAAAAGATTTGTCACATTTACTTTTCCCGACGTTTCGACAGGGGTTGCTGTCGTCTTCAGGGTGAACTTTATTACATATAAAATAAAAATATAGTTAATCACAATGTTATGCAACAACAATATACAGTGAAAAGTAAAACTTACACTTTAAGAGTTATAAACGTAGTTTAAATTTTACATAGTAAACTTAAATAATTTATAAAATACAATTTATAAAAACAAAACCATGAGACTTCCGATGACGAAGTTGAGTCAATAACTGAAGAAAGAGAGGTAGATTACGCATTATTTAATTTGAAACGAGGGAGCAGTATACCGCTGAAATATTCTGTGTGTCCTGTTTTCGATTCATGTTGTTCTTGTTATTTAGAATATGAAGTGTCTCTAAAGTGTACCGCTTGGAAGTGTGGGTTTCTCTTTGGAGAACTTGGACACCGTCAAAGTCGGGAGAGTGGCCACTTTCAATTACATGGCTGGCGAGTGCAGTTTTGGCTGGATTATTGGTGTTTATGTCGGACCTATGATTTGACATTCTTTGACGAAGAAATTGTTTTGTCGTCCCAATTTAACACAAGGGGCAAGGTTCACCAGTTTTGCCTTTACAATTGATCTTATAAATTACATCCGTACATTTGTCCTTACCAGGTTTTGCCTGCAATTTGGTGAAAAGATGTCCAAGTGTTTGGTTGGACTTAAAAGCTAAACGAACATTTTTAAGATTTTTGTTGACCATCTCTTTGAAGTTCTCGGTTAAACTTTGTACATAAACAACACTTTTGAAGAAACCATCCGTAGAATATTCGCATTGTTGGCGGGGGATTTTGTAGTTGTATTTTGAAAACAAACTCCGAATGGCTCCAGCAAGATACCCGTATCCAATTCAACATAATATTTGGCGGAATATAAGATAAGATAATAAATAAATCATGTGTTTTATATAAGTTAATAAAGATTATAAGTTGGTCAATATCATAATTTAAAATATTCGATGATGTTGAGGGTAGATCTATCTTACAGGCCACAAATGATGATCGAATTGCAACAATAAAATAACACCACCACCTCTATTGAGACCAGTTGATATCGAACAACGATCTTTTCGAAAAACGTTGTAGAATTCATTGTTGAAGATTTCAGCCGTATGATGGTTTTCGTTAAGCCAAGTTTCAGAAAGTGTGATTATATCATAAAGTTGTAATGAGGAGAATATAAACAGTTCTTCAAGCTTAGTTCTTAACCCACCAGTGTTTTGATAAAATAATAATAGTGTATCATCATAGGTAGGAGAATCTGTACAATTTATGTATGGTTGTTTGTTTAAATGTGTAAGCTGATCAATCATTTCATCCTTTGAGACAACATTGTTATCGATTATTTGTCTGTTTGTGTTACGGAGGCAACTTTTTCATTTTTTGAATAATCTTTAAATTGTTTAACCCTAACACCATAAGGCCAAACAGACGAATCGTTTAATACTTCAAGATGTTCAACTGGTACACACAATTTGAAGTTTACAAATTTAATTTCGCTTAAAGGCATCCCTTTTTTGATAAGTTTAAAACACTTAAAAGCACCAGCTGGGATTCCTGTCTTGGATACAACATGTTTGATGATGTCTTCACTCTCAGTATTCATTTGAAATTTGAAATTCGATATATGTAACCAATTGGATTTGTTTACCACATTCAAAGGAGTGTTATAATCAGCACCAATTAGCACTGAGGGAAATCTTGTTTTAGTTTTCATAATTAATTAAGACGCAGCTAATTTAGCTGCATCAAAATTTTTGATTGCATTAGCATTAGAATTTGAAGAATAAATATTGTCATTCACATTGGATTCATCGACGCTATCAACAACAAGATTTTGATTAGCAATATGAACTGAAACAGCATTGTCAACATAATCACTCACGTTGCCAACATTATTCACATTAGCAGTATCAGACTCGGCAACATCCTCTGAATCATCAACAGCAACGTCAGCAACATGAACTGAATCGGCATTGTCACATCATTGCCAACATTATCCACTTTAGCAGTATCAGGCTCAACAACATCAACTACATCAACAACAGCAACCTTAGAAACACCAGCATTCGCAACAATGGCTATTTGCAATCAATAATGCTAAAAAAGTAATATAAAATCTTAAATTTGTTTTATGGAAACGATTAAATGACATTTGTCACATACGTCTAAAATGTAAACTGTCGGTAATGGCTATTTCGAGCGTGTGTCACCAGTAATGATAATTGCGGTTCGTAATGATTCTTCGTATGCCGATGTTGCGAAGTGCAAAAAATTTATTCGAGCCAGCCGCGGCGGCCACTTGCCCGAAATCATTTTTAAAACATAATGGCAAACCCTTATCTTTATAATAAAGCTAAATTCTTGGCCATAACATTAAATTATATGCGTTTTATTTCTTCTTGAAAACCACACGTCCAAAAAAACACCCTTTATATTAATATATATTTATATAATATAAACTTCAATGTATGGGTGCATGCATTATTTATATACTTTATTTTTTTTTTTTTTTGAAAATGTAACGGTTTGCGAGCAATTCAAAAATAAAGGTGATCAAGTCCTAATTTTGACTCCTTTTTCGTTTATAACTTCTAAGTTGTATAGGGATTTTTAGATAGGTAACATAAATTGGAAAACAAGTATTTAATCTTTTTTTCATAAAAAATAGCAAAAGCAGAAAAAAAAACAAAAAAAATCTTATTTCCCACAAACTCTGATTTATACTCAAAACCAACCCCCTTACAATACTGAAAAACTCAGATAAATCCCTATTGCCTTTACTATACAGTCAATAATAGGGCTGTTTCTTTACTTCTCAAAACTGCCACTTTCTACACATTTAAGCCCAAAGTTCTGTCAAAGTCCGTATAAAAAAAATAAAATTGGACTAGAATTGGCCAAAATTGGCAGTTTTGGGAAGTAAAGAAACAGGCCTAATATATGTGAGATTTGTAACCAAGAATAGAACTAATAGAAACTAAGTCAGAAAGCAAGATTGCGTTTGTTTCCCTGTCTGTCATAACTCATATACGCTACCCTGGCTTTCATTATTGGGAAAGCTGAGTTTTCAAAACCAGTTTTTTTTTTCTTTTCGAACCTTTTAACCGATAATTCGTGTTTTGCCTAGCTCTGTAACCTAAAGTTTACTTTCCCAGATGAAAGTAAATTGCTTCTATCTCTTGGGAGCAAATTTGCTTTACCAGTAAATTACAACAATTTTTCAAGTATAGGGGTCATTGCAGACGTGGAACAATGTATACAAAGAATTGAAGAAGAAAAAGACAAAGACGTTGCCAGATTAAAAATAGCTAACAAAAACTACTTTTCAAAGAAAAAATAAAACAATATGAAAGAAAAATTTATTCTAAAAGCATTTAATATAACACAAAAATTCGTAAGAAAACATAAAAACGAGATAACCATAACTAAAGCTGATAAGTGAAATGAAACTATCATGTACAAAAACGATTACATAAATAAAATCAATAAGATATTAGAAGACAAAACCACATACAAAACAACGAGAATAGACCCAACTGTAAAATTACAAAAAATCAAAAATACTTTAGTGAATGACCTTTTTAAACAAAAACTGATGACACAAGACTTAAAATGAAACTCTACTGTTGGGCAGCATTGGCACCTCGCCTATATGGATTACCAAAAAATAGGTCTTCCACTAAGACCTATAACTTCATCCAACAATGTTCCATGCTACCAGCTCTCTAACAGCCGAATTTATAAACGCATTATAGCGAGTGCATAAACTTATACACTTCTTATAATGCCTCTAAACACGAAAATCGTATTTATAAAATTTTGCAACGTTGAATAGTGGCATTATAAGCTAAACGCGTTTGAGGGTTGAATAGTGTCTGTATAAGGATATTTTAGTATCGAAATGTCACTTTGACTCACACACAACAATATAATACATAGATATTAGGGTAGCGCTTATTTTGGCAATGTTTGAATTTCTTTTTTGTCCTCCCCTAAAAATGATTATTATGTACCTGTACAACGTACATACAATCACATTGTGCATTTTTTTTTTTAAAGCGGCTTGCTTAGTAACACCAAAAAATAATTATACGAATTAAATCCCAGCCTTTTTTCACCTTAAAAATAAAAAATAGAAATGTTTTTTTATTGGATTCTACCTCTTGCACTCTTAATAGAACTTCAAATGTGTGCCAAATTTACTTCAAATGTGTTCAAAATTTAATTAAAATGTGCCAAATTATGAGATTTTTGATCACTTTCAGGAAAGGACTTAGAATAATTTTAGACATTGCGAACAAAAGAGCCACCCTAATAGATATATTTTCTTTTCAAGAAAAACACCACCGCGTAGAGTGAAGAAAACACAAATCTTCTAATGAATCAATAAAAATGATTTTTTTATTCCAAAATATATAACTTTATTGACAAACAACACAAATAACAATAATCTGAATAATAATATTACGAGAAAATAAAAGAATCCAATACTGTTTTTGGTACTTTATTTGACACAAGCTTATTATAACTATACAGGGTAGGAAAATCTTTTATAAATAATAATTTATGTTGCGTTGAATAGTGGCTACATAAATGCTTATGCATTACATAACTATTCAGCCGTTTAGAGGTGTTTAGCGAATTCTAATAAATAAGGCTGTAAATATATAGGTGAAACTTTAAAAACCGTAATATCATAAAAGTACAACATCAAAAATTCCTTTGAGTTTAAAGAAAAATTATCCGATATTACCTTGGACGAAGAACCTATTTTGGTATCATTTGACGTAATATCACTTTTCACAAATGCACCAACATATTTAGGAATAAAACATATAATGAAATCTTGGGATAAAATAAAGGAAAAAGGTATCATTTGACGTAATATCACTTTTCACAAATGTACCAAAATATTTAGGAATAAAACATGAATGAAATCTTGGGATAAAATAAAGGAAAAAACTCCCATACCAAAAACAAAATATTTAAAGATTTTAGAATTTTGGTAAAGACAACAATTATTTCAAAAGTGGCGATAAAATCTATAGCCAAACTTTTGGAATGAATGGGTAACCCACTTTCACCAACGATAGCTGATATTGTACTTGACAACTTAATAGACAACAAGAATAAATAAAAGAACTGAAAAAACAAAACATCGAAATTAAATTTATAGTTAAATATGTAGATGATAAAAAAACCGGACGCATAAAAAATTCTACAAACATTAAACAATTAACACAATAAGTTACAGTTCACCAAAGAATTGGAAGAGAATGACAACTCACCACATCTTGATTCAAAAATTCATAGACAAAATAACAAATTAATTTTTATTTTATGATTGGTGATCTGGTATTTATTTTATAATAAAGTTGATTGACAGCTTACAGATGTATGGTTTCCGAATGCAAATAAAAAACTATTCCATTCTTTCCCGACGTTTCGTTGGCTTTTTTCCAACTTTTTCAACGGTTTTTTTTGTTTATTTAATACATAACAAGAATAGTAGATAAATAAATAAAACTCAACTTTAAACACTAAATCTTGTTGGTCAAGTTTTAGATGCTAGTATCACAGAACTTTTTTAATGGCTACACTGTAGTTGGCGCTGGCACACTACGCGTTTCATATGGTTTTTCATTGACTTAACTGCTGCTTCATAGATTCCACCGTGATGTGGAGCTGCTGGCACTATGAACTTCCACTCTGTCCCTCTTAGACTGAGACGATTGAAAACTTCATTTTCTTTCCACTCTTTATAGGCTCGCTTGATCACTTTGGCTGCTCCAACAAAGGATGTGCCATTATCACTGTACATCCGCTGGCAACGACCTCGCCGGCTTACAAAACGATCGTAACAGACGAGAAACGATACTGATATTAAATCACTGACGAGATCGATGTGGACCGCTCTCGTTTTCAGGCATACAAATATATCCACCCAAGACTTCCTCAAACTAATCTGCCTTCCGTCTTTGTTTAGCACCTACAGAACAAACGGCCCTGCATAATCTACACCTGTATAGAGGAATGGCTTTCCAGCTTGCACTCTATCTGCTGGCAACTCTGACATCAGTTGCTGTTCCAATCGATATCAAGCACAGACAACATACTTGTGTAAGAAATTCCTCAGTTCGCTTCCCAACTTCGGAATCCAATACTGCTGGCGTATCCATTGCATAATTAATTGTGCTCCTCCATGCTTTGTTGTTCGGTGGGCATTATCAATCACCAACCAGGTGTAACAGAACCTATTGGGTTGTTTAAGGACCTTCGAGTAAGGATAACATATATAATTGTCCAAAGGGGAGGTGCCATGACCCTTTGACCTCAAACTGTTAGCACATATTACGTTAGTCCTTACTTTAGGGTCCTTATAAACCTCCACTCTCCATCCCACCATTACGTCCTTTAGTCTACAGGACTCTAAAGGTCGATCCTGGCAGCTGTAGTGAAGGGTGTTTGATGTTACATCGGCTCGGCATGCTTGCTGAAGGCCAAGGCTCGGCTCGTGGGATTAGTATGGGTTCTTGCCGCGTAACACCAAACGATTGTCACGTTTTATTATCATGCCGATGAAATAAAATAATAAGATGTTATATTATTAAGTGAGTTAAAATAAATCTTGGTTCAAAATAAAATTTGAGACCAGAACCCGTCACTTTAAAAGAAAAAAAAAAAAAAAAAAAAAAAAGTACTATAATAATTACCAATCAATACCCGAGATAACGGAAGCAAAAGATGGCAACCCTGGAGTGTGGTAAGGACAAGGTGTTGTTGTCCTTTGAGGTAGCCCGCCCACGCATCACTGTTGTAAACCGTCCTTGGCTACTGCGACTCACTAAATTAATTTTTTTTTATGCAATAGCCCCCTAACTTAAAGTTAAATAGTTAACCTATTTAACTAATCACAACAATAGAAACATTGTTTTTGTTTTTTCTCTTGTGGACTAAGTAAGAGTGTTTATGTATTGAATGAATTCAATTGAAAGTATTATTTTTTCATTTAGTCCAAAAATAATGCGTTTCGCCTAGGTACGACAGTTAGGCTCATCAGTTAGATGCTGTCGACCCTTCTAAGACGCAATATTTTAGTCGATGCTATCGACACTAATACAATTTGCAGCATTAACACACTGCAAATTATATTTTTCTAGTGAGTTTATTAGACTACTTTAACTAGAAAAAAACCCAATATGGGTAAACAAGAAGAAGACAAATTAATGACAACAATAGAAACATTGTTTTTGTTTTTTCTCTTGTGGACTAAGTAAAAGTGTTTATGTATTGAATGAATTCAATTGAAAGTATTATTTTTTCATTTAGTCCAAAAATAATGCGTTTCGCCTAGGTACGAAAGTTAGGCTCATCAGTTAGATGCTGTCGACCCTTCTAAGACGCAATTTTTGGACTAAATGAAAAAATAATACTTTCAATTGAATTCATTCAATACATAAACACTATTTAACCACATTACTACATTGTCTTCACCTGCCTCCCACTATACTCCTTCAATCATAGCCATACCACCCTTATTAAAAAGAATTACCATGCCATGTTAACATCATACGACACGTAAATCACCATAACATGCTGAGAATATAACTTCCCAAATTAAACCGAAAAACGAAAATTCAAGAACAAAATGTTTCGATTCATAATATAGTACAATTAATGTAACTTTATTCCAAAAAAAAAATAAGTAATATAAAAAGAATATATAAAAACTATATAAAATACACTAAGGGTATTCATGCAACGTCGGAAAAGCATCGTAAACGTCGTAAACGAACTGTCAAAATTTATATGGGAAATCTTTTCAAACAAATCTTAAACTTTAAGACACAAATTTGTGTGTTAAACGAAGATGGTAAACATCGTAAACATGGTAAACTCTTGTAACCTTAGAAGAAGAAATAGAGGAACGGGCACATGGAGGAAAATGAGTTTTTTTTTCAAAATAGATTGAGTTATACAAAAACAACTGCATTCACACATGCACTTATGTTTTGATCACAACAATTAACATACTTACCATCATTTTCGCCAAATAACTCAAGAATTAATAGATCATTGAAAGCAATTTCTTCACACAATTGTATAAATTTACTTTTTTGGCTTATTTTGGGCATTTTTAAAATGTGGATGACAAATTTTACGAATGTTTAAATTAAATTAAATATTTTAAGCTGTTTGACGTTTAACGAACAGCTGATTTGTTAACCATATCGTTTACCACATTTACGAAAAATGTTTTTTGGTGCGTTCATGAAACGAGTGTCAGAAACTTTACGATTTTACGACATCGTAAAGTTTAAGACGTTGCATGAATACCCTTATTATTTCATCTTTCCTAACGTTTCGTCGATTTTCGCGACTTCTTCAGGGGTTTAATCTTTGTATATTATGTATATTATTTAAATTTATAGTTATTACAATGTGGGTTTTTTAAAAAAAATTAATGTTTAAACTTACTTATAAATGTTTCTGATTGATTTTAAATAAATGAATAAAAACAAAATACTAGACAAAGAAAAGAGAGCAAACGCAAGGTACACTTTAGAAAGCTTGCGTATACAACAAAACCTAAAGAGAACGATGAACACCAAAGAAGACAGGGAAAACACCATCCTAAGCTACGCTCTAACCATAAAAACTTAAAGTAAACCAAAACAATACTGTGATAAAAAATTTTATTCGTTTTTGAAGTCTGTCTTGTCTCAGTGTTTTAATATATTTAGTATTGTTTTCTATGTTAATTTATTAAAAATGTGTACCACTTATTCATTTATTTAAAATCAATCAGAAACTGGGCTTTTTTGGTTAAATTGTTTAGGATGCAAATATCCTAAACAATTTGACCAAAACAGCCCACTTCAATCATAATTAAAATAATATAAATAATTGGTCACTTAAAACATTCATAAATAAAGAATCATCGGAGGGCCTGCCGATCAATAATTCTTCCATACATATATCCACCATGAAACAATTAAGATGAAATATAACATAGAAACCTGCATTACATTGAAACACTACAGTAAACAAAATAAGAGACTGGTAAGACAAAAAGAGACTAAAATTTTTACTTAAATGCAGAGAATATGGAATAATGCCCAAACATATAACAAATACAACAACAACAATTAAGAATAACTTTACATCACGAAAAATAGAACAACAATTAAAGAAAGTTGAGTACAAATTTCACACAAAGATATTAAACTTAGAAATCACACAAACAATATATTCCACACTGAAATCAAGATACAATTAATGTTCAACGAAATAGAATACAAAACATATATTACAAAACAAAACTTTTTATATAATCACATAGAAACAAAGATCAAAGAGACTCATTCATCCAAAATTCAGAAACTTAAAGAAACACATTTCAATCAATTAGGAATAGTTTTTGTTGAAGACTGGTTTGTAAACAAAACTGACATCAAATTTCCAACAGAGATAAAGTGGTTGTTATCTCTTAGGGAAAAATTTGCAATTCCAGTAACATACAAAAACTTTTCACCCATACACATCATAACTGACGTCGAGCAAAGTATATGGATGTTAGAAGATGAGAGAGAAAGAGAAATGGCAAGATCAACTATATCCAACAAAATCATTTTACATAAGAGAACATTGAAAAACAGTACAGTAGAAAAGTTTATAATAAAAATACACCAAAAAACAAAAAACTTTTTACACACATATAAAAATCAAATAATCATTACAAAACCAGACAAAGGTAACAAAACAGTTATCATGTACAAAAATGATTATATTACAAAAATGATTATATTACAAAAATGGATGAATTACTAGACGACAGAACTACTTACAAAACTTTACGAACAGACCCGACTAACAAACTTAAAACAGTAAATAACGATATCGTTAACAATCTGTACAAAAATAAATACATAGACAAGTACCAAAAAGATAAACTGTATTCTTCAGCAGCAACAGCACCGAGACTCTATGGGCTGCCAAAAATCCACAAACCGAATCTTCCACTAAGGCCAATCTCATCTTCAGTAAACGTTCCCCGTTACCAGTTGTCAAAACATTTAGGTAAAATTCTAAAAAATATAATTTCGGACACGTATAACATAGAAAATTCACACGTATTTAAAGAAAAGTTAAAAGATACGCATTTAGAAACAGATGACAAATTGGTATCATTTGACGTAGTTTCACTGTTCAAAAACATTCCAACATACTTAGCGATAAAAATAATAATGAAACAGTGGAATAAAATACAAACCTTCACAAAAGTTCCAAAAAAGGAATTTCTAAGAATTTTAGATTTTTGTCTAAAGGAAAATAACTATTTTCAACATGGCGAAAAATTATATAACCAAACTTTTGGAATGCCCATGGTAAATCCGTTATCCCCCACAATAGCTGACATCGTCCTAGACGACCTTCTCAATAGCGTAACAAGTGAATTGGAGACACAAAACATTAAAATAAAGTCTATTTCTAAATATGTTGATGATGTATTTGGCATTATAAAAGAACGTGACAAAACAATAATTTTAGAAACACTCAACAAATATCACACAAAAATAAAATTCACAATAGAAATGGAAGAAAACAATAGCCTACCGTATTTGGATGTTCGACTTCATAAAATAGAAAACAAAATTGTGTTTGACTGGTACTCAAAACCCACATCATCTGGAAGGATGATTAACTATCTCTCTACACAACCCCACACACAGAAAGTTAACACGGCATATAACTTTATTCATAAAGTTTTAGAAATATGTGATCCACGTTTTCGGGAAAAAAACACAAAAATTATTAAAAGCATTCTTGCAATGAATAATTTTCCCACATTTCTAATTCTCAATTTAATAAAAAAGAAAATAAAACAACAAAAATCAAACTTTCAAAAATCCAAAACTCCTAAAAACGGCAACACCAAATATCACAGTTTACAATATATACCAAACCTCACTGAGAGTAGAAACTTACACAAATCAATAAAAAACAATAACGCATCATATGCACACAAAGCAAACCAAACATTGAAAAAACTTTTTACAAACAACAAATCTCCGATTGCAATGGAACAACAACACAACGTCGTATACCAGATCGGGTGCAACAGGAAAGAAGGGGAGACTTGCGACCTCCATATACATTAGGACGACGAAAAGAGCTTTAGGTAAGAGTATAGCTGAACACAAAGCGGTCGTCAAAAAAGGAAAAGAAGCAACAGAGCTTTCACAAGATATGCTTGAAAGTGGACATACACCTAATTTTGACAACACAACAATACTAGACAAAGAAAAGAGAGCAAACGCAAGGTACACTTTAGAAAGCTTGCGTATACAACAAAACCTAAAGAGAACGATGAACACCAAAGAAGACATGGAAAACACCATCCTAAGCTACGCTCTAGCCATAAAACTTAAAATAAACCAAAACAGTACTGTGATAAAAAATTTTATTCGTTTTTGAAGTCTGTCTAGTCTCAGTGTTTTAATTTATTTAGTATTGTTTTCTATGTTAATTTATTAAAAATGTGTATCACTTATTCATTTATTTAAAATCAATCAGAAACATTTATAAGTAAGTTTAAATATTAAATTTTTGAAAAAATCCACATTGTAATAACTATAAATTTAAATAATATACATTAAAGATTAATCCCCTGAAGAAGTCGCGAAAATCGACGAAACGTTGGGAAAGATGAAATAATTTGTTTTTATTTGCATCCTAAACAACTTGACCAAAAAAGCCCACTTCAACATCATAATCATATAAAATAAATCCAAATATAAGTGTAACCATTGTATATAAAATCTATAGTACTATCATGAACACAAGTTTTTTAGTCGAACACATGTCCTGTACGCGTCGCTGAGATCGCCAGAAATTAGACTATTGAGACTTAGCTAAGTGTAGGTAATAAGTAGTAAGAGCGAGAAGAATCTATTATTTAAATTCTGCAAACATAATAAGATTCCTTAAAGGGGTTGAGTACACGTGCATGAAAATATTTTGTTTAATTAAATTTGTGTTTCAATAAAATTTTAAATCAATTACATTTTTTCACATACTTTTATGTTCATCCGCAATGATTTCTTAAACAAAATGTAACCCGATATTCTACCTAAATTTTTAGGCCTCAACTTTAACGATCCGATTATTAGAACAAAATTTAACAGCCCACCAAACCAATTACGAGGGTACCTTTACAATTATTAAGAATAAAAATACCTACTACAAACGTGCATAGCTACATATATCCGATGCGAAGCCTATTTGTCAAGGTTATGGTTTTTTATTGCGTTTTTTCAATTCCTCGCACTTTCACAAATTTAGTATACAAAGTTCCCGTTCTTATTTTATTATTACGATTCTCGTTTTGTGAATATTCGGGATTCCAACCAACACTCCACAAACAAGTCGAACATATGTCCTGGAGATGTCGCTACCGTCACTCCTCTTCATGATATTACTATAGATTTTATATACAATGGTGTAACCTGCCCTATAATTACTGCTTAAAGACTATGATTGCAAAATGTGCAGAAATATGAAACAAAATTGAATTTAATTTCTTTGAAACTAATTCAAATAAATCAAAAATACTATAATTATAATCAAATTATTAATCCAAAATACAAACAATTGTATCCATTTATTATGGTACAAAGCCAATCAAATCAAATAGTTCCTTATGAACGAAAGTCAATGGTTAATCGACCTGATGCGAATTGGCTTGTGACACATTTCTTTATTTCTTTTTTGTTGTATTGTTTCTACTTCTATTAAGTATTTATTTATTTTTATTTGACTGTATTTATTATTTTTTTTATCGGCTTGTATTTATTAATTTTTTAATTTATTAATTTTTTTTTATCGGCTTGTTATTCTATTATTTGTATATTTAAAATTTTTTTATATAATATACCTAATTCATTTCCAAATTCTTCCTAATTTCTTTTTGTTTAATTACAATTTAGGTATAGAAAATTCTATTAACACCTAAAAGTATGCTATACTATTTTAATTCACTTTGCGTACCTTACAGCCAAATTAAGCTCTTCAATGAATAAATATATAAATAATTGCACAAATTCAATTTATATGCTTTCAAATTATACGTTAAGTTTCAACAACGACTTACCAAAGTTATAGTTTTGGGTTGTTAATGTTGGTTAGAGGTGATACAGATGTGAAATCTCGTCCCATTGATGAGGTGCACCGCTTCGAATGGTATGACGTATGTATAACTTTAAGTTTTGTTGAAATTTTACACGTTGCTATAATTGTATTACCTGTATGAGAAGAATATATGTATTTGAAAGAGCATTTAAATTGATATTGCTTTACACTGATCAATAATACCTAGTACCATACTAATATTTACTTGTAACTTCCTTTCTTTTTCTTTTTATTATTTTTAAAGTTACTGTTAGATTTTTTTTTTTTACTTTTAATCGATCGATCAATTTAAATTTTAAAATTTCTTTTTTTGTTATAATTATGTATTAATATATTTGTTTCTTTTTTTTCTTTTATATTTTTTTTTATCAATTATTCAATTCACTAATCTTATCTTATATAACTTTTTTTTCTCTTGTTTTAAGCTTATCTTAATCGAATTAAAATTTAATTAAATTGAATTGTCGGTATACTTAGCTTTTTTTTTTGTTTCTTGTACGTTTATATTGTAAGTTTTCTGGATGCTTAGTGGTGAACTGCTTTTAATATTGTTGGCTAAAGATGTCCTGGATTTCTGCTGTTCTGGCATAGATGTTGTATGTTATTGCTGCCGTTTTTTTAGTTAGACGTTGTATATAGTTGCTGCTGTGTGTTAGGAGTTGTGGGTCGTTGCTATTGCTGATTAGGTGTCAATTAGGTGTCGATACGATACGAACGATACCATTTCTGATGTTCTGATGGTCGTTGTTTCTGGCTGCTACTGGGCGTTAGCTTTTGTTGGAGTGGTTGTCGTATGAATTTACTCCTGTTCTAAAAAGACCTTTACGCTTTTATATGAGGTGTTAAATATTTGGTAGTAGCGTGGTAATAGGCTTCCAATGGGACTTGGAGCAGCCAACCACGTGAGCCTTGAGCTGATCTCCGATGTTCCGAAGGAGCACCAATCTGGCTCAGGATATAGTTTTCTATTTCGTTGGTGTCGGAGGCGTTGGTGTTTTTAGGCTTTGCTGATATGCGAGTTTGTGAACTTCAAGGTTGCTAGGGATGAAAACGTGAACAATTCAGGTGGTGCGTTTTTTTCTCTTTTATTTTATTTTCAAAACTCTTATCTTTTTTTTTTGTTTTATATGTACTTATAAGTGTTTTCTTCTTTTTTGTTTCGTTTTTAAGTTATTTCTTTCATACACCGAAATTAAAACTTATACAAAAAAAATGCGACTGTACTCAAAAAAAAACAACTACACTCCGCACTCGAACTTTTATGCTTAAAGATCCGACACCAACTGATGGGTTTCTTTCCAAAATGTTGGTTTCACGCATCTCTCAGTGTCGTCTTCAGCCGAAATTTTCAACATTCAAGTAGTTCCGGTCCTGTATTTTACTCGATTCTGGACGGGATTTTAATCACAAAAATCCAATTCCTTCCAATATATATATTTTAGATTTTTTTGCAAATACATGTATTATTTTTAGAATTTTCTGGTCAAAATCCTGGATAATAGTCTATCCCGAAAATCCCTTTTACTAACAACACTTCATGCCTTTGTGATAGTAAGCGAAAATGTTTGTTTATCTCTTTTTTACGCCGATCGTATTCTCACCACTGTATATCAGTTTTCCTAAAATCATTCTTCCTTTGTATCTTTACAACATTCGTTGCGATCACCTCTAGATCATCCGTGGTACACATGCCACAGGTTCAAATAACGGTCGATTAAAGAATATTTTTTTTCTTTAATTTCAATTTTATTCATTTTTTTTTTTTTAATTTAATCATTATCTGAATTTTTTTTGTTTCTTTTCACTTAATTTGAATTCCTACTTAAATACGCAGCCACTGCGGACAGCCCTGTCAAAAATCTAGCTATTTTTCTTTTTTTTTTTTAAATACTTATTATGTATTTTTATTCACTTTTAACTTTTTTTTGTTTATCTAGTTATTGAAATAAATTTGCTACTTCTTGCCGAACGGAACGGGTTTCAACCGCTTAAAGCTCTTATATCAGTTCGTTCTCAAACCTTTTTCTTTCTAATACCTATATACCTCCCTATAAAACAACAATTAATGCCAGCAAACCCCTACAAATGCACTTCCGAGGTTTGAAAATCTACTTAAAGAAATTAACGGCTACTAAAAACCTTACACAGGCTAGCCTTTATCCGTTGGGAATTATTACTGGATGACGCATATTATACTCTCCAACGCGCAACATACCTTCGTCATCGAAGATTGGCTTAAGCGATTCGATTTTGCTGTGCTCAGTTAGCTGGCTTTTATTAATAAGCGATGCAATATCCTTCCCATAAGCTTGCTCTTGCGCCCTCTTAATGAAGTATCGCATGGCTGCGGCTCTGTGCTCAGCTGTTGGTAAACGCGACTCTATTTGATGTCGACGCCCTCTTTTTTGCTCATCTTGCTCTGCTTGCGTAGTTTTACTCTTGTTCTCAATTGACTTACATATCGAAATATGTAAGTTAAAATACTAACTGCTTTCTCTAAAGTGCTGGCATAATCTGCTATCGAAACTGTAACTCGCTCAGAGGGCATCCATATGCCCAGACTCTCCTTCCTTATTATTGCTACGCATACTTGCATCTCACTCGCAATTATTGTTGATGTATCAACCTTTATCGGGTTGGCTGACCATTTATTTACTTTGGAAGATAGCCATGTTGGCCCATGCAACCATAACTTACAATTTACTAGCTCAGCTGCCAACATCCCACGACTCAACCAGTCAGCTGGATTGTCCTTTGTACCTACATGTCGCCATCTCTTTACTTCTGTATTTGTCTGAATAGAAGAGACACGATTCGCCACATAAGTCTTCAAATCCCGTAGAAACTTTTGTAACCAGTGCAACGCCATCATCGAGTCTGTTCACAACACATATTCCAATTCCGTCCATTCTATTGCCCTACGCAAGTCAACTATCAGTCTACTTAGTAATTCCGCTGCTGCTAGCTCTAAGCGTGGTATCGATATGGTTTCAAGAGGAGAAACTCGCGTCTTTGAAGCTACTAACTTGCTTGTTGTCTTTCCATCTGCTGTTTGCACTCGCACATATACCACCGCACCGTATGGAGTCGTTGAGGCGTCCGAGAACCCATGAATTTGAATTTTGTCTGTTTATCCGAAACTGCTCTAAGCACTTGACTTCTGCTGGCACTTCATGATCCCACTCAAGACTCACATGTCTTGTATCAAGATCTTCCCTAAAATAATTACTGGCGCTATATATCCGTTAGGATCATACAAAAGTTAACCTCGACAATTAAAAAATAATGATCATCAGAAACGGTGGTGTAAGAAATAGCCTAAACGAAAGATGGTTCTATAATGCAATACCTATTGAAGTCGTAAATGAGTTTAGATACTTAGTGTGCTTTACAAAAAACCTCAGAATGGAAAAGCATCTGAGTGAAAAACTTGTTAAGGCCAAGAGTGCTATTGGAGCTACTTGGAAAAAATGTTTTGCCAACAGAAGTATGGCGCATAGCTGTAAGTTCCGTGTATTTGAAGCAGTTTCGGAATCAATTTTGTTCTATGCATCACAGGTATGGGGATACAAACAGTATGAAAGTGTAGAAAAGTTGCTGAGGTTTTTTGTTAAAAGGATATTCCGCCTGCCTTCCAACACACCAAACTACGTGGTTATGTTGCAAACAGGACTATCCACCTTCGTCCAAACATCAAAACCCAGGTAGATCACATTATAAAAGTTTTGAACATGAATAATGAGAGACTTCCCAAGAAAGCAGCCCTTTACGTAATCAACCGAAGATTCAGCTGGTATGCGGAATGGAACTACCTTGCGCAATGGTGTGGCATGGAGCTAGACTTGCATATTGAAAATATCAATGAATGGAGAGCTAAACTGTATAAGCTAATTGCTAAGGTTGATGAGAAGCTTCACGAGAAGTTTATTGGAGATGCCACCAGCTCGGTCCATAGACTGGTATACAGTCGCCTTTGTCATAATCTAGGACCGAGAAACTACTTCAGAGATGAGAATAGTGTGGAGCATATCTCGATGATGGTGAGACTTCGTGCGGAGCTTCTACAATTGAATTATATGCCGCATAGAGAGCACCTTCCCAGTCTATGCAGTAACCTGAGGGAAAGAGAGATTTGTTTTTCATTTTCTAGGAAAATGTCCGGTTGTGATGATGTTTCTTCTTCGGCAGCAATTATTGAACGGACACAGAAATGAAAGCGTATTTAAACGAAATGGCGGTGCAAAAACTTTTTATGTACTGCAAAGTAGCGCGAGCTTACCGAAACAGAATTCTCACCGAAAACTTCTGAATCCAAAAAAAATTGAAAGATACTGATATATATTTATGAAACTTAGTCACAATTTATGTAATTTATTTAGATTGTCAACCTGGCAGACGGCATAGCCATGCTATACATGATTTTGTTATTATACATACATGATTTGAATTATAAAATAAAATCAATTTACTACTACTACTTGAGATTGGTCCTCGTTTCCTATATGCTGGATCAGCAAATGGCATTTCATAATCGCTCGCCAACAGCTCTATACTAATCTGTGGGTGGATAATATCAGATCCATACCCTTGGGTGGAACCCAAAATTTTTCTTCGGTGCAGATTTCAGCATTGAACCATGCCGTGATCTGACACCTCGTTAACTTGCTCAACTGTATCGGCTGGCTGTCAATACCAACAATTCTCTTGGTTATTGTTGTTGTTGGAATCTGGAAAGATTTCACTACACTGTGCAACAATAAATTTGGTTGCGCTCCGGAATCGAGCAAAGCTCGAACTGGCCCTAAAACTCTTACATCTACCTTTAGGTTTACCAACATCGTTGGCATAAGCGTACTTGCCATATCAGTTGCAAAATTAGCAACAGAATTGAACACATTAAAATAGTTTGACATCAAGTTAGACTTTTTTTTTATTATGTTTCATTCTAACAATACTGGTTTCTAATTTTCGAATTGTCGCTGGCACCTCGCTTAGTCAGTCGGAGTTTCTTTTGGCTGGCAACCCACTTGCAATTTTCATTGCATTCGATGTACTATATCTGCGGTTGGGCACAAAATGCTATTGTGCATAAGCCCGTAGGAACAACGTGGACACGGGTCCTGGAACCAAGTGTCAACACTATGCCCCTTCCTAATACAGTTCTCGCATAGATTTTTGGAACGTACGAAGTGAAGTCTCAGTTTGCCTCATCAAGGCGATCGTGCAGCATGTGGACGATAAACATGTCCCACTGATCTACTGGCACTCCCTGAGATCGTAGCTGGCGCAAAGTCTCGTGAATGATGTTAGAGAGTTGTTGAATCTCGTCTGCTCCCGGTTTGGGCCGCAGTACTGGCATTTTTACGAACTGGCTCACCAGTGCGCGGCATGTTTGGTATTTTCGATGGTATAATTGCTTGAGTCGCTCCGAAGCCTCTAAATAATTGCCATTGGTGAGTTGCCACTCACACATCGTCGCAGCAGCCTTGCCCCTCAATGACTTATTTAAATATTGGAATTTGAACGCTGGCTCAATCGATGTGTTGTTATGCACGGCTGCAACAAAACGGTCGTGGAACCCTTGCCATTTGGTAAGGGAACCATCGAACTCCCCCAAGTATTCTTTAAATCCTGCTAGTGCATTGGCAGTTGCACTTGCACTTCTATCGGCTGGCTGGCATGATAATGCTGGTTTCATCCCCTTCTCTTTGCTGACGTAAACTTGCTTAACGGCGCCTGAAGCTGATCTTGGCTGAGCAATAAAGCCCCTCTGCCTCAATCATAAGATTTTCAATGCTGGCACCTTCACTTGCTTTCCCAACCACGACCTTTGTATGCACCTTATTTAAGCTGGCCCAAGCTTCTTTCGTTGTCCGCCTGCTGGAATGCATCTAGCCCGGTGTGGTCGGCAACACGACGGAGCGCTGTTGTCATTATACGCATTCTTGACATAGATTTTCAAATAAAAAAGAGAAGAATTAAATCAAAAACTAGTTAATGGCAGTACTCGCAATCTATTTCAAAACTAATTAACTATATAAAATATAATATAAAGCTGACTCAGAATATCCGCTAGAGAACATTGGTGATTTTATCCTACCGCTCGGTTCCTTTCCTGAGAATATGGCATTTTTCATCAGAATTCTCACACTAGCACGCTGGCCGCTTGCATTCTGTCAAACTTTCGTATTTTATATACAGGGTGTCCCATAAACAATGGTCCAAACTGAAACTGATGATAGGCCAGGTCATAACCACTTAGAATTTAGTAACTTGTCCGTACCACATCATTACGGTTTTCGAGTAACGGCTGTCTTTTTGAAATTTCGAAAAACCCCTACTTCAACCCAGTTTTTTGGTCACCCTGTCCATAATTGATTTTTGTTTTTTTTTTAATTTTTTCACTTAAATATTGCTTAATAGTGAAAGCAATTTCGAGCATTAAAATATTTTAAATTTTCCGTACCATTTTTCTAAAAATGCTTTGATCAAATCTACTTTTTTACTTCGATTTTCAAAAGAGCACCCTGAAGAAAAATCATACGACTTAAAACTGCATTTTACTTTTAAAAATTGGTCATGTTTTTGAGTTTTCTTAAAAGGTATAAAACTTGCCAATATAATACTTAAATCGAAAGTTATAACCATTGAACTCAATAAAACTGGGTTCTAAAGTAAATAAAAATAAATCTTTTTTTAAATAATAGCTGTTTTATTAATTTTTATTTTTTATTTTTACGGTTAGCTTAAATTTTTTCTTACTAAATTTACAAAAATTGTTCAAAATCGTCCTCTCTTGCATTTGTACAAGCCCGACAACGTCTTAAAAACTGTCGTGTCTTGTGCTTCCCGAATTTCGATCCCTTGTTTCGAAAGGACAACATGGAATACCAAAATTAACAATTCAGAGGATACTTATAACGGAAATACTTGCATTCTTTTCATCTGCAGCAACTCCGGACTCGAGTTCCAAAGAATTATCGACAAAGACTGGAATTCAATCGAATTATGCTTGATACAAATCAAGAAGATTCAGGCTTTTTCAAACAAAATTGTATGGACTGATGAATTTTGGGATAGAAGGATGGATACGTAAATATTCATAAATCATAACTTTACATTTGACAATTGGAAAACCCACATATTATAATTAAAAAAAAACAAAAATCAATTATGGACAGGGTGACCAAAAAACTGGGTTGAAGTAGGGGTTTTTCGAAATGTCAAAAAAACAGCCGTTACTCGAAAACCGTAATGATGTGGTACGGACAAGTTACTAAATTCCGAGTGGTCGTGACCTGGCCTATCACCAGTTTTAGTTTGGACCATTGTTTATGGGACTAAAGTTAATCCTCTATTACCAAAACAAAAACGTGTATCATTTAACTGACTGTCTCGTACAGTCTGTACCGTACCTTCAACTCTCAAATTCTTGGACACGACATCTGCCGATCCTAAAATAATCATAAACCTTTTTGCCTCCTTCTTCAGGCAATCATATATTGATCACCCGCAAGAACCCGACCAGTATTTTTTTTTTTAAAAACTTTAAAAATACTCTTCGCACCTCCTTTGCCACAGTTGACATTAGTGTAGATATTATCATCAAAAAGATAAGTTTACTTAAAGATGACTTCTCTCCTGGTCCGGATGGTTTAGGTACCTGCCATATTCCTAAAAAAATGTGTTAACTCTCTCTGCCAGCCACTCAACGTATTATTCCGTCTTTACTGTCTCAAGCCATTTTCAAAAAATTATGGAAGGATTCTTTCCTTTTTTCATCTCATGGCTCAAATCATACCTAGAGAACCGTCAATATAAAGTAATATTTAGGTACTCAATCTCCGAACCCATTTATGCTACTTCGGGTGTCCCCCAAGGGGTTCACCTTGGACCTTTGATTTTTGTCTTAACAATGAACGACGTTATCAACGTAATCAAAGAATCAAATATCTTAATATACGCCGATGAATTGAAAATAATTAAAGTCATTTCTACTCCCACTGACTCTATTTCACTTCAAAACGACCTTAATTTATTCCAAACCTGGTCTGACAAGAATTTTTTAGAACTTAATGTAGCCAAATATCAGTCCATAACTTTTTCCCGTAAGCCGTAATTCCGTTAGTTTCTTCTATTCGAGACTTGGGAATTATTTGTGCCAATCATTTAAACTTTCGTGCCCATTTTGATCACAATTAACAAGGCCAATTCTTCACCGAACCCTTATGTCACTAAGTCTCTTTACATAAAATTTGTTAGACCCCTCCTTGAATACGCTTGCCAAGTTTGGTCGCCATATCAGAACTCTCATTCCCAAAGAATTGAAGCCGTGCAACGAAGATTTCTCCGATTTGCCCTTCGTGGTCTTCCATGGTCTGATAATCTCATCTCATGAAGATCGAATAAAATTGATCAATTTGCAAACCCTACAAAAGCGTCGTGAAATCGCTGACATTCTCTTTGTGCAGCAGCTCCTCGTTGGGACTATCGACTCTTCCTATCTTTTAGAAATGACTCCCATTTAAACTTACCCTCGTAACCTCAGATCCACTCCCCTCTTCCGTCTTCCACATCATCGCACAAACTACGGCCTCTTTTAACCAATATCAAGAATGTTGCGTTTAGTCAATAACTGACAAAACATCTTTGACTTCCATATCAGCTCTTCCTCTCTCCGCAACTCCTTTTACACCTCGTCCTAATACAAAACCCTCTTTTTTTCATTTATTTTTAAATTTTGTATGCAAAAAACTGGTAGGTGGGCCTAAGGGCCCAGATAAACAATAAAAATGAAAAAATAAAAAAAAACACAAAAACAACGAAAAATCCACCATAGATTTAAGCCTAGATTTAAGTGCTTGCTTGCTTGTATTAAGATTAAATAAATAAACTAAACTATCAATGTAGGGCATGTTAATATGAAGTTTACATACCGTTTTCCCACCTTAATTTGCATACATTTTTTTCTGTAGCTTAAATTCCACAGAGAGAGAGAGACGTAAAGGATAATCAGTGTTACGAGAAAGGGCTGCTCGAACTTTTCAAACAAAGTATCAAGTATCAAATGTAATTAATGCTGAAAATTAAATGAAATTACCCCACCCCTACAAGTCGTCGCTACAATGCAGAACTAGTCTAAGTCCAAAATTTAAAAATGAGTTTTTTTTTATGTCATAAGGAAACTTGTTGTGTTCCGTGCTTTTTCTACATATTCTGAATATTCCTACGTGTTACTACAGAATTTAAATAATAGAATATAATCATTATGTCGAAAGTCAGAATTTTACGCACTAAGGTTCTTCTTGAAAAATTTTGAAAATGTGACTTAGACTAGTTCTGCATTGTAGCGACGAAGTGAAAACAAATAAATCCTTTGAAGAATCAATTTTTGTTCATACCTACCCATATAAAAGTTCCTACCTACATATTATGTATTTACCTACGTACATAAATAAAAATTATTATTCAAGCAGCATAATAATAATCTTCAAAAATAATATCATAAAAATTTCTATCCAATTATTGAAGCTAACAACAAAAAAGTATATACACGGTTAAAAATTCTGGCATTAATTTTAATATTTTCAGGGTTGTATATATGACAACACCAAAAATGTATTAAAGTTTAATACATCGCAAATAATACATTTTTACTTTTAATACAAAAATTATTACATTTTTAATAGAACTTTATTAGAAAAAGAGAGGAAATAAATTGAGGAAATTTCTCACAAAGAAATTTCTCACAAGAAAATTTTCTCTCAAAAGGATATTTCTTTTGAGAATTAATGCAACACAGAAAATATTATGAATACATACTCGTAATTCGTAATAGCTATAATAATAAATGTGTATTTTTGCAAGAGTACCTATTTATCTTTGTATGTCAATTTATTTCCATTTGGGAATAATTATTCTTATTATTTTTATTAGAAAAATAACATTCTTTTCTCCATCGTTTTTCAGAAATGAGAATAGAAATCTTATTGCGATTGAAATTTTGTCTACTAATTAACATATTGTGCCACGAAAAACTGCAAAGCGCCTTCAAAATAATGCATATTTAAATTTTTTTATTTTTATTATTCTTGCTTTTTAATACAATATTAATAAATTTTAATGTTGGGTGTATTAAAAAGTGACGCAGTCTGTTCAAAATGTTCATATTCAATATGGCTGACAAAAAAGAGCATAGAAGCAAAAAAAGGGCGAGGAGGTATTAGAATGTAATCAAAAATTATTAGAAAAATTCTCATATTTGAAATGGCAACTGAGAGAGAAATTTTGCCTCTCTACAAGGGATATGTTTTATTCTTTTGGGTTAAAATCGACTCTTTTTTGTATTACAAATGATATTTTAATACAAAAATATTAGAATGTAATAAGAATTGATTAGAATTTTTTTTTAATATTTCCCTAGTATTAAAATGTAATATTTGCTGTATTGCATACGGCTGTAATACAAGAGCTGTATTAAAAAATACCCCAGAATTTTTAACCGTGTACTTGCACCACACCGATCATTCAAATAAAGGATAAAGCAAACAAAAAAAATTTACATATTAACCTTGTTCGTTTACTCCCCAAACCTACCCATTTCTACCGTTTTTAGCCCGAAAGACTGTCAAAGTTCATATAAAAAAAATTAATCTGGCAGTTTCGGGCAAGCACGCAAACAGACCTAATATTATGTATGTATATTCATACGTCAATCCATATTCAAAGGAGAACAACAAAAAACAGTATATTGCGATATTGTTAAGAAAATGCAATTTTAAATTGAATCCAGAGAGCAACTTCGCTCTCGCTTCTAAAGCAACACTTAGCAACATGTTGTTGTACGCGATATCACGTACATCGATTTAAATTTTCCAAAACTTTGTATGGGATGCAACATCTTTGTGTTTTTTTTAGTTTAACATTTTGCGCCATATTAATTAAAAAAAAAAGTTGATCTGGTACAATTTAGGAAATAACATTCACTCATTAAATCTCTTGGGCACCATTTTTGTTCTCTTGAATCTTTTCTATCTGCGCCGTTAGCAAAGTGATTTGGTTCAAGTGTACCTACATTTTTTGTTATCTAACTCTTTTTGTTTGTGGGAGAATTTGAAACATTTTTTCAAAAATATATACATTTAGGTACAAGGTTGAAATTGCAATCTAGTCCATTGAAATGCTACAAAATTTTGTCCGAACCTCGCATTTAGTATAGGACAAGGTTTTTTTTAATGTGTAGGGTGCATCAGTGTGATTATACAAAATTATTTTCGGGCTGTAACCCCCTAATTGGCCGCCATATTGAAAAAGGGGGTAAGAAACCACTTTTCACAATATCTTGCGAAATATAGGTCTGACAAAAAAAAATTGCAGACCTTTTTTGTAGAGAATTTAATTCTCTAAAATTAAAAAAAAAAACTTTTTACCGTTAAATTAAAAATAAAAAAGATAAAGGCAATAATCGACGAACGTTTTCAAACAAATTTACTATAAAGCGTTATAACTTTTTTTCTAGCAGTTTACTTCAGATGTTTTTTGTAGATCATTTTATTGCGAACAATTCGGTATACCAAGTTTTTAAATTCCATCACTACAACGGGTTCACACCAAGAAGTAACAATTTTTTTTATACAGGGTAATCGGTATAAGGTGCATCAAAAAGCTAGAGCAAGTAGGTTGGGTTAAGACAAGGAAAAAATCCCCTCTTTAGGCGGGATGGGCAATTTTCGAAAAAAATTTAATTAAAACAGAAAAAAAAAATTATTTAAAAACAACAGTTAAACTATCAATGTCATGCTATACCTTTAAGTTGTGTTAGTAGAGTTTTTGCAAAATAAAATTTCAAACTCGAAATTTTGAAAAAAAAAAATTCTAAAAAAATTTAAAACTAATTTTTTTCAAAATTTTATGTAATAAAGTCTAATTTTAGTTTTCAAAATTCAATGCTCTTATTAATTTCCAATAAAAAACAGAAAGCCAGATATTTTAGATTTTATTTATCTCAGTTTTTAAGAAATTAAAAAAAAAAAAAATTGAAAAGAGAATTAATTTCTCTACAAAAAAGGTCTATATTTTTTTTTGTGAGACCTATATTTCTCAAGATATTGTGAAAAGGGGGATCTTACCCCCTTTAAAAAAAAAAACCTTGTCCTATACTAAATGCGAGGCCAATGTAACATTTTACTGGACTAATGAATGATTGATTTCAATTTAGCGTAAAATAACAACAAAGATTTATAGAATTAATTAATTTATGATTTATTTACAACGTATACATTTTACAGTCACCTTCTAGCTCTCGAAACATTAACCGTGTTTATCTATCTCTGTGGAATTTTTTTTTTCATAGTTTTCCTATCTCTTTCGCTCTTTCAATAGAACTTTATTCTCTTTTCTTCTATATAATTTTTGCCTTTAAACGTGTGTTAATTTTTGTTATGCTCCCTGTTTAAGCAATATCGATGAAGAAGAAATAATCCGTGAACTTAAACCACAAGGAGTTGTTGGAGTATATAAATTTGTAAAACCAGGTGAAAAATCAACAGTTCCAACTGGTTTGATGCTCTTCACATTTTATAGACATCAACCACCATCTACAAATGATATTGCTTGGTATAAAACAAAGATGCAGGTATATATACCCAATCCGATGAGATGCAGAAATTGCCAACTCCTGGGTCATACATCTAAAAGGTATGTTAAACCACAAATTTGAGAAATCTGAAGCCTTCCCCCACACGAAAAAACTGAATGCACTCGAGTTAATTGCGCTAACTGTTCCGATAACCATCCACCTTCATCTAAAACATGTACCAAATATTTACAAAACAAAATAATAATAAATATAAAAACGCGCAGCATGGCGGAAGCCAAACGTACCTACAATCTTATACACCCAAGCAATTTCCAACACATACTCTGAAAAAGTTAAACAAATTCCAAAATCAACAATCGAAAGAAACAATTCTCTCAATAACAATAACCTCGCAATAGCCCCTGAAAACTCTTCAATAATTAGTAATACAAATAATAAATCACAAGAAAATACTTCGTCAACATCACAATTTAAAAATTCTTCATCTAAATCAACATCCAAATCTTCTTCATCTATCTCTTCTCCACCTATACGAGTAATTCCAACTAAACTAACTACTATATACAAACATTTAACCTTCAATCGCCCGCTTCTTTCTCCTCCAACACTACCCACCTCAGAAAAAATAAATACAACACAAAACTCTCCTATATCTTCAATTACCAATTATTTAATAAATAACGAAACATATTACATGAACACTTCCGATACTGTGCTTTCAATTTCACCCCCTACATACCCAAGGCGTATATGGATTATTTCCATAATTTTCAAGAAAATATAATATCTATATATTAATACATTAACATTTTACTCCCTTTTTAATATACTTAAACCGAACGGAAGACAATAAAAAAGACACCATTTGAAAGGTAATTTTAATTAGAAGTGCCATCAGAAAAGATTATGTAAATCGGTCAACTACATGCGTGTTAAAATAGACATATGTGAAATCATGGATTTCACATACAAAACGTCTACAATACAAATCTTAAATGCTTATATCTTTGGATCCAATGGTCGGATTTTCAAAATTCAAATTAAAGCCAGAATGACCGGCTTGTACCAGCTACAAAAAAAAATTCAAAACCGTTCAAAATTTCATACTAAAAACGTTTAACAAATATTTTGATAATAAATTTCATCGAGGCAAAAGTAACGAGAAAGAGGTATACACAAAAAAAAATAAAAAAAAGGCTGATACTAAGAATACATTGGTGTGAAGAATGAGCAATTCTAAAGACGGTGGTGTGTGTGCAACAAAAAACCATAACCTTGGCAAATTGAGTTCGCATCGGGAAAAAATTTACTATATGTAGGTATGCACGTTTGTGGTAGGTATTCTTCATTCATAATAACTGTTAAGGTGCCGTCATGGTTGGTTTGGTTGGCTATAACTTTCGTTCTAATAGTCGGATCGTTGAGGTTGGGGCTTTAAAATTTAGGTAGAATGTCACGTTATATTCAGAGTAATATAAAAGTATGTGTGAAAAAATGTTTTTAATTAAAAATTGAATGGAAACAAACATTTCATTAAAAAAAATATTTGTATGCACATGTGCTCCACCCTTTGCTCAGTAATTGAATATTATTATAAATAAATACAGATGGTCGAATTTCGACCATAGGCGATACTAGTATTAGTAAATTCACGAGAGATGACCTTATCAACATTTTTGTCCAAATTAAAACACCCATTCACCTGATGGGCGATGTCAACTCGTGGAGTGTTCTTTGGGGTTCCCCAATTACTAACCACAGAGGTGCCGTGTTTGAAAATATTTTGTATCACTCCAATCTTATAATTTTGAATTATGGTTCACCTACCCTCTTTTCTACACACAACAACCTAACACACGTCGACATAACATGCTGCTCTCCGGAACTACAAAATAAAGCCTCTTGGCAAATTTTGGATGATCTCCACAATAGTGATCATTTTCCTATAGTTTGCAAACTAGCTCTATGTTCAATTTTTGCTAAATCTCTGGTTAAACATATGTTTAAAACTGATCTTGCTGACGGGGATTGTTTCCGCAATCACATATCAGAATACTTATCAGTTTATAGCCCTTCAGCCAACATTAATAGAGAGGCTTCTCCCGTCCAGAAAGCTTTTCGTACAGCAGCAAACATATCCATCCCTCAAAGTAGGAACAAAGAACCCCAAAGAACTGTAGCATGGTGGAACCAAGAACTTAATGCTTTACGAAATGAAAAAGTCAAAGGTTGGAGGGTTTTCAAAAAATATCCCAATCAAGTAAATTTAATTTTCTTAAAAAAAACTAACGCGAAATTCCGTAGGGAACTTAAATCTGCAAAAGCTAAAAGCTTGATTAATTTTACCTCGTCTATTAATCCAAATTCATCTCCAACTAAAATCTGGCATTACATCCGTTGTTTGACTGGTGAATACACTCAACAAAATGTAAAAGTCATTGAATTTATAACTGGGCAAATGCTTATAAAGTGGAATACGTGTTGATTGAAACTGCCGTTGTATGGGGTGACATTTAAGTGGAGTAACTCACATCTAGTTTTGAAAAGAAGCGACATTTCCTGATAGCTTAAATCATCACAAAATTAATTTTTGCTGAAAGGTTATGATTCAGCTGCGAATAGATAATTCTGCTATCAGATTCACGGGCTTCAACAATTAGGTATTTTCTAGCTGTATCTTCTTGTAGTTGTATAACCTTGTATAAATCTGCTTTTAATTGTTCCACGTTTTGAAAATTCCATTGAAGGTTTACCCCATAGATTATAGCGGTGTTCTGCCATTTCAACATCCACCAGTCCCGGTTTCTTCTCTCATATATCAGCATTTTCTTTGTTAGTCGATTATATGCGTGTGAGGCGATTTTTAATATAAAATCAGCTTGAAGCTTTAGGGTGTATGTTGACATTTTTGGCAGACCAGATCCAAATATAAAGCGTAGTTTGGCGTATTTCGTGGAAAATTAAATGGTTTTTAAAGAATCTTCTTTGAGATTGCTCCAATTCTTCAAATTCATCTATTCCCCAAATCTGGGCAGCATAGGACAACGTTGATCTCACGACATTATCAAAAATTTTATGTTTGGTTGATAGTGTTAAGTTTTCATTGGTAAAAACCTTGCGCCACGTCATGTTGATTAAGCTCTGTGAAGTTTTGGTTTTGTCTTCGATGTGTTTCTTAAATTCGCAGGCAGAATTTATTTTTACTCCTAAATATTTGAATTCTTTAACAACGTGAACTCTTCTTTCATTAAAGAACCAATCGCCCGCTGTACTTCATAAATTTCGGTGGAAAATCATAATTTTCGATTTCTGCACATTAACGGTAAGTCCCCATGTTTCACAATAGTCGGAAAGTCGGTTCATCATTAGCTGCAAGCTTTCAGTTGATTCAGCAGAACAATTATATCATCTGCGTATAAAAGGACATTAACATTTGCATCACCGATTCGGATACCACCAGGGGCCTATTTCTCAAATCATACATCACATACATTGTATTTACAGTTCAGTTGTATGATTTCTGTTTCTCAGATTTGTTGTATGATCCACTGTCATACAACATTGTATGACCGGAGATTACACTGTAAATATTGGAATGTTGTATGATTCTGTTTCTCAGAAATTTATCATACACATCATACAGCAAATTAACCTCAAATTGTTCATACATTTCATACAGTATATAAATTTGTTGTAATTGTTAAAAATGTAAGGGCAAAATGAACGTAAACAAATGAAAATATAAAAAAGTAAGTAATTTTTAAATTAAAACAATGGTAAATTGTGATGATTTTTCTCTTTAATAGACAACTAAAGAACAACAAATACTTGTCCTTTGGGAAATGATAAGTCAAAAAGAATTACTTTTTGGCCAATTTGCCGGATCGAACAAAACGAAAGAAGAGATAACGTTAGCTTCGAGCAACATAGTTTCCTTAGCCTTGGCATATGGAAAGTAACTCCATTGTGAATTGTAAATAAAGGATGACTTTTTCTTATTTCATATTATTATAATTTACTTTTATTTCTGGAAACAAACGCTCTATAATTGACTTCGTAGTAAAAAAATTGAGATTTATTTAAATTGCCACTCAATAATAATGAAATGTCAAAATCATACACATCATACAACAAACAAAATATCATACAACACTTCCAATGAAATCTGAGAAACAGAAAATTGTATGATGTGTATGATGTATGAAAGTGTTGTTTGTTGTATGAAATGTATGTGATGTATGATCTGAGAAATGGGCCCCAGGTATGCAAGAGACTATGTCATTTATGAACAATGAAAATAGCAGTGCACTTAGGAGGCATCCTTGCTTCACTCCAGAGTCAGTGTTTAACCACTTCGAGTAACCAAATTCGTCCCATACCACTGCTTTAGTGTCCGTGTACATTTCTTTCAAAAGTTAAATGAATCTGGATGATAGACCCATTTGCGAAAGCTTATACATTAGTGCATTGCGATTGACTAAATCAAACGCAGCTTTGAAATCTACAAAGAACGAGTACACCGTCTTTTTCCTAGCGTGAAAAGCCTTGATTATTGATGTTAAGCAGAATATTTGGCCAACTGTGTTTTCATCCCCGAGTATTTGTCGACCAATTACCTTTATAACACTCCACTTAGCGAAACTCGCTTAAGTGAAAAACCAGGATACCTGAAACATATTTTCAGTTAAATTAAATATTTTTCATTGAAAAAAACTCTGAAGTGAAAAAAAATTTAATACAACAGAACAAACAATTTGCTGAGCGCTTTTACTTCTTTTTTATTTTTCACCCCCACCAAATTTTCATCACGAAATTAAAATTTGAATTTCTGATAGTCAGAACCCTTTTTTTAATTTTTAAATCCGCTTAAGTGCAATTTTTTGCACTTATCCGGACTCCGCTGAAGTGAAATTTTTTTTAAGTGAAAAACCCACTTAAGTGAAAGAAAGACTGACATTTTGCAGTTTCTCTTAAGCGGGTTTTATTGTATAAGCAGATCTTTAGTTTTAAGCAACATTGACTATGGGCTCATCATTTATGGAAACTCACCAAAAACAACATTGAACATCATGAAACTATCCTACCTCAAATATATACTAAGAAGCACAACAACAAACATGCTGCTTGAAGCTTTTCTCCCCAATTTAGACGAAACGATAGACTACAAAAGCAAAATTCTCCATCAAACTCTCTTTCCCAAATAATTCTATTGTTGACAAAGACGTAATTTGTACAATAAAATTAAAAATTTCAAAAACGTATACCATCAGCAATATCGATTTCAATTACATCAGCTTTAGAAATTGGGATTCCTATCAAATGCAAAATATACGTCATGTTTTCCCACATGGAACATACAAACTAAATTTTTCATCATGGATTTGTCAAAATTCAACAAAAAAACACAAATAAAGAAGTATTTTCCCAAGCCTTTTTGTGTGTGTCATCAGAATTAAAAAATTAAAAACGGATGGATGGAACTTGATTTTCTCAGATGGTTCAAAAACTGCAGCAAGCAACTCCTTTGCATCTCCTTTGCACGAAAACGGCTCATTGATATGTGTAGGCCTACTTAATAAAACAGTTTCTATATGTACTGCAGAGGCATTTGCCGTTCTCTAAACCATAACAACATGTGCTTCCTATACTAGAAAATTTGTTATATCTTCAGACAGCCTATCAAGGATAAATGCAATAAAAAATCCTGATCATAATACTGTCATAATTAACAAAATCCGAGACTTTCTTATCAGCAAACATAACAAATTAAAACTAATGTTGGTACCCAGCCATATGGGTATAAAAGGAAATGAGCTTGCAGATGAAAGCGCTTTATAAGCCCATCATGCTCTAGTTTACTACTTTGAACCGATCTATAAAAACCTGTTCCTCAAAATTCTATTCGATTGGAAAAACTGTAGTCATCATTATTCAACTGTAAACATAGAGAGAATTAAACCTATCTTCCCCGTCACCACCTCCAAAGTAATGAATACAACTTTTATAAGACTTCCAACTACGGACACCATCGTTACTCCCCAGCACCCCCTTCGTAAAGAGGATCCACCTACTTGCCCTTATTTCAACCTTTGTATATAAACACTATAGTACTCTCATGGAACAGACAAAAATAGTTCTGCATTGACTCTCGAACGGCGTTGCAATCGCCACAATCTGACATTGGCGAAATAAAAAGGCGGGAGGAAGATAAATCACAAAGAAATGAAGATAAGTAGTAAGAACGAGAGGATTATATTAATATTATTTTGACAACAATAATGAGACTAATGGAGATGGTTAAATCATATTTTTTGACGTGGCAAAATAAGGGAAAGAAAATTAAATTTTTTTGTCATATGGACGAAGCTTACTGTGTTTTGTCATGACAGGGGTATATATATAAGTTTAGGTATAAGCTGTGTGAAGCCAGAACCCCGAGCTCAAAATTTTGGGTCCAAATATATCAGAATCGTTTGTCCATCGTTTGTCCACGTTTGTCCAGGCAAATTTTTCGTTTGTCCACCCCCAGGAAAAAAGTTATTAAGCTTTTCTTTGTTATAGGAACACCCCCACAAATTAAAAAGTGACCTCACGCCCGCAAATGATAGGTTAGGTTAGGTTAGGTTAGGAGGGGCGTGCCCAGCCCTGAGGCTGTGCGTACACGGGGGCCTGTTGGTCCATTGTGATCCCCTATAACAGAGATAACAACTAAACTAATGGTTCACATAGACTGGGTCATTTACGAACCAGCCCGTACTATCAATATATTTCCTCATGTTTGCCATTGAGACCTGCGCTAGATCGTCCAGTTCTCCAACAAATCTGCTCCCAAGGTAACGGAGGCGATTTGTTTGGAGGTTGGGGCAGTCGCAGAACAGGTGCTTAATGGTTTCTATTTCCTCAACATCCTGACAGCTCCTACAGAAATCGGGTGCGTATACACCAAATCTAGTGGCCATTGTGCCAATGGCACAGTGTCCCGTTAGTACACCTATCAGGGTTCTAATATTCTTTTTACTCAGCGATAGAATATACTGAGTTTCTTTTTCGTTGATTAGAGGCCATAAACTTCTAGAGATGTCACAATCGTTCCTGGATATCCAGGAGTTGTTGATTTTCTCTTTCGTTATTAGGTCTATCTTCCTTTTGATCACGCCAATCGGAACGTCCGGTCTCGTGTCTGATTGGCTACGACTGTCTCTATTTGACATTGACCCTTCCCTTGCCAGTGCATCTGCTTTGTCGTTCCCTTCTATATTGCTATGTCCAGGGACCCAGCAGAGTTTGACTTGGTTGGAGTAACAAATATTGTTCAGTGTATTTCGACATTTTGCAACTGCCTTGGATCTTATAGTCTCACTGGCTATTGCTTTGATAGCAGCTTGGCTGTCCACGAAGAATGTGATCTCTGAAGAGCTCAGTTTCTTCCTGTGAACTATTTCGGCTGCCTTTTCAATAGCATAAATCTCAGCCTGAAAGACACTACATTCATCTGGTAGTTTATATGATTCTCTAATATTAAGAGCTTCACTAAACACTCCAGCTCCTGTTCCTTCTTCCATTTTTGACCCATCAGTGTAGAGAGGTATACCTTGTTCACCGAGTAGTGAGTTGGGTTCCCAACCATGCCTTTCGGGTATTAAAGTAGAGAAGTTTTTCCTAAAATCTATAACGGGTGGTACGTAGTCAGTAGTCACATCAAGATCGTCATATCTTTTCAAGATAGACCCATGACCATAAGTGCTGTGCTTCCAAGAGTCCATTTCTTTAAGTCGAAATGCACTTTTGGCTGCTGTCCCCTTAATGTATTCATCCAGGACTGGAAGGTTGAGAATGATCTCCAGTCCTGCTTGTGGTGTAGACTTCCGTGCCCCTGTTATTCCTATACAGGCTAATCTCTGTACCTTGTTTAGGTTTTTGAGATAGCTAATCTTTTCTACGGCCTTCCACCATACAATCGAACCATAGGTGAGGATGGGTCGAACGATCGCCGTGTACATCCAATGGATGACTTGCAGTCGCATTCCCCACCGTGTACCGAATGTTTTTTTGCATGTATAGAAAGCACAAATTGCCTTCTTCATTCTTTCCTCTGTATTCCGTTTCCAGGTTAGCTTCGAATCAAGGATTACGCCAAGATATTTAGCTTCTTTGGAAAGTTTCAGAGGAATTCCGTTAAGCTTGGGAGGAGTGAAGTCCTCTAATTTCCTTTTCTTCGTGAACAGAACTAGCTCGGATTTTGCAGGGTTAACCCCGAGACCGTGTTGTGCTGCCCAAAAGGATAGTTCCTTAAGCGCAGATTCCATAATATCTTTGATGGTGGTAAGATATTTACCTGATATCAAGATTACTATGTCGTCTGCATAGGCCACAGTTTTAATGCCCTTATTCCTAAATTTTGTAAGAATTTTGTTAACAACGAGGACCCAGAGCAGAGGTGAGATTACTCCTCCCTGTGGTGTGCCTCTTGCAACTGTTTTCTCGACAATAGTGTTCCCAAGTTGCGAGTTTAAGATTCTACCATTGAGCATGGAATAAATCCAGTCCACGATGGCAGATTCAACTCCCACCTCTTCCAGAGCAGATTTAATGGACTCCGTTTTAACGTTATTAAACGCCCCTTCGATGTCCAAAAATGCTGCCAGGGTGTATTCTTTGTGCTCGAGACTTTTCTCAATTTGTGAAACAACCTCGTGCAACGCGGTCTCCACTGACTTACCTTTAAGGTAAGCGTGTTGGGAGTTGCACAGGTTGTTTGGATTGAGGAGGTCCCTTACATGCAGATAAATGATCCTCTCCAGTGTCTTGAGGAGGAACGAAGAGAGACTGATCGGTCTGTAGTCTTTTGCAGTCGAGTGTGTCGGTTTGCCGGCTTTCGGAATAAAGACTACTCTGACTTTTCTCCAGCTGATAGGGACGTATCTTAGTTTAATACAACTTTTGAAGATAACCCTAAGCCATGGGGTGATTATCTGTAGAGCATGTTGAAGAAATGCCGGGATAATCTCGTCTGGTCCAGCTGATTTAAAGGGTTTGAACGAGTTTATTGCCCACATAATCTTCTGATCTGTGATAACCTGTTCCAAGTCTGGTACTGGTTGATCAGCGTATAGAGAGTCTGGTTGTGTATGCCCTGAGTCATCAGGACTCATACATCCAGGGAAATGTGTTTCCATGAAGAGTTCAAGTGTTTCTTGGCTCGAGTTCGACCACGATCCATCGGGATGTTTAATGTATCCCGGAGTCGTGGGGTTAGATGCGAGGATCTTTCGAAGTCTAGCCGCTTCACTTGTGTTCTCAATGGATTCACAGTGCCTAGCCCATGAATCTTTCTTGGCCTTTCTTAATTCTTTGGTATATGAATTAAGTTCGGCTTTATATAGATTCCAGTCTATTTCTAATTTGCTCAGTCTGGCTTTATTGAAGAGTTTTCTGACCCCTGTTCTTCGTTTCTTAAGCTCACTGCTCCACCATGGTGGGTTAGTGGGTTTAATGTTACGAGATATAGGACAGTGTTTTTCAAAGGCCGTTTTCATTTTACTAGTAAGGATGTGGACAGCTGTGTCAATGGTTGAAGTTGTCGAGATCGAGTCCTCCTTTGGTGGATCGATACATTCGTTCAACCATTTTGTATATTCTGTCCACTTTGTTCTAGTTGGGTTTCTAAAAATTTTCTCCTCATTTGTGTTTCTGTCTAAAGTAAAGAGTATCCTAAAGTGATCCGAAAAGGATTCCTGAGGTGAGACTCTCCAATTTCCTACAGAGATTTTATCAGTATTACTCGTAAGAGTGAGATCTAGAATTTCTTCCCTATTCTTATTACGAAATGTTGGATGATCGCCCTCATTACATAAAATAAGGTTAGAACAGAGAATGTATTCAAAAAGTAACTCACCCCTTTTATTGATTTCCTTACTCCCCCATTGAGTGTGATGGGCGTTGGCGTCACATCCCATCAAAAAAGGTGTCCGTCGTGTCGTGGTGTAATCCACAAGGTCGCGGACTATCTTTGCTGGAGGGTTTTCTTCATCGGCCTACTTAATAAAACAGTTTCTATATGTACTGCAGAGGCATTTTCCGTTCTCTAAACCATAACAACATGTGCTTCCTATACTAGAAAATTTGTTATATCTTCAGACAGCCTATCAAGGATAAATGCAATAAAAAATCCTGATCATAATACTGTCATAATTAACAAAATTCGAGACTTTCTTATCAGCAAACATAACAAATTAAAACTAATGTTGGTACCCAGCCATATGGGTATAAAAGGAAATGAGCTTGCAGATGAAAGCGCTTTATAAGCCCATCATGCTCTAGTTTACTACTTTGAACCGATCTATTACGCTACATTAATAAAAACCTGTTTCTCAAAATTCTATTCGATTGGAAAAACTATAGTCATCATTATTCAACTGTAAACATAGAGAGAATTAAACCTATCTTCCCCGTCACCACCTCCAAAGTAATGAATACAACTTTTATAAGACTTCCAACTACGGACACCATCGTTACTCCCCAGCACCCCCTTCGTAAAGAGGATCCACCTACTTGCCCTTATTTCAACCTTTGTATATAAACACTATAGTACTCTCATGGAACAGACAAAAATAGTTCTGCATCGACTCTCGAACGGCGTTGCAATCGCCACAATCTGACATTGGCGAAATAAAAAGGCGGGAGGAAGATAAATCACAAAGAAATGAAGATAAGTAGTAAGAACGAGAGGATTATATTAATATTATTTTGACAACAATAATGAGACTAATGGAGATGGTTAAATCATATTTTTTGACGTGGCAAAATAAGGGAAAGAAAATTAAATTTTTTTGTCATATGGACGAAGCTTACTGTGTTTTGTCATGACAGGGGTATATATATAAGTTTAGGTATAAGCTGTGTGAAGCCAGAACCCCGAGCTCAAAATTTTGGGTCCAAATATATCAGAATCGTTTGTCCACGTTTGTCCAGACAAAATTTTCGTTTGTCCACCCCCAGGAAAAAAGTTATTAAGCTTTTCTTTGTTATAGGAACACCCCCACATATTAAAAAGTGACCTCACGCCCGCAAATGATAACCTATATGAATGGGACATGGTGCATTCGTGCCCGCAAATGATAACTTATATGGATGGGACAAGGTGCATTCGTTTGTCCAGCAGCCGATACTGATTGTCCACCAAAAATTTTTACTGTCCCATTCTTAGTTCAAAAGTTATTCAACATTTCTTTTTTATAGGAACACCCCCACAAATTAAAAAGTCGTCTACCACCCATAATTAATAACTTAGGAGTTTGGGACCAATTGCATTCGTTTGTCCACCGGCTGATTATGATTGTCCACCAAAAATTTTCGTTTGTCCACCCTTAGTTCAAAATTTATTTACAATTTTCACAATTTTCAACTTAGAACGTCGAAACAAAAAGCCTGGTGGACTGATTGTCCACCAAAAATTTTCGTTTGTCCACCCCAATGTCAAAAATTATTCAACCTTTTTATTTTATTATCAAGATATTAGTTCAGACACAAACCATTTCATATAGTTCGCACATTTAAAGCAAAAAATTGTCGAATTAAATTTCCATTTTATTAATGCAAAAAATGTTCGAACAAAATTTGCATTTTTTTTCAATACAAAAAATGTTCGAACAAAAGGACCATGGGCATTTTGGGCCCACTATCCAACATTGCTGAACAATGATGAAACTTATGTCATAAGCGTATGGAGAGCACTTTATTTCATTATATGGCAGCTAAATTGAAATCGAGCGCAAAAGTTGTGTTTTGGCACATTTTATAAAAAAGTTTTTAAAATGCAAAAAAAATTATTTGAAAAAAAATGGCAACACATACTAAAAAGTGTTTCACCTTTTCTGAAAGCCTGAAATCTGTTATTTCCTTTTATTTTTAAATCAACTTATTTGTATAAATAGTTTTAGAAAAATTTTCGTTCAAACACAAAAAGCTGAAAAAGAAAGTTACCGTCAACCCGGGTCACTTTGGCACTTTTTCAAATTAAAATGTGAATAACTTTTCCATTTTTTTTTTTTTTGTAATCGCTCACTCTATTAGGTATGATAAGTCTTGAAAAATACTAATGAACAGTTTTATATTATGCTTAAATATGGGTGGCCAAAGTCACCATCCCATTTAGGGTGAATTTGGCCGCACGGACGTTTTCCTCATTTTCAGATGAACTACGGCATTTTTTTTATTTGTTTACTCTATCTGGTCTGTTTTTAATATTTTTTTTTAAAATACAAGTAAATATTAATTCGAATTTTCATATACTTGAAAGGATATTTGAAAAAAGAGTCTCTCTCGGCGATCCACATTTAGAACAGTAAGTTTTTTTCTGCAGATCAGTCTTGTTCACATATGCAACGTCTTTTTTTCTGAATATATAAAGCTATATCCAGCATCTCTTCGTAAGAATAAGCGTGTTTTGGTGAGAAACTGCAACCCAGCAAACTGCAACAACAAAAATAATCTACTGGCATTTACATTAACTTTTTTCTCCAGTCAAATCTTATTGGATAAAAGTAGTTTCTCCTACTCAAACTCAGTGGGAACTGTGGATCGTTTTCTTAATTGTTTTACTTCACTGAGCTATATTCTCAGGAAAACACGGCTAATAAGACTGTTAACTCGTCGTTCCCTACATTTAAGATGAAGCCGAAGTAAAATTTTATTTGTTTCTTTACTGCAAACCTGACCAAAAAATAGTCACCAAGCCGTCATCTCTTCGTCATTCATGATTTCTTGTTCTTGCCACTCAGCCAAAGTCACCCAAAATGCATGTCAAAGTCACCCCACCATTTGGCATTTATTATAAAAAAAATAAAATTTTGTTTATAAAATAGTAACAAGGGTAGAATAAAGGGATTTAAATTTAAAAAACAATACATATATCGGAGTTAAAGTCATTTTGCTTTCTGTAACATATTAAAACCATCCAACATTTTCAGGTGATTTTTTTTAACATTTTTAAGAAAAATAAATTTTATTATATTTTATTTACTTATTTTAATTAAATAAAGCTAGTATGATCATTTTTTAATTAATTCAATTATACAAATTTATAAAGAAGTTTGAAAAAAATTAAACAACTCCTTCATATTTAAACATTTTTTTTTTTAAAGTATCCATTTAAAAGCCAAAGTAACCCAACCAGGCCACAATCACCCGGGTTGACGGTACTACTTTTCTGTATATAGGGTGTCCCATAAACAATGGTCCAAACTGAAACTGCTGATAGGGCAGGTCATGACTATTCAAACTTTAGTAACAAGTCCGTACCCCATCATAACGGTTTTCGAATAAGGGCAGTTTTTTGGAAATTTTAAAAAACCCCTACTTTGAACCAGTTATTTGGTTACCCTGTCCATTATTGATTTTTGTTTTTCTTAATTTGTTTCACATAAATATTGTATGATAGTAAGATTAAATTTCTGCATTCAAATATTTTTGCTCAAAACTAATTGATAATACGACATTTTGATCAAACCTTTTTCTTACTTCAGTTTTTAAAAGAGCATCCTGAAAACAAATCATGTGACTCAACACTGATTTTTAGATTTAAAAATTTCCATGATATTGAAGTTTCTTAAAAGGTATAAAACTCACCAATGACAGTCTTAGATTAAAAGTTATAAGAATTTTAACTCAAACAAACAGGCTTGTTAAATCAATAAAAATAAATCTTTTTTTAATTTGAATTTGATTTGTTTGAAAGTAATTTTTTCGAAATCTATTTACACAAATAAGTTGATTTAAAAATAAAAGGAAATAACAGACTTCAGGCTTTCAGAAAAGGTGAAACACTTTTTAGTAAGTGTTGCCATTTTTTTTCAAATATTTTTTTTTTGCATTTTAAATACTTTTTTTATAAAATGTGCCAAAACACAACTTTTGCTCTCGATTTCAATTTAGCTGCCATATAATGAAATAAAGTGCTCTCCATACGCTTTCATATGACATAAGTTTCATCATTGTTGAGCAATGTTGGATAGTGGGCCCAAAATGCCCATGGTCCTTCGTTCGAACATTTTTTGTATTGAAAAAAAAAAATGCAAATTTTGTTCGAACATTTTTTGCATTAATAAAATGGAAATTTAATTCGACAATTTTTTGCATTAAATGTGCGAACTATATGAAATGGTTTGTGTCTGAACTAAAATCTTGATAATAAAATAAAAAGGTTGAAAGGTTTGATAGTTGCTATAAAAAAGAAATGTTAAATAACTTTTGAACTAAGGGTGGACAAACGAAAATTTTTGGTGGACAATCATAATCAGCCGGTGGACAAACGAATGCAATTGGTCCCATACTCCTAAGTTATTAATTATGGGTGGTAGACGACTTTTTAATTTGTGGGGGTGTTCCTATAAAAAAGAAATGTTGAATAACTTTTGAACTAAGAATGGGACAGTAAAAATTTTTGGTGGACAATCAGTATCGGCTGCTGGACAAACGAATGCACTATTTCCCATCCATATAAGTTATCATTTGCGGGCGTGAGGTCACTTTTTAATTTGTGGGGGTGTTCCTATAAAAAAGAAAAGCTTAATAACATTTTTCCTGAGGGTGGACAAACGTGGACGAACGTGGACGAACGATGGACAAACGATGGACAAACGATGGACAAACGATTCTGGTATATTTGGACCCCAATTTTTGAGCTCGGGGTTCTGGCTTCACACAGCTTTAGGTATAGATATATGTAGGTATTATTTGAAGCGAAATATTTAAAATTTTCAAATTTGATGCAAATTGAATACACCAAAGCAACGTTGTTAAATTTCACAATATGTGAGGTAAATACAACGTTGCTATATTTTGCATTTATTATGCTTTTTCCCTAGGTAGGTATATAGGTAGGTATGAATTATTGTTAGATTTTTTTATCGTTTTAGGTAGGTATGGGTAGGATATGTGGTAACTATAGTTAAAAAATAGTGGAATTAGGTTTTTAAATTTATTATTAAATTTATACTTATTACATTACCTATATTTATTAAATTTATACCAATTGAAATACCCGTGATTTTTTTTTTGTGAAAGGCAAGTTTGTAAAAATTTAAAAAAAAATGGGAATTTGGTTTGCAAATTTTCTAAATCGATTAAAATACACATGAAAACTATTTTTCTAAAAAAAAATAATTAATTTTTTAATGGAAAAAACATTTTTTTAAGTTATCAAATTTTATAAAATTTTTTAAAAAGTGGGAATTTGTTTTGAAAATTTTTAAAATCCATTGAAATACACGTGAAATAGATTTTTCCAAGAAAATTAAACTATTCTTTTCGGAAAAAACTTTGTTTTTTGGTTAGAAAATTTTATATAAAATTATATAAATGAAAATTTGATTTGCAAATTTTAAAAATCGATTGAAATACACTTGAAAATTTTTTTTCAAAAAAAAAAAAAAATAAATAATTTTCTGTCAGAAAAAAATTAAATAGGTAATATTAAAATTTAGGTTTGCAAATTTTAAAAATCGATTGAAATAGTTAGATGGGTCTCGTAAAACTATTTTTCGGAAAAATTTAATAATTTTTTTCGGAACCAAATTTTTTGATTAGACATTTCTTAAAAATTTAAAAAAGGGGTATTTATTTTAGAATTATTTAATTTTTTCTTTAAAAATCGATTTTTTTTGGAAAATCACCAAAAATAAAAATCTATGATATCCATAATCCCTCAAAATTTTGAGCTTGTAAGACCACCCCTTGAAAAGATAAAAATCAAAAACCATTCCGTGTATTAAGAATCCTTGTAATAAAGATCCGTGTTTGCTTAATATCCGGATACACAGATATTAAGCAAATAAATACACGTGTTTTAAAAGAACGGATTTTTATTTGCGTGTAATAATTACACGGAGTCCATGTAACCGTGTTTTTCAAATACACGGACTGAATCGTAGGCTCTAATACCTATATCTACATCTAGACAAAATAAAATAATAAATTCGCACTTAAGTATGTATTTCTATATTCAATTGAAGCTTTTTGTCGACAAAAAATTACTTTTTATTGGGAAAAATAATTTTAGAAAAATTAAAAAAAATAAAATTGGTATCACAATTTTAAAAATCAATTGAAATGCATAGGTACATCGCAACATTATTTTTCAAAAAAAAAAGTCAAATACCTATCCTTCCTATCATTTTTCATTTTTCGAGTACTAAAAAAATGAACTTACTTATAAACCAACTTTGATTTCAATTTTGTTGCCCATGCTAGTGAAACCGATTTTTTTCATTCAGTTTGAATATTTTATAAATTATATTTTATAATTATTCACTTTTTCACATACATTCTTATGTGATCTCAATGATTTTTTAACTCAATAAGTTAGCCTGACATTTTACCTTTATTTTAAGGCCTTAATCTTACAGATACGATTAATAAAACAGAAGTTATAACCAACCAAATCAATCCTTTCTTACTATTTTATTAAATAAAAAATTACCTACAAAATGTACTCTACCCACAACATGTTTCCCTAAAAAGGGCCAAGTACACGTGCATGAAAATATTTTTTTTATTAAATTTGTGTTTCCGTTACATTTTAAAATAATTACCCTATTCACATACATATAATATATTCTTTTATGTTACTCCGCATTGATTTTGTAAACAAAATGTATCCTGACATTCTACCTAAATTTTAAGGCCTCAACCTTAACGATCCCATTATTAGAACAAAAGTTATCAGCCAACCAAACCAACTATGAGGGGACCTTTACAATTATTATGAATGAAAAATACCTACCACAAACGTGTATTCCTATATACATATAGCAATTTTTTTTGTCCGGTGCTAAGCCAATTTGCCAAGGTTATGGTTTTTTATTTCACACACTCCACCGTCTTTAGAATACCATCTCCCTCCAACAAGTATATTCTTAATAGCTAACTTTTTTTATTTTGTTTTTTGTATTCCTCTTCCTCATTACGTTTGCCTGGATGAAATTTATTCTCAAAAACCAATTTCAATGTTTTTAGTATGAAATTTTGAATGGTTTTGAAAATTTGCTTGTAGCTGGTACACGCCTGTCATTCTGGCTTTAATTTGAACTTCGAATTTTGAAAGTCCGACCATTGGATCCAAAGATATAAGCAAACAACCGTAAAACGGGTGTTTTTGAAATTTTGCAAAAATTGGACAATTGGTGTACAGTTATGTATGATGTATCAAATTAATTGTCTATTTTCCTAGATGCGAATAAAAAAAAACTAATCATATAGATGCAATAACTAAAGAGTTATGAGGTGAAAAATAAAACAACAGAAATATATCAATATCTCGGTTGAAAACATTTTTAAAAATTTAAAATTTTTACAGCAAATGTAAATCAATAATATCTATCACCTACACGATTTTCAGATTTTTTAAACAACCCGGTAAAAAGATAAAAATCGAAAAGTGGTAAAAATTCACCCCGAAAAATCCGTTTTTGAAACATCAAAAATGGTATCAAAAAAATTAAAATCCAAATTTCCTTAAATTTATTTTTCAAATACCTTTCTAATGGTATAAAATATATTTCAATCAGACTTAACCCTGATTTATTGGAATTTTTTAATTTTTCAATTTTGAACTTACAAATATTTATATCTTGCTTTGTAGATTTTGTAAAATTATTTTTAAATTAGTAAAGTTCTGGAATTTTGAATATCTATTAAATAAAAAATAAATGAATGTTCTACGGCCTTCCGTTTGGAAGTTAGTTTTTAAACCCTCGGCCAGTTTTATACTTTTTTACCCGACTTAAGATTTGAATTTCAAAAAATCCCATCTTAGTGCTCATTTACTTAAAATAGCAAATTAAAAAAAATTTAATATATATTTTTAACAAAATACGAATGAATCAGTAAGTAAGTTATTATAAAATCAAAATTAAATAAAATAAAATTTTTCTTCTACCAAATAAACGTCCTTTTTCTTGTATACATTATTCTTTTATCATTCTTTCTATATCCTACCATGTATACAAGAAAAAGTCCCAAAATTGATTTTTTCTTGTCTCACTTCAATTTTCATAAATTTCCTATACATTGTTCTCGTTCTTCTTTTCTTTCTTTAATCTTAATTTTTATTGTCTTGTATTTGATTATCTGTTCCTTCTCAACTGAAATGGTTTGAAATGGAACAAGCTTCAGTATCGACTCACTTCACGGCGCGTCGGACGTTCCTCTTCATGAGAGTACTAAAGAGTTTATATACAATGTTTCAACTCTCGCATAGACATCAAACATATTTTAAACAACTGCCAAGCTACATCATCTGTTCAAAACATACCATCAAATTTTTCCATCTATGAGACCCTAAAAGAACCCAGTCATGATAACATTAAAAAAAATCATTATTTCGTAATTTATTTTTGTTAATTTACTTTTATTTCATTTTGCTTCAATTCATTTTGTTTTAATATCATGTTCCTGTTTCTTCTTTATTTGTTTTATTCAATACAAAAATATGAAAGAAATGTATTACATATTTGTATTTATCTTAAAGGATCATAATCAAGAAACATTAGCCGTGTTTTATTATCTACGGATCTGGATCAGGATCATCCCATGAAAATAAAACGATGCGGATCCATAATGACAACAGTGTTATACGCTCATCTCTTTTTTCTTATGTTTGTTTATTTTCCATGTAGATACTGTCTTCTTTCTTAACACTACAGTTCTAACTCCCTACCGACTGAAGAGCCGTCTATCTGCCAGAGTAAAAACTTATTTTCGGATCTTTAGAATAGATCCAGATACAGAGCAGGATCCAAAGTTGTTGTTGTATTATGTGTTAAAAGAAGATCCCTATCCAGATCCGTAGATAATAAAACGCGGCTATTGTCTCTCTGCTCACTCTCGGTGCTGAAAAAGGCAATTGAAAATAAAAAAAAAAAAAAAACTTAAAAATACTTAATACTTTCATCAACCGGTTTTCCCCAGTATCATAAAATCTATGGGTTTTTCCACTATCTTGCCATTGATTTTTATTTTTATTATTGTTACGTTCACAAGAAAAAAATAGTAAAAGGTTGTGTTTATTACGCATTTTCTCGAGAAAATCGACCTCAAAGTCAAAAAATTAGCATGTGCAGAAAAAATGGAATAGGCTAAAATCTGGTTATCTTAAGACTGAGACAAGATATCGACTTTATTTAGGTTAGTATTTTTCGTATATTGTGGTTTCAGTGAAAGTTTTTAAGTGAAAATTCGCTTCAGCGTTCAATTCTTAAACTCGCTTATTTGTCCGAGTAAAAATCGCTGCCATCGAAACCATATCATTAGCTTAAACAATTTTTTTATTTTTTGTAGACACGAATTTATCACATGTCATAAATGTGAAAGTTCCATTATTTTTTAAATAGTTTTAAATGTCTACACTCTACAGAGACAGACAGATATCAAAGTAGTTTTTCCTTTTCGGAAGCTGCTGAATTAAATCTCGAAATACAAAATTCTGTCATAACTTTTACCCACCTTGTAGTATTAGTATTAGTAGCTGATTTTCAATTTATTTGTTTTCTTTATTTTCTTACAAAAAACTGTCGCATTTAATATAAGCAATAAAAAAAGATCAATCTTCGGTTAAAACGTTTATTATCTACAAATGTGGATCTCAAATTCATTTTAAAAGTTACAATTTGAATTAAAATTATTTGATATTTATTTTTTCTTCATAGCTTCCAAATTCGGTGACTGTCGGCGTGTTTTTAACTACAGTTTCAACACATAGGTATGTAGATTGTATTTAGATACTATATTTGAAAACGGGAGCTATATCAAGTTGGATTTAAGCCACTGTTCATAAATTCAGCCATCTTCTTTAGATATCACCTGAAACTTTTTACCGTATCGTGAGCTTAGAGATGGATGAATAATACTTTTTTTGAAAGTTTCCTTGAGGTGAAAATTTGAAAGTCTGCTATATCTCCCTGGTATCAAATTACCAAACTTCTTGCATAAATTATGACCAAAGAATTGGAATAGAGCGTCTAAGTTTGAGTTGGAATGACAAAAAAAAAAAACAAATTGGATTGCAAGTCATATCGGAACTTATTAAAATAATTTAATGTTATAATAAAAAAGAAATAAAAATAGTTAATATGTTATGTTGATGTTTATATTAACACAATAACTTGTTTTTATGGACTTAATTCAAGTAGTTTGAAAAAGCCTTTAAAAGTAAAAGTTGAAAAGCGATGAATTAACATGAATATTTATGTTTCGTTTCAACAAAAGTGACCAAATAATTTAAATAAAAAAAAGGAGTAAAATAAAATAAAATTTACAAATTAAAATGGGAAAGTTTTGTTTGTTTTATAACAATCACTGATACCCACCTACCTGTAAAAAAGATTCAATGAATTAATTCACAGTACTGGCCAAAAAATTATGTGTACCGCAAAAGGGGGTATCGGAAACATCACCCGAAGCTGAGCCCATCAACAAAAAAAAAATCTAGAAATAATATCATAAATGGGTGTTGGAAAGTTTTTAAAAATTTTGCATGATTGTTTCAGTGACAAAATAAAAGAATTACTATGATAGCTTGCTTAAAACACCACACTTGCAAAACTAGACGGAAAGATGTGAATAACCGATGAAGTCATTAGCCGTGTTTTTTTGGGATTTTATATATAGTAAAGTAGAAATTCACAAAAAAACCCGTCCGCAGTAGGATTCTACTTCTGCTTTTATTGGCAGTAATATTTGTAACTCTGTTGCTGTTGTATTTGTAACTCTGTAAAAGCCAAGTTTTTGCCAATACAACATGGTGGCTGCTTAAATTAAAAGAAAATGTTCATTTACCCATAGATACGCCTGGGGAAATTCTGAACGAGAAACTGTCGTTGACTGAACTTTCAGATAAAGTTATAGCCGTGTTTTGGTGAAAATTATAGTTAGCGCAGTATATTTTATATTTACTTTTCTTTTTTATTTTGTAAGTTAGTAATCGTGATAAATTCAATGAAAAAAAAAAAATAGTCTCACTTGCCATTTTGTCGAGCTAAAGGAAAGTGTTTCGAGATTTTAAAACGTTAAAATAGTGAAGAAAACTAAATAAAAATGTGAAATAAAAGTAAATATAGTGAATATATACTTAAATAGTGTAAAAACACCTATAATATGAAGTTTATGGAGCATTTATAGCATTCTGCTATAAAAATTGGATGAAAATAAAAATATCTATTCTAATTCTATCACGTGAATTAGCAGGGTCGCAATACTTTTAGTTGGTGATGGCAAGGCGCTCAACCGCTCAAAGAGCGCCCATAGTGCTGAGTTATTTTCCAACGTTTTAAATTTTCTTCACATTACTTTGTGTACAAGAGTTAAAAACTCTCCAAACCTTGGTGGAGGTTGATGTGCCTGATTGTAGTCAAAATGCTGCAGTTAGGTCAGATTAACCTTCAACACTCCATTCACTCCATCGAGGCTTCGGCCTCACTTCTGGTCCGTTTAACCAGGCACGCAGTTGACATTGTCCTTATCCAAGTGCCCTTGATTGTAAAATCCCTGGTGAAGGGACTAAGGACTCCTGGATATTACACACTGTATGTGATGGATAAAGGTGAACCTAGATCCTACATATTAGTGAAAAAGTAACACTAATGTATATTTACTCCCCAACTTCAGCGATAGAGATATCACCGCAGCCAGACTCGATACGTCCAAAGGGTCGTATTGGTTTGTGTCGGCGTATCTGGGCCACGACAACCTTGGCCCTCTCCCTGGTCGCACCTTGGAGAGAATCATCGCTGAAGCTGAACGGCAAAAGGTCAGCCTCATAATTGGGTGTGATGCTATCTGCCATCATACAGTATGGGGTAGTACTGATATCAATCGAGCAAAAAGCACAAGATTAGCTTCAGACTGGGACTCGTATAAGGAATCCCTTAAAATTTATAAGAAAGAATTGAGGAAATGTAAAAGATTTTCTTGGAGGACCTTCTGTACCAAAATTGAAGAAACCTCCGAAGCATCAAGACTACGAAAAATCCTCTCAACTAATCCAGTTATGTCCAGTTTCTTAAAAAACGTTGACGGCACATGGACCCACTCAGTCGAAGAATCCCTAAACCTGCTACTAGACACTCATTTCCCAGGTAGCTCCCAAACTGTTAATAACAGCGACCACGTTAGGTCCAAAGATATTATATTATCCTATTGTGCCAATTATGGAAGTTCTTTTCAGCGGTTTTTTGGAGATGGCTCACATTCCCTTGTTATGGAGAGAAGTAGTTGTTTTTATCCCCAAAGCCGGCAAATGTTCCCATGTAAATCCGAAAGATCTCAGACCTATTAGCCTATGATCATTCCCTCTTAAAACTTCTGAACGACTGATTGATATCCATTTAAGAACAAGCATTGACTCAAGACTCTTGTCTTCAGCTCAACATGCTTACTGCAAAGGATAATCAGTAGATACGGCTCTGTACACACTAGACCGAACCATCGAATACTCCCTCCACCATAAATAGTACACTATGGTCGCATTCCTAGATATTGAAGGCGAATTTAACAACGTCGACACATCTGCAATCGAATCTACGCTGTCATCTCTGAAAGTACATGGTTCGCTTGGTGAATTGATTAATAAAATGCTGACCAGCAGAGTTATCAATTCAAAACTGGGCGGCTTTTCTGCCAGATAATTTGTCAGTAGAGGTACGCCGCAAGGCGGTGTCCTATCTCCCCTTCTCTGGAATTTGGTCGTTAATGAACTTCTGATATGCCTTGAGGAGAAGAGGTACAGTGTGATTGCTTATGCGGATGACGTTGCTATTGCCGTATCAGGAAAACATCCCAATACCTTGAGTGAACTCTAACTGTCGATAGTTCAGCTAGTAGAGAGAAAATATGATCAGTAAAAGCATCTTCAACCATTTACCTTTTGTTCTTAAGGAGTTCATCATAATTTTTTAACTTATCAGCTTCATTTAACGAATAATAAAAATAATAATTGATTGACATTAATATCTAACAGGAAAACTACTAAGTATTTTAAGTAGAGCTAGCCACCCTCGGACACCACCGCACTCCGATGCATGCACACGATTTACAGTGGCTGCTGCTACGACACACTAACAAAACGCGCTAAACAAGCTAACAAACTAGGCAGATTGCTGTGGACTGGGTGTCAACCCTCACAAAACTGATCTTGTCCTCTTTTCTAGGAAATACAAAATTCCCCATATAGACCCTCCTACTATCGAAGGTGTACCTTTAACTTTCTCGAATGAAGCAAAACATTTGAGTCTTATCTTTGACAAGAAGTTAAGCTGGAAACCTAATATACACGAAAGAGTTAAAAAAGCAACTGCGGCACTCTTCTCATGTAAAAAGGCCATCGGCAATAAATGGGGTCTCCAACCCCGCATTGCTCACTGGCTATATACCTTGGTAGTAAGACCGATCTTAACATACGGTGTGTCAGTATGGTGGACCGCTCTAGATAAAACAAAAATGTTGGCAAACTAAGCAAGGTCCAACTTTCAGCTTGCCGATGCATAGGTGGAGTACTCCGTATGACCCCTGCCGCTGCATTGGATATTCTGTTCCATTTCACACCTCTCGATATATTTTGCAAACAAACGGCGGCAAGCACAGCTATACGTCTTAAAGCCTCCTCACAATGGTCCAACAATGATATTGGCTACTCGATCATTCTGAACTCATTCAGATCACTCCCAAGTATCACAGATTACAACACCCCACAGTTACAGTTCCATAAAAACTTTTAGGTAACCATTCCTTCCAGATCTCTGGGAGGACCTGACTTTCCTGGAAGATGAATCGATCGACTTCTATACTGACGGTTCTAAAACTGATAACGGGGTTGGTGGAGGTGTATACTCAGATAGGCTGACACTAAGTCTCTCCTTCCGTTTTCCCAATCACTGTAGCGTGTTCCAGGCGGAACTTTTGGCGATAAAAGAAGTCCTGTCTTGGCTCAAAGAAAACGTGATATCAACCACAGATATCAAAGAGCACGGTAGTGCCCAGCCAAGTTCTGGCACTATACCCTTTTTACAGGAACAATCTTAGGCGATTTTCGACCCCCCTCTAACTTCAGTACCAATAAAGTCAGGACCTTCAAATTCGGAATTTTTGGTAGGCTAGCTAGCACAAGCACCACACCAAATTTCAACACCTTAGCGTAAGTGGTTCCCGAGATATACTTACTTACTTATCCGGCTCCCGATCCATTGAGGGTCTCTGCCTGAGATATTGCGGTCTTCCATCGGATGCGGTCCCTCGCGAGCTCCCTCCAGTCGTCGAGACCTTGCGTCTGTAACCGCCTGGTCCCTGTAGCGGAGGTTCAGTCTTCCTGGTCGTCTCGACCCTGGGGGCTTGGATTCGGAGATTTTCTTGGCTTGAGCGTTGTTATCCATTCCGAGTCGACGTGTTTTGGCTCTTTGAACTACATCCACATCTTTGTACAGCTCGTACAATTCACGATTGAATCTTCTCCTCCATTCGCCCTCTTCGCATATAGGACCAAAATATCCGCCGAAGAATTTTTCTCTCGAAAGTGCCCAGTATCAATTCCCCTTTTTTACTTATCGTCCAGCACTCGGTGCCGTAGAGTAGAACTGGTAAAATTAGCGTTTTGTACAGCATGTACTTTGTCTTTCGAAAAGGGGTTTTGAACCCATTTGTTTGGCCAAACCGAAGTAGCAGCGGTTCGCTAGGGTAATTCTTCGTCGGATTTCCACAAAGGTGTCGTTCGTGGAATTGATGTTTGTTCCGAGGTAGGTGAACTCCTTGACTACCTCGAAATTACTGCTAACAACAGTGACGTTTTGTCCTAGGCGATGGACAGATGAGGCTTTGTTTGTTGATAGCATGATGTACTTTATTTTTGTCCTCATTCACTTCAAGGTTAACACCACTCTTGCGCACTATCTGACCAAGGCCTAGGTTGAAGAAGTCACATGATAGCGCATCGCCTTGTCTGAACCCTGTACACGTCTGGAAGAGCTCGGATGAGCTGTTACCCATTTGCACGTTGCACCGCGTGTTTTGTAACGTCATGCGGCATAGCTGGATCAGTTTTTTCGGGATCCCGAGTTCCGACATGGCCAATAGAAGCTCCTGGCGACTTATGCTAGCAAATGCGGCTTTGAAGTCGATGAAAAGATGATGGGTCTCGACTTGAAATTCGTTGGTCTTTTCCAGGATTTGTCTCAATGTGAAGATTTGGTCTATCGTTGATCTGCCTGGCCTGAAGCCACACTGGTACGTGCCGATAATAGTGTTGCAGACAGGTTTTAGACGCTCACATAGTACGTTGGATGGGATCTTTTAGGCAACATTAAGCAGGGATATGCCCCTGTAGTTTTTGCAGGACATAGGGACACCTAAATTCAAAGCAATCATTAGGGGAAAACTCACCAAAGTCGAACAATACTGCCTCAGTATAGTCTGGAACAAGAACAGAGCCCATTTCAGTTGGACTGTAAGCACATTTAGGCTTTTCGTTATGAATAACACCAGCATTTTTTAAATTTTTCCAAAGAACCTTTGAATTTAACTTAGGGTCAAGAAGTTTCATAAAATAGGAGCGTTTAGCCTCACGAATCAGTAAGGTAACTTTGTTTCGGGCAAAAATATATTGACATCGATTATACTCCGTCCGGCTTCTTCTGAATTTTCTGAAAAAACGCTCTCTCTCCTGAATATGGATTTTAATTTGATTAGTAAACCAAGGACAACTTTGGTGTTTCAAAACTTTTGTTACTATTGGAACATATGTTTCATAGAGTTCGTTAGCTATATACGTTAAGAGAGAAACTTTAGAATTAATATCTTGCGCATTGTATATATCACTGAGACCGTATACATTTATATTTTGATGCAAATTAAATAAATCAGTTTGGTGAATCGACCTAAATCTTAACGATCTTACAGAGCTTTTCCTAATATTGAAATTAAACGAACAATAAAGAAGATCATGTATGAAATCAGATGTAAGCCTCAACTGATCATTACCTAGTACTTTTTCTATTGATGAAGTCAAAAACATGTCTATTAACGATGGATTTCTAATTGACTGAAAACAGGTTGGCCACCGTTGATTAATGACTACCAGACCGATTTTATCACAAATATATTTAAATAACTGCGTAGTAGCATTCTTTTCCAAAAAATTTACATTAAAATCACCGCCTATCAGAATACTGCTGTAAGTGGAACCAAGTCTGGATAACGTATCTTCGAATTCTTTCAAATTCTCCTCTTTGAATTTGCATGGTGGACAGTATACGGTAACTAGTAAACACTTCTCGAATTCATTTTTAATTTCAATACATAGAAATTCAATAGGGGACAAAGAAGACGAGAAAACATTTTTTGTTAACAGATTGTCCTTAACAAACATACAAACACCCCCTCCACTTCTGTTCATACGATCATTGCGATGCAAAGAAAAGCCCGGAATTGTGATAAGTCCAGATGGAATATCAGGATTTAGCCAAGATTCCGAAACCATGACAACATCCATTTTTGAGGTAGCCAGCATTTGATGCAAAACAGTGTGCTTCGACCTAAGGCTTCCAGCATTTAAGTGACAGACATTAAGACCATTATAATAATTACACATAACATCAAGAACGGATCTTACTATGTCAGGATCTATACCGCCGACCATCTTTATAAAAACTCGTCGCAGTTTTTCCGAAAGAACCTCTCCCCCCACATGTCATAACTGCAAAGATATAATAAAAATAAGAAAAAAGAATCGTGAAAGTTAATATAATTGATCTCATAAGAAAATGTTCATTCATTCAATCATGAGCAACGCAAAAATTTTTAAAAATAAAACACTATAAAGAAAAAAAAAGAAAAAAAAAATTATAAATCAAAAACAAAGACGTAGTATTTCAAATAAATAACATTGGTAACCCTAATCAGTAGAAAAAATTGTTCTTTTATAGTGAAATTACCTAAGTAACTAAACCATGCAATAGAAAATTTGAGAAGATGACAATAAGAAGTAGTGCACAAATAACTCATTTTGTATGCATTAGAAAAATACTTAAATTAAGTTTTCACTGCAGCAACATCAGCAACAACAGCAACAGCAGCAACAGCAACAGCAGGAACAGCATCATCAGGTGGGGGCGAGGTAGAAATGCTTAGGTTACTTGCTGCAGATTCTAACGAGAGAATGTTGTTGATGGGGAGTGGATGACTTGCGGGGGAGATTTTAATAAAAACTCTCCCATCTGTCGTGAACACTGAGTGCAAATATTTATTTCGTTTGTATTCATTTGCTCTTTTGAACAAGAAATGGTTTTGTTTGGTTAGACTCTCGTATATTCTCACAAACTTGTTGCTGTCGTAACCAAGATCAGCAAGAGAAACAGATCTTTTGTTTTTTTTGAAAAACACTGTAGCAGCATTAAGTAATTGCTTCTTGATGAGTGCATGAGGAAGCTTCACAATAATGGGGCTGCTTGTCGATTTATTCGCAGGTGTTGTGCGGAAGATGTGCAAAGGCATTGATGTCGTTTGGTTGAGAATCGAACATAGTTTGTAGTAGATGTCAACAAGGTTTTCATTTTCTGTGTAGGGTATTCCATGAAGAACTACATCTGTAGATATACTTTGTCTAGCTAATGCGTCAATTTGTTTTTTTAAGAGAATGTTATCATTCTCATAGGTTTGAGCCTGCGACTGCATTAGTGACAATTGTTCATGAAGAGCATCAGTGTATTTGCACTCGTTTTCACACTGAGCAAGTCTACCATTGCAGTCAAGAAGAGCATTATTGATGGAACTATACCGTTCATTAAATTTCTGCTCAACAGCTTTAATTTTTGTATTTAATTCGCATTCAAGTGACACTTTGCGTTCTAATAGATTCTTATGTAACACATCTATTGCATCTTTAATCTGTTTCACAATGGAATCACTTATATTTTTGGTTAAAACATCAAGTCGCGCTTCAATTCGCTCCCATAAATTAGTATTTGATGTAGGTGTCTTGGGCGAGTGGGAGGGTAGTGGAGAAGAGTAAGGTGTTTTCTCAGATCTCAGCTTTCTGTGGCGCTCTTGAGTATTTCCACCAGGCATATGAAGCTATTTGACATGTCGTCGGGCATACTTTCCTCCTCCCACACTTGGTTGATGAGCTGGTGCATGCACCCTACCAGGACATCTCCTACACACTTGAAGAGTTCCGCAGGTAGACCATCCGAGCCGGCGGATTTGTTGTTCTTAAGCTTGTGGATGGCTTTCTTAACCTCTTCAGTACTGGGCGCTGGGACTGGATCTTCATTGACGGGTCTCATGCCTCTTTGTTCTCCTGTTGCTCCCTCTACATAATGCCCATTAAGCAGTTGGTGGAAATGCCTCTTAAACACGTCTACAATTCCCTGAGCTTCGGTGACTAGGTTCCCATCGCTGTTTCGAAGAGCTTGCGTATCGGTCTTATAACCAGAGGCCAGTTGCTTGGCTGTTTTATAGAACCGGCGGATATTGGTGGTGGTGCTAGATTCCTCAAGATACCTGAGCTGAGAGGCTGCGGATGCCCTTTTCTTTCTGCGCAGGGTTTTTTTCTTTCCTTCTCTTTTCACGGTACTCCTCTCTTGCTGCTCTTGTTTTCCTTTGCAGCATTTGCATTCGTGCATTTTCCGTCTCCTACTTCAATACCGCGCATTCATCATCATACCAGGGGTTCTTTTTTCTAGGTGGTTGGTAGCCTATGGTGGTCTCGGCTACCTCCTTAATGATATCGCGATACTGGTTCCACTGGTTGTTGACGCTTGTGGTTGGGGGTACGGCAGAGAGTTTCACGGTCAATTGCTCACTGTAGTCTCTGGCTTTCTCAGGTGTGCAAAGGCATGCAATGTTGAATTCCTTCCTTTCTTTTCGTTGGACAGTCGGGCTCTGAACTTTGTCACAACAAGAAAGTGGTCAGAGTCCTCACTCACTCACTCACTCACTCACTCACTCACTCACTCACTCACTCACTCACTCACTCACTCACTCACTCACTCACTCACTCACTCACTCACTCACTCACTCACTCACTCACTCACTCACTCACTCACTCACTCACTCACTCACTCACTCACTCACTCACTCACTCACTCACTCACTCACTCACTCACTCACTCACTCACTCACTCACTCACTCACTCACTCACTCACTCACTCACTCACTCACTCACTCACTCACTCACTCACTCACTCACTCACTCACTCACTCACTCACTCACTCACTCACTCACTGACAGATCATCAAAATTATGGAGCACTACCCGACACCGCAGAGTCTTGTTATTTCGCACAACGGTAGGTCTTGTGGTGCATACAAAGGAAAAAATCGAAAATTTGAGGTTTTCCATTCAGGGGGCGTGGTATCCGCCCACTTTCCCAGAATTGTTATCAATTATATGGAACTCTTCCGATTTCTGTAGAATAGTGAAATTTGGTTGAGCGGTAGGGCTTCAAGTGCATACAAACGAAAAAAATTTATATTTGAGGTTTTCCATTCAGGGAGCGTGGTATTCGCCTACTTTCTCAGAATTGCAATCGTTTAAATGGAACACTTCTGATTGCTGTAAAATGATGAAATTTGGTAGAGCGATAGGGCTTAAAATGCGTATAAAGAAAAAAATAGAACATTTGAGGTTTTCCATTCAGGGGTCTTGGTATCCGCCCATTTCTCAGAATTGTTATCAAGGAGCACTTCCGATTGCTGTAGAATGATGAAATTGGGTAGAGCGGTAGGGCTTGAAGTGCATAAAAAGAAAACAAAATTACATTTTAGGTTTTTCATTCAAGGGGCGTGGTATCCGCCTGCTTTCTCAAAACTGCGATCAATTAAATGGAGCACTTCTGATTGCTGTCGAATGATGAAATTTGATAGAGCGGTAGGACTTAAAGTGCACACAAAGAAAAAAATATTGTGCTTGAGGTTTTCTGTTCAGGAGGCGCCCACTTTCACAGAATTTTTATCAATTATACAAAGCACTTTTGAATGTTGTAGAATGATATTAGTAGGTATCTTACGAGGTTTATACCTGACAATAAATTAATATCTTTGCAAAATGAAGTGAGATCACAACAAAAACATAAAAATGTTAAAAAAAACAGCCAAGTTCTTCTATATAAAAATCTGTATATGTAACAACTCAGCAGTGAAAAGTAGTAAGATCTAAAAGTATGCCTAGTTCTAACTTTATGAAGGTGTAATATCAAATATTTTAAGAAGAGTTATATTGAAACAACAAACATCAAGTTATTGTTGTGCCATTAAACTGGAGACCACAATAATTCCCAAGAATCGCTTACAAGACACATGACATAGTTCAATTATTACTAAAGGTTCCTCATGTGTCATACGTTACTCTTTAAAAGGAACAGCAATCGAACTATGTCAACCAAACAACATGGCTCATATTGCAAACAAAAAACAAAACTGACCCATGGAGTGCAAGTATGTCAATTACAACATACGGTGCATTCGTTGTTTAAGTAAACAAACTGTGTCAAGGCAAGTGAAATAAAGTAGAATGCGTGGTTGACTTGAAAGAAGTGATGATCTAGGTTTCGGAATAGGTAAGGAAGAAAATAATGAATAGAGTTTGAGTCACTCTCATTTTTAACGTAAAAGAAAGAAGTTTTTTTCTTGTGTTCTCGTGGAACACAACATTGGTGGCAGCGGTGGGATATTAAAATTAAAACATCTGGTTTTAATCCCGAATCCGGAAAAAAAAACGTTTTTTCAAAAAAAAAATAAAAAAATAAATAATATTTATTCAAGTGAAAGCAAATAAATAAAAAAAAATTTTTTTAGTGAGAGTGAGATTGAAAAAAAAAATATAAGTGACCGAAAAAAAAACAACAATCAATAAAAAAAAGGTGAACGATTTCCCACAGAGGTAAGCGAAATCCTGTGGTCGAAAGAAGGAAGGAAGAAATTGCCACGCTGAGGCAATCAACAATCAACACCATCATCAACTCCATAATCAACACCATTATCAACATTATTCTCAGCATCATAATCAACATTTTCAACACCATTATCAGCATCAACAATGTCATTGTAAGAAATAATACATATAAGTTTTACATATTATATATTTATATATTTTTCATATAAGTTATACAATATTAATATTCTAATTTTTTTTAACATACCTACATATATATTTATATATTTTTTTTTTATGTAACCAGTTTTTCTTTTGGTTAATAATTCATACACCCCACCCTTATTGTTGGTACCAATAAAAGTTTGACACAATTTCTTATATCCGTTCAAACGTATATGTCTGAATTGAATTTAAACATTTCACTTAGAACTCGAAAAATCCCGCGTTCCCGCAGATCATCAGAAAGTGATCTTCCGGTTCATAAAATAAAAAAACGCATATCGCCTCTCACTCATACCTGAGTTTGATGGAAGCGCGAAGGATTTGGATAGGTTTATTCAATTAGTAGACCTACAATCAAACAAAACCTCCACTGCACCCGAGTCAACGGATAAGGCTGAACTTCTTGATATTGTTAAATCAAAATTAACAAGCTGGGCATATAACGTTATTATCAAATATAACAATTATAATGCCTGGGAAGAAGTTAAAGAAGCTCTTATAAAAAACTTCCGAAGAACTAGGTCTGTACAAGTTATACAAACCGAAGTTTTTCAGTTCAAACAGGGTTATAAGGAACCTGTGAGTTCTTACGCCAAAAGAGCTTATGCCCTTTTTGATGAGCTCAACAACGCAAATGCTAGCACAAGAGATCATGCTTCTAATACAGCCATCAGAAGTCTTAACACCAAAACGATTCTAAACAGTTTTTGTAATGGGCTAATACCCCAGTTAAAACCTTTAGTGAAAAGCGCCAGGTGTAGTAATTTAGACGAAGCTCTAGACATGGTAGAAGAAAAACTAAACACTGCCAATGTTGAAAACAAATACTGTCACCACTGCCGAACGAAGACACACAATACTACAGAGTGTGGTTTTCATCCAAGGGATAACAGAACTTACAGGTCGAGTCCAAATACAAGTCAACCTGTGAGAGTCAATAACGTACAAAATAATATTTCATGTCGTTATTGCAAAAATCTGTGTCACACAATAGACCAATGCAGAAAAAGACAGTTTAACAACAGCAGGCAAGACAATTCGACACAATATGGAGCCAATCAAAATTCGGGAAACTACCAAAGACCTGGCCCGTCCAACACCCGGAACCAGGTAAAGCACATGAATTAAGGTGTAAAGACGATAATAAATCATTAAAACCACTATATCCACTGTATCAAGAATCTCAGAATGAAGATTCAATTTCTCTGTATCCACTCAATCCACTGTATCAAGAATCTCCGAATAAAGATTTAATTTCTCTGTATCCACTGTATCAAGAATCTCAGAATGAAGATTCAATTTCGCTGTATCTACTGAATCCAGAATGAAGATTCAATTTCTCTGCATCCACTGTATCATGAGTCTCAAAAAAAAAATCAAATCGATCGAAACCACAATCACTGTATCCAAAGTCTCAGTCTCAAATTCCTAGATCCTCTAGCCTAAATATAAAGTCAACTCAAGAAAACTCTATACCAAAGAAATCTGCATATTCCAACCCATTTAGAAACAAAAACGTCGAGTTTCCAAATTTTAACAAAAAAAGGAAATTTTAACAAAAAAAGGGATGTTCCTCTAAATACGTCTAAATCCGACAAAGACTATACAAGAAATACAAATATTGTACTAAATCAAAAGCACCAGCAAAATAGAAGCACCGCACAAATAAATAATTTACAAGATCTCCTAAACGAACCATTGAGCTCTGATTTAAATAACTTTTATGACACTCATTCTCAGACTCCTAAAATTATGCAAAATCATAGCGAAAAATCAAAACCTGTTGCTCATATAGGCTGTTTAAACAATGCCTCCAGTTTCAAAAGCGAAATTAATATAACTTCTAAAGATACTATCTCCAATCAAAACATTATGCTCTTAGACACAGGTGCAACCCTGAGTTTAATAAAAATAAATAAACTAAATAAAGAGCTTTGGGTTCATACTAACAATATAACTGAATTAAAAGGCATAGGTAACACTTCCACATCAACATTAGGCACACTTATTCTTAATATAGAAATAACACCAGGCGTAAATCTAAAATACTTATTTCATGTAGTGCCCGAAAATTTTCCAATAACTCAAGATGGAATTTTAGGTGAAGACCTATTTCGAAATTTTAACGCTATACTAAATTATAAAGACAAATACTCTAATATACCACTTCAAAGATAAAAGATATACAACAGATTTCACTAGTAAACGAAGGCTATTACCATACCTGCTAGATCTGAAAAAATAATTAAATATGGACCGATTCGCGAACCAACAAATCAAATATATTTTTCACAAGAAATTCGTCCTCAAGTTTATACCTCTTCAGCTATAACTGAGCCTTCAAACGGATACATATATATATCCGTACTAAACGCCAACAATGAAGATGTCTTACAAGATTTAAATTTAGAATTTGCATATAGTAATGACTACTATATTTTATAATCTAAATTCATTAGATACTCGAACTCATATAGACGACAGATTGATTAAAATCCAAAACCAACTTCCGCTATATCACCTAAATAGTGAAGAAAAGAAATCGATTATTGATATCTGCCGTAATTACAACCATTTATTTTTCCTCGAGGGCGATACTCTGTCAACTACCTCTGGGATTACACATCAAATAAAGACAAACCCAAATTTACCCGCAGTTAACATTAGACCATATCGATTAGCACAAATTCACACAAATGAAATAAAGAATCAAGTAGACAAAATGTTGAAGGATGAAATAATTAGTTCAAGTCCATGGAATGCCCCTCTTCTAGTCGTGCCAAAGAAAGGAAAACAGAAGTAGAGAGTAGTAGTGGACTACAGGAAACTAAACGAAGTGACAATCGCGGATCGTATCCAATACCTAATATCGAAGACATCCTGGGACAATTGGGCGATTCAAAGTACTTTACAACACTAGATCTAGCCAGTGGATTTCATCAAATTGAAGTTAATGAAGAAGACAAAGCGAAGGCAGCATTCAGCACACCAAATGGACATTTCGAGTTGAACAGAATGCCATTCGGTTTACGTAATGCTCCTCCTACTTTTCAACGGTTGATGAATAAAGTCCTTACAGGGCTACAAGGTATAAAATGTTTAGTCTATCTAAAAATTAATTGAGTTATTTCAAGCTTTAGATAAATACAATCTGAAGATGCAGTAAGACAAGTGCAAATTCTTAGAAAAAGAAGTCATGTATTTAGGACATGTCATCTCTGAATCAGGTGTAAAACCCGATCCAGAAAAGATCTCCGCAATACAAAACATCGAAGCTCCAAAAAACCAGAAAGATATTAAATCTTTTCTTGGTTTAACAGGATACTACAGAAAGTTTATACAAAACTTTTCTAAAATAGCAAATCCCCTAAACAAACTCCTGCGCAAAGATGTAGTCTTCGAATGGGATGCATTTTGCGATGAATCATTCATACTACTAAAACAAGCGATTATCGAACCCCCTATCCTACAATATCCAAACTTTGAAAAAACTTTATATCACAACTGATGCCAGCAATGAAGCTATAGGTGCAGTATTATCACAGAAAGATACCGATGAAAACGATTTACCTATAGCATTTGCCAGTACAATATTAAATAAATCAGAAAAAAACTATTCTACCATAGAGAAAGAAGCTCTAGTAGTTGTTTGGGCAGTAACTCATTTCCGGCCATACGTGTACGGTCGACACTTTGAAGAAATTACTGATCACAAACCACTTGTGTGGATGTTTAACCTTAAGGACCCTTCCTCGAGAATAATGCGCTGGCGTATTAAACTTGAAGAATATGATTTTACAGTTTCTCATAAAGCAGGTTGTTTGAACACAAACGCAGACGCTCTCTCCCGTATGAAAACAGCTGAAGTTAATGTGATAACACGCAGTCATAGCAAAAACTCGCCAAATCAACAACAAGATGTAAGTCAGAACATTGTCGAAGTCCAGAGGAGATTAAGAAAATTTTACATGAATTTCATGACACACCTTTAGGCGGTCATCAAGGAGTCAAACGTACACTCAAACGCATAAAAACAAAACAACTACATGGCTCATATTGCAAACATAAACAGTACTGACCCATGGAGTGCAAGTATGTCAATTACAACATATTCGTTGTTTAAATAAACAAACTGTGTCAATGCAAGTGAAACAAAGTAGAATGCGTGGTTGACTTGAAAGAAGTGATGATCTAGGTTTCGGAATAGGTAACGAAGAAAATAATGAATAGAGTTTGAGTCACTCTCATTTTTAACGTAAAAGAAAGAAGTTGTTTTCTTGTGTTCTCGTGGAACACAACATTATGATAGAAATTTATTATTTAATGATTACTGACTAAAATTTGGGGGTTCACTTGCCAAGTTTTCTTTTTATTATGCACAATTCAAAACGTTTTGAAAACTTGACAATGTGAACCCCCAAATTTTAGTCAGTAATCATTAAATAATAAATTTCTCCCATAACTTGGTGTTGTTTCAATATAACTCTTCTTAAAATATTGGATATTAAACCTTCATAAAGTTAGAACTTGGCATACTTTTAGATCTCACTACTTTTCACGGCTGAGTTGTTTAATATACAGATTTTTATATAGAAGAACTTGGCTGTTTTTTTTAACATTTTATGTTTTTGTTGTGATCCGTATTTTCTTGGATAGCCAAGCAGTCATTAAATCTCTGGATTCTGTCTCTACAAATTCAAAAACTGCCCTTAATTGCCGATCATCTCTCTTGGAAATGGCACTGGGCACAGCAGTTCAACATTCACCTTTGCTGGGTTCCGGGTCATAGGGACATTCCAGGCAATTGCAAAGCAGACGAACTCTCCAAAAGTGGAACTTTACTACCTATACTGTCAAATCGGACATATATTGGTATACCCATCGCTACTTGTAAACTTATGCTAAAGCATGATGCAATAGAGAAAACAAATCTTAGGTGGAGTAACATTGCCACATGTCAGGCTACAAAACAGATCTGGCCTTTGCTGGATCTGAAGCGCTCTAGGAACTTAATATCTCTAAGCAGGCAGCGCATTAGCTCCGTCATAGGTGTCATTACTGGACACTGTCTAACAGGCAAGCATGCAACAAGGCTTGGTGTATTTTCTAACGACTTCTGCAGGAGTTGTATGGACGAAGAAGAGAAAGAATCGATTCCTCACCTTCTCTGTACATGCCCTGCTCATTCTCAAAGACGTAGGCTCCACTTAGGAGAATTCTACTACAATGATCATAGTGATCTGGCAAGTCATGACATTAATAGTCTCGCTTGCTTCGTAAGAAGCTCTAAATGGTCCAACAAGTGGGAAGAAAGTTTCCTAGGTAGGTAGGTAGAAATGGCGGCCACGAGCGCCTAGCTCCGTGACCCAATTAGCGCTTGATTGCGCCGTTTTGATACCATAACTCGTTTGACCTGTTTAAATAAAGACTTGTTAAAACGAATTTGTGGAATTATCATTACACTCCCCAAACCACAGTATGCTGAGGTAGGTAGGTAAATTGATTTCCGGTTTAAAGTGAAACTATATGACTTTCAGAAGATAACATCGTCCCCTTACTCGCGGTCGAAGTTCTTCTTAGGACTTAGAGCCAATTTGTTATGTTGATAAGAGACCAAATTTTTGATATTTTATTCGGAGAGTTTGTTGAGGTCGTCGAAGAATGGTTTACCAAATGACTGTAATCTCATTCTGGCTAGAGCGCAGAGGAAGTGAGCGACCGTTTCATTTTCCTGCTGGTCCCCACAACTACGACAGTGTGTATTGTGAGGAATTCCCAGCTTTGCCGCATGCTCACCCAATGCTCAGTGTCCAGAACAGGTTGCAACGATCCTGGCTATGTCTTGCCTGGGTCTACAAATTAAGTCATTTGTTCGGGATCTGTTGTAGGTGGGCCAAATCTTTCTAGAAATAATGCAGTTTGTTAGACTGCTCCACCTGCTGTTTGATTCGTTAAAAAAAATTGAAAATATATTGCCCTTCATAACCCTAAGAGGAATGCTGACTGTTTCCGCAAGTGAGCTATGAAAGGCTGATCGATGCCTGGCCAGTTCGTCCGCGCACTCGTTTTTTGCAGTATTTCGATTTTGGTTAGGGTCTTGTTTGAGTATTTTGCATGCTTCCCTAATTGCCAAAAGCTCCGCCTGGAAAATACTAGCAAAGTTGGGAAGCCGAAAAGATTTATTTATATTCAGAGACTCGGAATATACCCCTGAACCAACACCACACTCCATCTTTGATCCATCAGTAAAAATAGTTGTGTCGAAGTCTCGTCACGACGTTATCCTCCCAGTCCTGTCTGGATGGGAATTGAACTGTAAAATCCTTATTGAGGTCCACAGTAGGAGTGCAGTAATCGGTAGGAGTCTAAAACATAGCCGCTGGAATCAGCCTTGTGATATTGCTGTGAATATAGGATTCAGTAACCCAGCTATTTGATTCTTTAAGTCGTATCGCGCTGCAAGATACTAGGTATTTTATATATAAGTCAAGTGGTAAAAGGTGCAGAAAAACGTTTAAGGCATCCGTTGGGCAGGTACGGAGAGCCCCTGTGGTGCCAACGCTAGCTGTTCTTTGAACCTTTTAAGTTTGTTGATGTTATATGCTTTGTTAAGAGCGGGCACCACACCAATGAGCCATACGTGAGTATTGGTCTGACTACGGCAGTGTACGTCCAAAGTATCATCTTTGACTGGAGGCCCCACTTTTTACCAAAGGTTTTGCTATAGGCGTAGAAGGCTATGCAGGCCCCCCTAACCATTTCTTCAATATTAAGTTTCCAGTTTAATTTCGGGTCGAGAATTACCCCGAGATATTTTGCGCTGGAAGAGAGCGAAAGTATTTTTCCATTTAGTTGGGGTGGAGTGATGGGTTGAATTTTAGTCCTTGTAGTGAAAAGCAACAGATCAGGGGTTCTAGCATATAACTTGATACAATCGAGTTGAGTCGATACAATCGAGCATAGACTGTTCCTAATTTTGTTCAATCGAATCGAAAACAGTCGACCGAGTTAAATTAGGAACTGCCTATTCTCGATTGTATCATTGAACTCGATTGTATCAAAGTTACGTGCTAGACCCGTAAAGCCTGTTCAAATGAATGATACACGCTGAGTAGTTGTAAATTACTAGTTTTTACTTTAACTTAACATAACTACTTATACAAAATTCTTATCTTATTCTAAATTATATATACATTGATAACGGTACAGATAAAGAAACACAAAAATGCAGCTGATAGATAACAGACTTTGAATTATAGGAACTCATCTATTTCATCGTATTCATCCCTAATAAATGTAAGGAGATTATGCCCATGAAACAGAGTGTCAATGTCTTACCGCTTGTTGCATTTTTGTGTTATATTAGGTCTGTTCGCGTACTTGCCCGAAACTGCCAGATTCTACTAGATTAATTTTTTTATATGAACTTTGACAGTCTTTCGGGCTAAAAATGGGGAGTAAACGAACATTATAAATTCGAGCCGGTAGATAACAAAGCATTTCCTATGTTTGAACATTTTGCCGGGCAAATTGATTACAATTTTAATGACTTTATGAATTTAAACAGATGCCAATCAATGTTTACATTTTTTCTTTTACATGATCTAAAATATTATCAAATTATTATAAGAACAAAGAACAAAATTATTGAAACTAAATTGATGATATCAAACTTTTTTAAGATCAATGTTTTGTGATTTTAAATTATTAATTTCTCTTTTAAAAATAAAATATCTTTTGTGTTATTTAATTTTACCGAATGGAAAGGTTTTATTCTATGCTCGGAAATGGCGTCAATATTTCTTACCCAAGATATTTCGCCCAATTCTATTTCTTCTCTTTGAACTGCTGTGCCGCTGAGATCGCAACTCCATCGTATTTCGCTGTACATCCTGATTTGAGTTGTAGCACTCCTTGTGAGGGAGTTTCCATCCAGATAGTCTTTTTATTTCCGCACTCCATATTTATTGAAGCAGTTTCGAATATTTTGTAAAGCCATCTATTTCGGAACTTAGCGCAGTCCAAAAGTTAGTTGCTTGAATTTCTTTATATTCGCATTTTTCACTTTTTGATTGTTTCATTGCCACCATTTCACACGATTGATCTATAGCGGGATGCCAGGGCCAGTTCCCTATACATAGAAAATGGCCTTCCAGACTTTTTGTGCACATGTTTAGTTCGGATTGTGACAAAAACATATAAAATTAAAAATGATATATTCAGTTTTAATCTTTGTTATAATATGCTTGACTCATCTTTTTAGAGGTAACGGGATTCATTTAATAGCGGCTGAATCGCTGAATAGAAGTGGTATTTCTGCCTTTATAGCTACACGTGTTCCTACCACCAATGCTTTAGCCTTTATGGAGTTTTAGACTTCTTTCAATTCGCTTCCTTGTCGTTTTCCAGGTATTGTAAGTTTTGAAGTGAGTTTATCTTTGATAAGTGCTATCTCTTTTTGGAGTTGTGAAGGCTGCAGTAGTTTCGCGTTAACTCGGCCATGATTAATATCAATAAAAAGATTCATTATTGATTCTTGTATATTTTCGCAATCCTCTATCATAAAATTGACTTGTGTTGTCATAATGTGAAACAATAGAGTCATACGTTCAGAGTTTTGATCTTTTACAATTTCATTATAGAATTTGTTGAGTTGTTCATTCATCTTTAGAAAGTTTGAATTCACTTCATCAGTTGTCTTTTTAATAATGTTTGCAGTTGAGTCTAACACAGAAGTTTGTTGTTTCATGACCATTGCAATATTCTCTTGATTTTCAAAAATGTTTTTCATATTATTCTCCAATCTCTTCTCTGTCTTCTGCATCCATAATTCCAAACAAAATGTGGTAAAGAGAACCAACAAATTCTAGGGGTGCTCTTTGCTTTCTATTTCTTTTGAGTAAAAACAACTCGTTATTTGATTTGAGTATTAAGGGCCAGTTTCACAGTGAAGTAAGTGTCACTTAAGTGCCGAATATGGAAAACTAATCCCAATTTCACAGTGTAAACTTGTCGGAATAAGTGACACTTAAGTCTCCCATTTTGGCCACTTAAGTTCCACTTACTCAGGTAGTAAAACTGCGGCTTAAGTGCCAAAATGGGAAAATTAAGTGCCATTTATTTTTTTAAGTGTGCACTGTAAACTGGCCCTAAATATCGCCTTTTAAGTGAGGATGTTATAAGGCTGCAGGATTCTTCAAAATACGCCAGTAATTTGCACTCTTTTTCCAGACGAAGTATATATGTTTCGATTCCATAACTACTGTTTCCAGTAGTATACAGCGGTCTCGAATTTAGCACTGCCTCAATTTGCGATAGCAATGTAATCGTTTCTTCAAAAGTCAGCTTGGTGTCTTCTATAATACGCTTCAGATGGTTTTTCATCGATTTTACTGCAGCTTCCCAAATTCCTCCAAAGTGAGGGGCTGCCGGGGGAATGAAATGCAATTCTATTTTTTCGGATTGTAATATTGGAGCTACTGCACTATTGTTTTTAATAGCATTTTTAAATTCAGCATCAATTTTTAGATTTGCTCCAACAAAATTTTTACCATTATCTGAATATATGTGTTTGCTTTTACATCTTTTAGCAAAGAATCTTATCAGAGCAGCTTAAAATCAGTCACTAACAGCTTCTAATTGAATGGCTTTCGTTGCCATACACACAAACACTGCAACATATCCTTTAAAATATTTTTGTCCACAGCCTTTGGGACATCTTATTTGAATCGGAGCAGTATAATTTACTCCTGTATATGTAGATGGAAAAGACCCTGAGACACGGTATGCAATTCTTACAATTTCTCACACATTTTTAAGTCGATTGTCCAAAATCGTCTCCTTAACAAGAATTCCATCATTCGGGCTCCACCATGCAATGTATAGTGAGTATTATTAGCAAGCAGGTCTGCTAAATGAGATTTGTCTAAAAGGACTGGATGTTTTTGGTCAAACGGAAGTAACGAATTTTTTAATCTTCCACCCACTCTCATTATTCGATCTTTGTCCAAAAAAGGATTTAAGCTTCCAATTCTTCCTCATCCATCAATCTCCTTATTTTGCTTTAAGATGTTGATTTCCTTTGGAAAATCGACAGTTTGTTGTTGACGTAAAATTACTTTAAGTCCGTATGACACTACATTTTTTCTTCATTTTTAGCTCATTAAATCATACTAATGTGTCAGCGAAGAGAAAAAGGGAAAGATGTTGTTTTTAAAAAAGGAAAAGCACTTATCTTGCAAAAAAATAATGTGAATTTTCAACATTAGGCGTTTTTCTTTTTTTGCCCCGAGCGGGGCACAGAGCGGGCTCTGAGCGAATAGAGCTCACTCCGAACAGAGCGTGACCTGGGCGCACCAATCTATTTAAGAAACTCAATTGAGCACTGAACTCTCATATGCTTAGTAATCTGTCAAACTACATGAAAATTGTATGAAGTTAGCCGCGCTCAGCTTTGTGCTCGATGTGCTCGGTCATTTTTTTCCGAGCTCATCGAGCGAGCCCCGGTCTAGCTCTGAGCTAAAAAAGAAATGCAAGTTGAGAACTCGGAGCGCTCCGAGTTAAAAAGTAACATAGTTTTCTTTTGGACAGCTCAGTGCCACGCTCGGGGCTAAAAAAGAAAAACGCCTAAAATTTAAAAATCCTTTTGTTGTTATCTCTTCTAATGCTGCAATATTTGATAAATTTATATTAACGACAACATAAAATAATATCCGATTCCATTTAATCCGAAATGTTTTTTGAGAATTAGTTTTTTAATGCTTTTTGAAATATGCTTTAATTTTCAGTTCTGACATGTCAAAAAAAAGCTGTTAAGCGGCATATACACAGTTCAAAATCTCATCAAGCATGGGAGAGTGTATTAGTAAAATTGCCACACGTATACGTTTGGTGTATGCTTGAAGTAAAATCAAAACGTTTTGATTTTTGGTCAATCAAGTAGTCAAGATTGACGTAGTGTATATTTGTGATTGAATGCTTGATCATGCATGTGCTCATTTTCATATTGAACAGCGATGAGGCAACATATTATCAAATCGCGGATTTTTATGCAAATTATGCAAGATGGATGATAAACATTTTCTTCTAGAATTTATAGAAGTATATCGTTCTTTGCCAGCCGTATGGAACATAAAATCAAAAGACTACGCCAACCGTGACTTAAAAAAGAAGCAATATGAAACGCTCCTTAAAAAATATAAAGAAAAATGGCCAGAAGCAACAAAAAAAGAGGTGTCTCAAAAAATTAACTCCCTGAGAACCAACGGATAAAAATCCTCACATGTCTTCTCATCTGAACAAGTACGTATAAATGAGTGATTGAAAACTCATGCTTGATGTGTGTATATTCAATGTGAAACTTGTTTTACTAACACACTCTTCCATGCTTGATGAGATTTTGATGTGTGTATATGCCGCTTTAGAAGCTGAAAAATGTAAACCGAATCACATTTTTAATACATTTTTTGTGACATTTTCTCATTTTTTCTGACATTGGGCGGGTTCAATAAAAATAGCTTAACATCTGAATTTTCAGGTTTCTGAATTTATGTCGTTGAACGCAAAAAAAATCTGAAATTTCAGTCGAAAGTCATTGTGTCAAATTCCTGCATTTACCTAAAGGATTTACATTGAAGCGAAATAAAATAGAACTTTAATTACATTTGTAAATTAAACATTGAGAGTGAGTAGTTGTGAGGATGAAAATATATGTAACTAAATCAGCAACAGGTTTCATTACCTTCATTAAAAGTCTTTTTATTGATATGTATGACTTACAAAAACATAGAAAAACTTTCTAAACATCAATTAAAAAAATTGTTGATTTAAAAATTCACTAAACAATAAACAAAAGGTTCGTTCATTTAAATAAGTATTAAATTTTCATGACAAAAACTAAAAAAATCAACCACCAACAAGATGAAAATTATAAAGTTCAGCTTTTATGTGTGCTTTTGGCACTTCCCCCACCACAAACAACTTTCATCTGAATTTTCAGATGAGAATTTCTTGTCTGAAAATTCAGATGAAACGCAACTAAACGTAACTAAAAGTCACTAAAAGTCAGCTGGTCCGATGGTTTGTAATGGTTTTGTTGGAATTCGTAAAACAGTATGTCCACATGTTTACTTGTTTCCTCCTTCGCAGCTTTTCTATAGCATTTTTAAAGCAGCTTTCTTTTTACTGCGATCAATTCATTGCCAATTTCTTTTTGTTTGGGAAAAAGCACCTCTTTTGATTTTGACGTTTTTAAAAAATATATATTTTGTTCACAATAAAAGCATTTCACTTAACCGATGTTTTAGCATCGGTTACGCTTTTAATCTTTTGTTGAGAATAAAAACAATTCACTAAACCGATGTTCTAGCCTCAGTTGCGCTTTAAATCACTGTTTGGGCCGTGATTTACGCCAAAAAATATTTTTCTTAAATTATTATTCTCCGATTTACTTTTTTATATCGAAGAAATAAAGAAATAATTTTGTATGTACTAACCGGGTTTTTTTTTCAGTTAGATACTTTAATAGGTCGCGTAATTATTTTATTTAAAGCCTCTTACCTCTGGTGAGGGAAAACTTTAATAATAATAATACGGGTTCGAAGGACCAAATGTTGAAATGAATGACACACGCTGAGTAGTTGTAAATTACTAGTTTTTATTTTCACTTAACATAACTATTTATACAAAATTCTTATCTTATTCTAAATTATATATACATTGATAACGGTAGAGATGAGTAAATTTGAACCCTCATAAAAAGATGAAGAAACAGAAAAATGCAGCTGATAGATAACACACTTTGAATTATAGGTATTCATCTATTTCATCGTATTCATCCCTAATAAATTTAATGTAAGGAGATTATGCCCATGAAACAGAGTGTCAATGTCTTATCTCTTGTTGCATTTTTGTGTTATATTATAAATTCGAGCCGGCAGATAACAAAACATTTACTATGTTTAAATAATATGTTTGAACAACGCCTAAGCCACAACTCGTGGCCCAGTTGCTAACCTTCCTCAAAGCCGTCTCTGTGATTTCGCTGATCACAGGTGTGAATTTTCCTGATACCAGCAGTACCAAGTCATCCGTATATGCAACTGCCTTCACCCCACAACTTTCCAACTTCACAAGGATTTTGTTCATGACTAAAAGCCATAGGAGAGGGGATAAAACACCACCCTGAGATGTTCCCCTACTAACGTGCATGATCGAATTTATATATCCTAACATCGCTTGAATCTTCCTATCTCTTAACATGGATATTATCCATTCCCTAATATAATCTTCTACCTCAAGGTCAACAAGGGATTCGAAAAATAGAATCAATTAGGTCGTTGTTAAAAGCTCCTTCTATGTCTAAGAAGGTAGCAAGAGTGAATTCTTTAAAGTTTATTGTATTCTCAATTGTTCGCACAACCTCATGAAGGGCCGTATCTGTTGATTTGCCCTTCATGTATGCGTGTTGAGAATTTGATAGGGGACGCACATACTGAATATCTCTAACATGGGTGTCTAGAATGCGCTCAAGAGTTTTAAGAACAAAGGAGGTTAGACTTATTGGCCGAAAATCCTTCGCAGATTCATGCCCTCGGAACAAAAACTACTCTTACATGTCTTACTATTTTAGCAGCACACTCAAAGTACATGAAAGGCATTTGGGTCAATTTTGAGCAGATTTTTATTTTTATTTTTTTTAACGGATTGATTTAAAAATCTTAAAATCATACAGGTGATACATATTATTAAAATGCATATTTAAAAAAAAGTGGATTTTTAAAATTTTTTTCAACCGAGATATTAACATATTTCTGTTGTTTTATATATCACCTCACAACTCTTTAGTTATTGCATCTGTATGATTAGTTTTCTTTTAATTCGCATCTAGGAAAATAGACAATTAATTTGATATATCTCTCATATTTAACTGCAGAACCCACACGACATTCACAATATGAAACATTAAAAACTCTCGCAAAATTGAAGAAAACAAAAATGGGTTTGTTGTTCATTGACAACCAACGTGTTTCAGTGGAGAATTGTCTATTTTTTGCTAAAATTGAAAAACACCCGATTTGCTTTCAGTTAAATGCTTATATCTTTGGATCCAAATGTCGGATTTTCAAAATTGAAATGCAAAATTAAAGCCATAATGACAGGCTTATACCAGTTGCAATTTTTTAAGTAAAAACGTTGAAGCAATTTTTTTGAGAATACTTTCATCGAGGTAAAATGTACCGAGGAAGAGGAATACAAAAAATTAAAAGAAAGTTTGCTACTAACAATAAACTGGTGGGACGGAGATAGGTATTCTAAAGACGATGGAGTGAACGCAATAAAAAACCATAACCTTGACAAATTGGCTTCGCATCGGAAAAAAATTTGCTATATGTAGGTATTCACGTTTGTAGTAGGTATTTTTATTCATAATAATTGTATCTCGTAGTTGGTTTGGTGGGCTGATAAATTTTGTTCTATTAATCGGATCGTTAAGGTTGCGGCCTAAAAATTTAGGTAGAATGTCGGGTTACATTTTTTTTACGAAATCATTGCGGAGGAACATAAAAGTGTGTGTGAAAAAATGTAATTAATTTAAAATTTAATTGAAACACAAATTTAATTAAACAAAATATTTTCATGCAAGTGTACTCAACCATTTTAAGGAATCTTATTATGTTTGCAGAATTTAAATAATAGATTCTTCTCGCTCGTACTACTTATTCCCTAAACTTAGCTAAGTCTCAATAGTCTAATTTGTGGCGATCTCAGCGACGCGTACAGGACATATGTTCAACTAATATATATGTGTTCATGATAGTACTATAGAATTTATATACAATGGCTTTAATAACAACACAAACATACATATATATGCCAGTAAGACCCAGGGACTTGTAAATTAGGCAATGTTAGAAGGAATAGAAAGATAGGATAGATTTTTGTTGGTACAGTGGATTGAGAAATTAGGTTTTGATTGTCTCATTAAATCCCAGGGTGGCGTTTAGTTAGTTGAGGGAATACGAAAAGAATGCTGCCTAGAATGGAGATCGAACCCACACATCCAGGTTAGCAGTCAAGCACTACTTCCACTGCGCGCCGGGGCCATCCCCTTATGATCTGTTTTAATTATGAATGGTCTACCATAAATGCATGGCCTAAACCGCTTTGTGGCCTAACACTCCTTTTCGGTAGTGCTGTAATTCTGTTCTTATTTATTTAGTGTCCTACTAACGTATTGAACAGGTAATTCTTTTTCACCAAATTCTTGACTAAGAACTGCCCCTGTGTTTGAGGCATCTGTTGTAATAATAAAAGTTTTGTTATAATCCGGATACCGTAAAATGGGAAATTTTGTTATTGCTTCTTTTGAATTTTCAAAAGACGTGTATTGCTCTGTTCCCCAAATTAATGGTTGATCCATTTTTAAAAGTCTATTAACAGGTTCTGCAGTCTTGCTAAAAGTCTAGACGAATTTTCTATAATAACCTACCATTCCTAGGAAAGATTTGATACCTTTCTCATTTACCGAGGGTTCCATTTTTATCATACTCTTAATTTTCTCTGGACATACCCCCAATATAGTATAAAAGTTCATCAACATTTACCATGGCAACTGGAAAAAGTAAACAAAAAATAATAGAAGAAAATTCGTCGGAAGATTTGAGAGAATCATAAAAAATGCCAACGACAGAAAGAAAAACAAAGATAAAATATGGTTTTTAAGAAAATGGAAAATAAAATTATTAAATCAATAAAAGATATGACTTTACTAGAAAACGAAAACAATGAAAGAAAAATAAAAAAAAAAAAAGGTATCACCATAAAACTAAAGAAATTCTAAAAAAAAGAGTGTGCGTACTTATGTACACACGCTAGAACAGGGCAAGTATTTGCAAAATCGTGACGCTGAATTTTGAAATTCGTGACGGGAATTTGTATGTCGGTTTGACATGTCACTGACAGCTCCATAGAAAAATTTTTTACCCCCATGCCGCAAAAGAAGTTTTACTTCAAAAATCTAAATGAATCTCCTGTCGCTTTTAATAAATGTTTATTTACAAAAAAAGTTAGTTTTAATGTATTTTATTTTGTAAAGGTTTAGTAAATGTTGTTTTGTAATCAAGCCTAGTAGATTCTTCCTCGTAAAGTGAACAATCGTCAGTGGAGAAATTGATTTTTGGACATTTCTCGCTGGTACAAACTTGTGAATTTTTGACGTGACGTTTGAAATCACAATCTTTAGGTCGCAGTGCGATTAAAACCCCAAACTATTCATTCCTGCCGCAAATAACTAGTACGAAATCAAAGGATATTCCACGTGCGTGGATGAATCCAAAGCAGTTGAAGTATTTTTTTTTTTTCTATTTTTTAAGTAAATAAATAAATCATGCTAAAGCACACACAAACAAAAAGGCACGGCAACTGCGCACAATTTTGTTTTTATTTTGTGGACGAACTGTCAATGATTGACCAAAAATCAGAGATTTCCCGTACATTTTGTATGGGAATTAGTTCACGGCTTGTGAACGAAAACTCCACTTTTTTTCTCCACACGGTTTCAAGACTGCGTTCACGGGTGAACAAAAATGAAAATTTGTACCTGTTCACGGCATAATTCACAATTATGCAATGTACTAGAGCTCCCTATTACACGGATATTTAAAAACACAGATACACGTGTTCTTCCGGATTTGAATCCGTGTATTTAGTGTATCCGTGAATCCGGGTATCCGAAGATTCGTGTATTTTAAGTAATCCAATTATTATTAAACAGGGCCAAATTTATGGGATTTCTTTTGATAAAAATACAACAACGACTTGGTTCGATTTTTTTAGTGGACTTAAGTTGAAAATTATTTTTTTTTTTCTTAAAAAATCGATTTTTTGGTGAAAAACCGAATGAAATTAAGTTGCTCTACTCTTGCTCCTGTTGGATTTGAAAAAATATAATATAACTAACAAATTTCTAAGAGAACGGAGCAATAAGTTTTGTCAACATTATTTTTTCAAAATTCTTAAATTTTTCATCAACTTTTGCATTCGTAAAAGTGAAAATAAAATTGACGACCGACTCAAACAATCATTTAGTATAAAATTAGTTGCGCCTCCCCTATAGTTTGTATATAACAATTTAGCCTAGCCGTTTATTTTAAGACCTCCATCTTGAAGATCCGAAAGTTAAAACCGAAGTTATAAGCTTTCTGGGGCAACCATATCAGTCGATTTTGGAGGTTTTACATAAAATAACGGAATTCTCTCACTGGTGGATGATGGTTGACCAAGCAGAGATTCCGATTTTTCGATTGATTTAAACTTAAGATTGTGATGCTTGTGTATCTCGTACAATAACATTTGATATATCAAAATAATAGTTGCTTTAGTTACTTGTGCATTAAAGAAAAACCAATCCATGCAGGTATTCAAGATTTATAACTTGCTAATTGATGGCACTGTAAAACTGTATTTTTATGCGTCTAACGGTAACTTAGAAAAATCTATAATAGCCATTATACCTGAAAATTTTGAGCTTATAAACCCATCCCTTGAAAAGATAAAAATCAAAAACCACCTTGTATTAAGAATCCGTGTGATAAAGATCCGTGTATGCTATCCGGATACACGGATATTAAGCAAATAAATACACGTTTTTTAAGAGTCCGGACTGGCTTAAAATGTTTAATAATGTTTTTTTGACTGCAGAATGAATAAAAAATTATTAATTTTATTCATATTAGTAAATGTTCATTTCGAAATATTGACCCATGTCTCAAAGACTAGCGGTTGGAATGTGACAACAACCGCTTAGATAAACACACCAAGTTTTCATAGTTATAGCGATTTAACGACTGCCAATTATAACTCTTTAGTGGTGCTTAGTCTCTTATTTTCAATTTAATTAGAAAAACCGACCGAAGTCATGTGATCAGTTACATCCCAATTCAGGCTTAATTCCTATCTAAGTTTTCTCATCAGACCGTTATTCAAATTATATATCAGAAAAAACAGCTGTTTTTTTATTGATAATTTTCTTTTTTTCACTGTTTATAAAAAAATATTAGTTTTTTGTTTCCACTACATGTTTTTTTCTTCTATGTTACTTTCAGATGTCTAGCAAAAATGTCGACCTTAATGATATCATCTCAAGTTTTAATGAAGATGTTAAAAAGTTTTCCGAGCTTCTAGAAAGAATATCTTATTATAAAACTAAAGTCCAAAAACATATCAATGAATTTAAAAAAATCGATTTCAAATCAGTAGCTAATGATGCTGAAGTCAGATTGATATTAGAGTGGGAAAAAATATTTACATCCACAAAATCAATAGAACAAATTTTAATTGAAATAGATAAAAATTCGCAAGCTATGAGAACAAAAGTTGATAACAACGGACCACAGGTTAAAGAAAACAAATTTTCCGAAGAGAATCTCAATAGTGGTATTGAAAAAGACAAAACACCAGAAAAAGAATCTAGTAATGTAAAGGATAATACAAATCCAGAAAAGCAAATGGACGGTCACGTTATAGTAAATCAAAAACTATTGAATTCCATGAAAACTACACCCTGTGTTGATAGTGACATAAAATCTGAAGAAAACATGATAGACGTCGAAAAGCATTCATCGAAAACAGATACACATTTGGATGTTTCGAATGAATCTGTAGAGAAAAATGAAGAAAACGAAAAAAGAGAGGTTACTTCGAATGATGCAGAAGTACCTAAACCGGGTTTAATTCGTGTGGTTCCCCTACAAAGTTTACTTTCATCTCCTCAAAAACGATCACATAATTCTGCAAATTTTCCATGGGTCATAAGTGATAGTGACGATGAAACAAACACAGCTGTCTCTAAAAACAAATCGAAAGAAAATGTTTTTGAATTGAGTGATTCAGACGACGAAAAGCTACAACATATAAAAAATGCGAGTGCATCGTCGAACGAAATTAAATCAGGTCCAAGAAGAAAGATTACACCGTTGCGAAACAAATCTGAAAAAATTCAAAGAAAAGACAGCAAAGAGTCTAACTTTGTGAATAGTGAAAAATCAAAAGAGAATTCAGCAACTTGTAATCTTTCTATGAAACGTTTGAAATGCACTCCTAGTTCAGATAGTGAAACAAGTTTAAAAAAAACAAAAGAGAATTCTGTGGGTTTTAAACACAACACAAACTCCAACGCAAGTTCGTGTAGTGAGTCGCAAGGTATATCTCCTGTTAATGGGACCTCGTCAACACATTCTTTATCATTACTTTCAAAACTTTTACACACCAAAGAAAAAGATAAAAGTGAACCATCTTCATCAGCATTACTTCGACAATTCTACCGGAAAATGTGTGTTGTTCGCATTAAGCGAATGTCCTTAACTGCCAACAACGTTAAAATAGATGTATGTAATTTAGTTTATTAGAGTTATCGACTTAAAAATGAAAAAGTTTTATTCTCCTTTCCTTGACTCGTGCAGCGATATCAACAAAATGGGTCAAAGGAGGTTATTTTAAATAAATTTCATATTTATTAAATTAATATGTACTTGACAATTAGTCAAGAAATTAAGGGACATGAACTTTTTTAAAACTTTTTAGTTATTTTTAAAAGGCTGTTACTTCGTTATTAATGGTCGTTTTACGAAAAATAAAAAGTATTTTAAAACTTAAAATGTACACTCTCAAATGTAAACAACATGAAGCTAAAGAATTAAGCTGAATGACTGGCATTATTTAAGCCAGTATATTTTCTTGAGCCCAAGAACAGATTTGAACAAAAAAATTAACTTGTTTACAGACATACCCCGGAAGATTTTAAAAGAACACAATTTATTTTTTCTAAACTCCACCATAATTCATGAAGTAACAGCATTTCAAAAATCACTAACAATATGAAAATTTTGTCTGCTCTCTTAATTTTTTGACTGAGCCTAACAAAGGAAAATATTTCTAGTGTTGCTATTTTAAATTATAAAATTTCAATGAAAATGTAATGTTCAATACCAAATGTGTAGTTAAGAATAGAAGTGGATAACTTCTGTAACATTTTTAGAAAAAGTAGAACTAAGCAACGAAACTAATAGGTACATAATTACGTAAAATTTAAAAAAAAAACAGTAATTACAGTAATTTTTTTTATTTTGAGCATAATATAGTATAAGTATTTCCATTTAAAGTAATTTTTTTAGATAAAAATGGCAATTGGTGATTTTAGCTTTAATATAATGTCAAAATGATACAATTTGCAAAATCATCTCAAAACATTTGGAAATTATTCTTGAGTATGCTCTTAGAAAAAATCATTTGAGACGGATTTTTATTTCCCCCTTTATATGTGAGGGCTAATTTGCTAAACATTGACTTAGAATGGATTCAAAGTTATTTAAAAGCACGCCATTACTTACAATAAGGGTATTCATGCAACGTCGTAAGTTTACCAATTGTGTAAAATGATAAGTTTAAACAAAAGTTTGCGTGAACGCCCTTTTATTTTAATTCATTTGGTTAAATGCGGTGTAATTGAATCAGCTGTTCACTAAACGTCAAATATGAAGCTCCAAAATATGTATACAAATAAGCGTGTTCAGTTTTCGAAATTATTTTTAAATGTAGAACCTCTCCCAAACTACCTAACTTGAAATCGGAGCAGAATGTCTCGGAACGGAAAAAAATGTAAGGTACACGAAAAAAACAGGTTTTTTTTAAGCCTGACGGGAATTATATGAGAAAACGATTTCGGGGTTAAATGTAGAACTGTAATAGTCGCAAACTCATGGCACTGATCGAACGAAAATGAGCGAATACAAGAAAAATAAAATGGCACGCCCATAATGGTGCCGGATATCTACTTTTCCTTCAGTTTAGTTCACTTTCGTTTTCGGCAGTAAAAGTTGTCCTGAGCTCAACACAACTGAAATTTGATGAAAGAAGAATAAAAAGAATAAATGGTTCTTTTCACTTCGATGGCAATTCGGAAACCATAACAAATACAAGTAAAAGCATTTACTTTTGTATATCCATATGGCCCATTATATGGATTTGTGTAAATAAACAATGCTGATCAATAGTCAGAAAATGTGCATGTCCTAATACCTAATTATCATATTTCTGAACACGCCTTATTCTAAAAGTCACAATGACGCTTGGTTAAGTTTACCAACAAAATTTGGATAATTTTATCCAGCAAAATCTTTGGAGAATTTTAACCAAATTGTGTAAATCATTTCTCATACAAAATTTGACAGTTCATTAACCAAATGGTAAACTTATCCAGTGTTTTACATCATTGCGTGAATACCCTTAATATTGTTATATGTATAGCTTTTTTTAGCCAGAATCCTGTTTTTATTTATTTTATTTTTAATTGCATGTGCTCCCGTTACGTGAAGCTGAGATAGCAATAAATTTAAAATTGGAAAGTAGAAGTAGTGAGGAGAAGTAAGTGAAAGAAAATAATAGAAGGAGAGGGTTGTATTATATTGCCCCGACTCAAGGTTAAGATGTATAAACATTAATATTCGTCCAAATGCCGGAGTTTTGTTATTCAATGTACCCAATTACAACGTTATGTGTTAAACGGAACGTATAACACGTAAGGCTTACCATTTTAGTTTACCCTACCGCCGAACAGTGGCCCGTTTATGCAAAAGTAATGGCAATAAGAAAAGAGATGGTTATAAACCACTGACTGTCAATGTGATCCTGTTTGTTTTATTATGAGGATCTGATCCAGATCGTGTGGATAATAAAATGCAGCTAATAATCAGTCAGCTAATAATCAATCCAGATCAGATCCTCATAATAAAACAAACAGGATCACAGTGACAGTCCACGGTGTACAACCATCTTTTTTTTATTGTGTTTGCATATTCTTCATGTGTTTGTTGTTTTTTTTTTTCTGCACTGCTGTTTACACTACCTTACCATAACAATAATAAAAAAGGACTTGTTTTTGGATCTTGAAATAGATCCACATAAAAAGCAGAATTAAATTTTGTTTTTGTACACTCCGCTTCAATTGAATAAGCACAAACATTTTTTGATGCTTACTGTTTGCTTATGATGTTGAGAAAAGAAATCAGTAAGAATGATTCAAAAGGTAGCGCTATTTTTTTGTCTCTCTTATATTCAAAAATGCAGATTTTTTTTGCGTCAACTGCATAGGCACAAGCTCATTATATTCATTGTTTATGAGCGTACTCAAGTTATTGACGCATTACATCATCAGTTGATTGAAATTCTAACGAAGATGGGTAGATCAAAATCTCTAACCAGCTTTTTGAGTTATTTTTGCCGCAGAGTCACACGAATTGGAAGCACATCTTAAAATAGCTCTTCGATCAACTGCTGTCGTGTCGTTTTTTTACCTCCTTTCATGTTTTTTCCGTACGAATCTTTATTTCTTAAGTAGGAATAGATCACGCTGAAACTTCGTTAAATTTTTTTAGCTATAGTACGCCCGATCAGTCCTTGTTCTCTTAATAAATCGATTTTAGTTCTTTCAACACTATTTAGAGATTTTGATCTACCCATCTGTTGGAATTTCACTTAGAACACGTCAACTGATGATTTAATGTCTCAATCACTTGAGAACGCTTATAAACAATGAAAATAATGACCTTGTGTCCATTCAGTTGACGCAAAAAAAATCTGCATTTTTGAATATGCGACGCTTTGCAAGAGAGCCAGAGAAAAAATAGCGGTACCTTTTGAATCATTCTTACTGATTTCTTTTCTCAACATCATAAGCAAACAGTAAGCATCATCAAATGATACATTAACACATAAGGTTTGGAAAAAATGGACAACGTACCTTAGAAAATGTGTGTGTTTATTCAGTTGAAGCGGAGTGTATTTACGCGTTAAAATTTGACCCAGATCACATCATGTGGATAATAAAAAGCAGCAATTTTAAGTGTTGCCGTTGATTTTTAATATTTTTTCTAATTCGAGTCGATTTTATTAAATTGCTCCTCTTGCCTAAACGGTGGGAAATAGACCCCCGTCCCAAACGATTTTTTTTTCTTGTCTCGATCCAACCTACACGCTCTAGCCTTTTTTCGAATCTCATGCATAACACCCTTTATATTTTTGGTTAGTTCACTCAGAAAAAAATTTTAATATCGAATTTTATACTTTGGCTCAACAATTTTCGTGGGTTAAAATGAACCCAAGAACTTGAAATACTTAATTTAAGAATGCCATAGTAGGTCGTGATGCAGGAACTTTTACGCTTGACTTAAAGATAGAAAATGTCAAAATTTTAAGAATGTAAATTGTTGTCTGATGAACTTGTTAAAAAAGCTCAACAATTAAAATCGTATGTCCAAATACGAAAATAGTTAAAATTTTAAGAGAGGAAATTGTTAGTTCAAGAACAATAAATGTTAGATTTATAAAAATATAAATTGTTGACACAAGAAAAAATAAAATTAAAATTAATTGTTGGTTCAAATATTTAAAATTTAAGATTTACAAAAACTTAAATAGTTCTGTCAAGAACTTGTTGTCAACTTAGTTTACAAATAAAAGTTGAAATAAATCCATTGAAAAGTTTTTATTAAAAAGAAGTAAAGCATGAAAATAAATACATATGTACATACATACATTTGTATACATTCAGCCTTATTGTGAGTTTCGCCCGAGCAACATTCCACCCGGAAAATTTGATATTTCACTTTTCGCCTATCGTGAGTTTCACCCGAAATTTTGTGTTAAAAAATTCCCCTTATTGTCAGCATTCATTTCGGGCGGAATGTAATGTTATTGATAGCCTAAATATTCACTTATTTTTAGTATGCGAACTAAATTTCGTTGGGGTGAAACTCACAATAGCTTTTAAAATTTTGGGGGAACAAAAAATTTTAAGGTGAAATATTTTTCGGTCGAAATTCACAATAAGCAGATTATGTCAAAACGTGCGTCGTTTCGCTTAGAACCAACATTTGTGTACCTTAATTTAAGCTTACCTTGACATCCCTTTGTTTGAGTAATCGAATTCAACTATTCCTTCTCCAGAAAAAATTAATACAAATATTCGAAATACTTTATAAAAATAAAACGCTCAAATTTTAGCAATATAATGAAATATGTATTTTTTTCATAGGCAATTCTTAAAAAATAACTACATGTATTTTTTTTTTACAAAAAACAATAATAATTAAAATAGCAGAACTTCTTCAGAACTATTTAAAGTGACACTTTTTACACATGTTGAAAAATTATTAATATTTTTTATATAACAGCATTAATTGTTAAGTCCATATCTGAATTTAATCCTATCCGCCATCAACTCCCTCTTATTAAAAATGTCGATTTCGTGAGAATTGATCATTTTAAGCAGATCCTCCGAAGCTTGCGACACTCTTTTAAAGCCTTAAGCCCTTCGCAGAACAGTCCCCAACTCACAAAAAGTTCAAGGCTGACTCAAAACTTGCTTATTAAAACTTGCTCATTTTGAGGTAATTCGAATTCCATTTTAATTTCACTTTTCACTTTTTTTAATAAATTGTTTTTACTTTTCTTAAGTTTTCTTGCTTTTTAAAGGGTTCTTGTCACGATCGAAAAGCAAAAGACAATGATGAATTCCAATAAATCTTGTACTAAGGGAAAGATTTACAGTTACGTTTTTATGAATTTAAGTATAAATTACTGTGCTAGAACTAGTTGTTCACAACGTAACAATTTTTATTTAAATCTCAAGAATTAATTTTTAAAGAAACAGTTGCATTGTGTAACAAAAAATTATACAAATTTAATATACTTACGCCAACAATTTTGATTGTTGAATCACGAGTGATCTTCTTTTTTTTCTTATTAAATGTTTAATTTTTTTCTTGGCTTAAGAAGTAGGTATGTAGCTCTTGAAACCAGATTATAATAAAAATATGTAGTTAACATTTTCTATTGTTGTGGCAAGTTTTTTTTATTTTTGACAATGATTTTTAACTTAAAAACGAATTGTTGAATCAACGATTTTATTTTTGATTGTCTCATGAAATATTTAACACAACAATTTTCTTGTTGGGCTGATAATTTTTCGTTTTTGAAAATTTTTAAGAATTTAAAAATTGTTTTTGAGAATTTGAGATTATATTAAATTTGAGAAATATTAAGTTCTCAAAAAAATTTAAACATTACATAAAATTCGAAAAATAAAAATGTATGAAAATTTGAGTAGGTACCTACACAAAACTATTCAAAATTTGCAAAACAAAATTTAACAAAATCAGTTTAATTGATTTCGAGAAAAGAAAATATTATTGAAATGATTCTGCGTGGTAACATTTTTAACCATATACATCCATTTTTCAATTTTTTTCCACCAAGCTGTAGCCTATTATTATTTTTTAATTTTTGGAGCCATTTTTGAGAAAAATAAGATTTTCCAAAAATGCTGCGCGCCAAGCATTAGCCTTTTTATACCCTCACATCCCAACGCCTCTGAGAAAAATAATTTCCCAGATAATTTTTTCTTATATGACTTTAAAAGAAATACAATATTCTAAATATCATGCACAAGTAATTTTGTGACACACCTTCTTAGAATGAAAAAAAACTTTAATAAAATAAATTGACTTTTTTAACTAGAAAAAAGTGTATCTTTTAAACGAAGCGCACAGTGGCCCGTTTCGACTTTTTTGGTTGCTAAAATCATAACTCTTAAACGAATAAAGATATCGTAAAAATTTTGTTTAACTTAAAATTTTTTAAGACTGAGTTTCAAAAAAAGATCTATACAGGGTGTTTCAGAATTTTCTGTTAAAGAAATTGTTTTTACTAAAAGCGATAGACATTGTTTGTATTTCACTTAACAAAGGTCTAAGTTTAGATTTGGAGTAACAGCAGCATGTTTTGAAGCTTATTTGAGTGAAACAGAGGGGGAAAAAACAAAATAAATGACCATTTTTTTAAATATTATTTTTGTTCCACTGTATATTAGGCTGTTTTGGTCTTTATGATGGAAATGCGAATAAAAACAATATTTATTCCATTATTTTTCCCAACGTTTCGTAAGTTTTCCTTACTTCTTCAGGGTACTTTTATTCAATCTGTTGATAGTAAATTTTTATTATTAGTTTAATAAGTGTATATTTTAATTTTTTGACATAAAAGAGCGTACTAAAAAAATATTTTATTGGTAGATTACAATCCAAATCAAAAGTGATAGATTACAAATCAAACAGTGGACAAAAATTAAACAAACCAAAAATATACAGGGTGTTTTGGATAAGATGCAAAAAAGGCTACAGCGTTTAGGTTAGGTCGTGACAAGAAAAAAATTGGGTGGGAGGAGGGTTCTATTTCCCCCCGTTTGGGCGGGAGGGGCAATTTTGATAAAGAATTGACTTGAATTAGAAAAAAAATATTTAAAATCAACGGCAACAATTATAATGTCATGTTTTACTTTTTTTTAAACCCAGAAATCCATCAATTAATTTAAAATTAAAATTTAAAAATGGATTGACTTCTTCAAATCAAATCTCTCTAGCTGCAGCATTTGGGATTATGTGAACAAATATATCAGGATTTTTTCTCGCCAGGTAGCCCCGGCCCAGTGCAAGTAGTGCTTGACTGCTAAGCTAGATGTGCGGGTTCGATCCCTAGTCTAGACAGCATTCTTTTCTATATTACCTCAACTGAACGCCACCCCTGGGATTTAATGAGATAATCAAAACCTAATTTCTCAATTCACTGTGCCAACAAAAATCTATCCTATCCTTCTATTCCTTCTAACATTGCCTAATTTATAAGACCCTAGCTCTTACTGGCATATATATGTTTATGTTGTTTTTAATTTAAAGGCGGGAATTTGCGGCGCTTTTTTAAAGTTGAAAAAGTGTGCCCAAAGTCGTGTATCAAAAAGCATTGAATTCAAAAGTTTTTAAATTTAAAAAAAAATCATTTTTTGTTTTAATAATAAACAAATACATATATCAAAAATACAAAATCCGATGATTTTTTAAATTTTTTTTTTGTTTCTAATAGAAATATGGATAGAGCTGCAAAAACAGCAAACAATTTTTTTTTTATTATTGTTTATAAAGCTTTTCAAAGTTGGGCAATTTTGTTCTAGAGTTAAAAAATAAACAAAAACGAATTTATTTATTTTCTTGATTGCAATTATGGCACATCCAATGAAAATCTTACTTTTATTCAATGTAACGAGGTTCCTTTGTTTGTTAGTAAATTAAAATTTCAAAGAAAAAAAAATGTATCATTTTTAATAAATAAACCAAACAAATCTCTTTTCTTATGAGTTTTTGAGGTTTGAATAGAGCTACAAAAAAAGTCTCGCCAGGTCCCGCTGAAAAATTAACAGGATATTTTAGCCTGACTATTTGTTAGACCATGTGCAAAATTGCAGCTGCAACTTTTTGCAATGTTTTGAGAAAATGCAATTTGTTTAAAAAAAAGCTGGTGCTAAATTTTGGTCGTAAAACCAAATTTACTTTTGGAATGATTGAGTTATTTCCTTTCTCAAAAGATCTAAGAACGTGAATTTTTGTCCTTATTTCAATAAGAAAACGTTTTGTTGTTATCTTGATCTTAAAAAAATCCGCCCACTTCCACGCCCCTTTTTATTTAAATTGCATTGTTAAAAAAAATGTACAATCTTCTGAACAAACTATTAATATTTATTATTATTATTTATTGTATTATTCATACTGAATGTCAGTTTATTAGACTTGACCATTTTTTATTCCGTCAATCTCATGTTGTTGTTGTTCAAAAATTCAATGAATATTAATAGTTACATATATTGAACATTCAATTTTTGTAATCTGCTCACTTTACGCTCCTTTTTGAAAAAACTAAAAGAGTTTTTAAAATTAAAGTATGTAGATAGAAATTAACTTCGACAATAAAGAAAATTATATTCCTAAATCCATTTTGTTTTTGAAACCTGCTAAAAGTATGAGATTGATTTCTTAATAGCCTTAATAAAGACTTCAATCGATATCGATACCAAAATATCTGCAAGGTTTCACGGAAATGTCAAAATGAAAATGTATGTAATATGCTTGCTATATCATCAGACCCAATTATTTTATTTCAAAAAGAGCTGAAAAAAAGTTATCCATCAGAAGTGGTAAATGTTAAAAATAGTGATGATGCCAACGATGTTTCTATAAATATTTAAAAAAAAAACGTATTATGTATTCTATTTTATTTTGTTTTATTTTATTTAATAAAAAAAAATTATTTGTTAAAATTTTGGTCCGTTTATTTTCCTACACTGTCTCACATAAAATTAGTCACTTAAATAGTTTATAAAGCTAAGTACAGACGATTGTCAGATCTTACAATATTTTTAGATATGTCAGTGAAAAAACTGTTCCAAATGTCTTACAATCGTCTGAACGCACAATCATCACGTCATTGTCAGACGACAATCTGACAAAAAATTGTCAGATATCTTACAATCGTCTGAACACACAATTTTTATCATTGTCATTCGATTAGGGCATTGTCAGACTCATTGGTCATTGTCAGATGTTTTCATTGAAAACATCTTACAATTGTTGACAATTTCTTCATTGTCCGAAATGTCAATGAGTTCGTTAAAGAAAAATAAAAAAAGAGCTGACAATCAAATTGTTCAGACTTTGGGAAGAAATCTACCAACCGTGTGGACAATTTTTCAATTTAAGAAATATGTCAATTGTCAGCTAATTGTTAGATATTGTCAGACCATTGACAGTTCTGACAATATTTTAAGATCTGACAATCGTCTGTACTTAGCTTAAGATATGTCGGTGAGCTACAAAATGAAAAAAAATACTGTTAAATACTTTCTAAGAACATAATAAATTGGTTCGTTAATTTTATGCATCGCTATTGTAAAAAAATTATTTTGGAACACCCGCAAACTTTTTTTACAATTTTCGTAAAAATTTAGCTGTTTTTAAAATTTTTCTTTAATTCCTTTCTCTGTAAATAGTCAATTGAAGTGTTACAAAATTTTGCCCGAACGTCACATTTAGTATAGGACAAAGTTTTTTTTTTTTTTAATGTGTAGGGTGGTCTGAGAAAAAAAATTGGAGACTTTTTTGTAGAGAATTAATTCTCTACAATTTTGGTTAAGAGATTTTTACCGTTAAATTGAAAATAAAAAGATATAGCCAATAATCGACGAACATTTTCAAAAAGAAAAAAGGGTTATAACTTTTTTTCTAGCGAACAATTTGGTACACCTAGTTTTTAAATTCCATCATTCTACAAGGGTTAACACCAAGAATAGGTGTCCTAAGATATAAGGTAGGATTTTTTTTTCTCGAAAATAAAATCGCATACCCTTTTTTATCTAAATGATAATTATTATGGCGATTGGACCATGACAACCCGTGCCGACTTGATACCAAACATAAAGTATACATTTTTGTTCCGGTTTTGTATAGAAGATTTCTAGAAGTTCGAATTCGTTTAGTAAATAAAACACTAATATACCCAAAAGATATTAAGACTATTTAATATTTTACATAAAAAAAAAATTATTCTACGAATTTTCTTTTTAAGGTTTGTCTTTTTACAGTCTGGATAAATCATCCGGTGTTCTTGTACGCAGCGTAATAAAAATTTCTTTTGTTCCTCTACAACTGTAATTAAACCATGAAATTCTTGCATCATCTTGACCGCTCTTTCAGCTGTATCGTTTACTGCCCTCAGCACTGAAACGTTCTTCTTGGCATCTTTAAACGAAGCGTTATTTGACCATAAAGACGGTTCTTCCTTCAGAAAACTGTCATCAATTTGAAGCCGGGTGAACAACGCTTTACTTTTGACTAATACGAAGTCGTAGATGTTTTTGTCGAAAATAAAAAAAATAGTAATTAACAAAAAATGGAAGCCGGGTGAACAACGCTTTACTTTTGGCTGATACGAAGTAGTAGATGTTTTTGACTAAAATAAAAAAAATAGTAATTAACAAAAAATGGTATATAAACAACAATATTTACTAATGAAACTTACCATACAATGAACCACAGAGTTCTTCTTTGGATGGGATGTAGCGTTTACCATGGGTTGATAGATTCTCTTTGATTAAATCTTCAACCATTTTTATTTCTTGGTCCACATCGTCGTCAAATAATGATAAGGCAGCTATCTCATTGGTTAAATACCATAGATGCTGGCTTCATTTCTGTAAAGCTGCTTTCGAGACGTTTGTAACGATTTTTTCATCCTTCATCGACTCAAAAAGCACAAATCCTGATAAGGTGCTTTTACAGCCAAAATAAATTGGAGCCACGGCTTAACGTAGGATATCACGATGAACAAGCAAACATCAAAGAGGCCTTATCCTTGTTCGTCATTTTCCGTTGAGCGCTAAGAAGTGATATTTTCAGTGCATAAATCGCCCTCGCCATCCACCTCGCTTGGTGCATTTTAAATTTTTGATTTCTATCTCCTTCTAAAAATATCATTGAGAGCTCGATTAGTTCTCGATAGTCATCTCGGTCAATTCAGGTTGGTAAAATTTGATTATGTTTTCTATTTCGGAAACAGTCAGATGCAAATCTAGTTTACCTTGGAACTTTTTGAAAACCCCAATATCCGGGTTTGTTGCCACTTAACTGATATGCTTCGAATACGCTTTATTTACTCATACATATGATGGCGGCAGGCAAAAATTAGCAGTTCTCTATCAAGTTTATATTCAAGAAGTACACAAGAGCCATTTATTCGACCTGTGTTTGACGCTGTAGTATCACAACAAATAATTTGTACTTTATCTTCTAGATTCCAGTCTGGAAGCGCTTTCCAAACCGTGTGTGTTCTCTTCTTGATGAGTTTGTAATCTTGGCACAGCAATCAGTTTTTCTTTATTTCCATATGATATAACTACCGGAAGACGTTCTTCTTTTAATTTAATTAATTCTTTTTAATTTTCCACCTAAATGACCTGGTCGACCTGGCTCCCGCCGTCGTTGTAAAAAGGACTTACCTTCATTTTTTTTCCTTAAATGAAGCGCATCGGTGCGCGTGGGCAATATCAAACAGATTGTCTAAGTTCCTGACAAACTCTTGTCGACGCTGTTTAAACACGTCTTTGGTTTTTGGTCCATTTTTTTGCAAATCCCTCCAAACTTGATAATTCACAAATTTCTTTACACAATTAGGTAAAGATTTCGTAGGTATACGCGCCTTTTCCCAATATATAATACACTCGCGAAGACTGAGATTTGCACTTGCATTTACAGTTATATTCACTTGACGAATGTTGTAAAATAACACTGCCAAAACCTGTCTATTAGAAGGAAGTTTTGATCCCGTTATTTGATGTTTTTCGTCAGCTATTAAAAATATATGCTTTTTAGAACTGCGTAATTTCAATGACATGTTGACCGAACAAAAACAATGTGTTTACTGTAAAAGAAAGAACAATTATAACAAGCGCATCGTTCGAGCGCGTGAGCCGTAGTTAGCAAGTATTGACAAGTTCCGATGCAAATCAGCACGGGATATCGTGACCCTACCTACAACCAAATTGAATTTGAATTTAATTGAATTTTATTGAGACTTAAGAACAATTACAGAGTACAATTCATAATAATATATGTTACTTAGCAAAGCTATGTTTTACTGCGGCTATAATGTATTGCCTGCTCTATCTAGTTACATTTTTGGGAAGTCTCGTGGCTGTCATTTATAATATATAAAAAATATATAGTCATTCTGCTCTTGCTCAGGAGCAATATTTCAGTTACGTGTTGGCTGTTGCAACGGATAAAAAAATATACATATATACAATACCTACAAATACAAACACCTTATTAACTAATATGCCATAGAATACATTTATATACATAAAATTTCGTGTTATAGAGCGAGAACGCTCTATGTAGAATTTTCAAATTTAATGAAATCACTTTTACATGGATGGGTATAATTAATTAAAAAACTGTTTTGATTATTTTACATTCACTTCTTTCACAGTTACATTAAAAAAATAAATTACTGGCAATGAAAATAAAGTAAAACGATATGTAAAAAAGTCATAAATTACATTAAAACATTAATGATTTAACACATTACAATTAGATTGTTTTTTTTTTTCGATTATGATGATGATTAACCCATCTGGGTTCACAGGGTGATGGCCTCGCCTGGAGAATCTGCCAGCTTGCGCTGCGTCTGTTGCTAGTAGAAACTTTCTAGCTGTAGTCCGTTTTAACGGTAAACGGAGTAACGGGGTTAAGATCCAGTCTGGTGACGATGAACAGGAACTAATAAGTGGTTGAAGATAGAAATTACCAGGTTACCAAGCAGGTATCCCCCTCCAAAGAAACTGCCTGGTAGACCGTTTTGGTAAACGGGAACGGTATAGGCCTGGCACGAGGCACAGGAACTAATCAGTTGCTGGAGAAGCCTCTCCTGACGCCATGCAGAAATCCCCTCCCCAAAGAACTCTGCCTGGTGGTGGTTCACTTTCACGGTAAGTGAGAACGAGTGTAATCGGTCCCAGTGAAGAGGCACAGGAACCAATAAAATATAACTAGAGACAAATCTCCGGAAAAAGCACGGTGTGCAAGCCTCGACCGGCCACGTTGCGCTCTCAAACCAAACTCACACCAAATTTGGTTTACAACTGTTTCAACGTCATTCAAACAAATTAAGAGGGTATGCGTTAAAAAAAAAAATACTATTTTTTTTGGGACACAGTAACCAAGAAGTAACAATTTTTTTTATTGTTTTTTTTATACAAGGTGATCGGTATAAGGTGCACCAAAAAGCTAGAGCAAGTAGGTTGGGTTAAGACAAAAAAAATCGTATGGGAGTGGCGGTCTATTTCCCCCCATTAATTGACCTAATACAGAAAAACAAATACATATTTAAAAACAACAGTTAAACTTACAATTGCCGTGTTTTTTTGCATGCTTGGGGGGAATTGGATGAAAAAAAACGACGTACGCCGGTGTTAAACAATTAACATGTTAAATGCAACAACAACTAATCCCAGAGAATTCTCGGGGTTTAACTTAAGCGCACAGAAAAACTGTGTTACCGGCATGTATTACATACATGTTATCGATAGTTTGTATGAAAACTCCATGTTTTTTACTGTCATGGCGTCGCTAATCCCCGCTGTAGTTTTTTTCAACCAATTCCCCCCGGGCTTGCAAAAAAACACGCCTAATGTCATGCTTTACCTTTCTGAAAAGCCAGAAATATCTTCTTTAATTATTTTCATTTTAAGTTAAGTTGTGTTAGGGAATAGTTTTTGAAAAATTAATTTTCAAACACGAAATGTTGAAATAATTTTTCAAAAAACTAACACAAATTAACTTAAAATGAAAATTAAAAAAGAGATTTGTGGCTTTTCAAAAAGGCATAACATAACATTGTAAGTTTAACCGTTGTTTTTAAATAATGTTTTTTCTGTTTTAAGTCAATTTTTTAGAAAATTGCCCCTGCCGCCTAAACGGGTGGAAATAGACCCCCTCTCCTATACGATTTTTTTCTTGTCTTTCAACCTACTTGCTCCAGCTTTTTAGTGGACCTTATACCGATCACCTTGTATTTATAAAAAAAAAAAAAAACAATAAAAATTTGATTTTTATTGGTGTTAACCCATTGTAGAATGATGGAATCTAAAAACTGGGCATACCAAATTGTTCGCAATAAAATGATCTACCAAAAACATTTACAGTGTTTTTTTCAATAAAACTGCTAGAAAAAAAGTTATAACCCTTTAAAGTAAAATTTTTTGAAAATGTTCGTCGATTATTGGCTATATCTTTTTTATTTTCATTTTAAGCCTAGTACGCTGCTGATGCGAAACGAAATTTTTCTGTGATCTCCAAACAGACAACGAAACGCTTGCGGAAACACAACGGAAAATATCCTTGGAGAGTTTCACTAATTCCAAAAACAAAATCAAACAAACTCAAAAAATCAGAGAAACCCATGATGAAAATGATAAACCAAAAAAAAACAAATAAAATTCAAATGTCATTTTTCCGCACACAATAAAATATTAGCCGTGTTTTTTGCAAGTCCGGGTGGAATTGGTTGAAAAAAAACGACAGCGTGGATTAGCGACGCCATGAGAGTAAAAAAACATGGAGTTTTCATACAAACTATCGATAACATGTATGTAATTCATGCCGGTAACACAGTATTTCGGTGTGCTTAAGTTAAGCCCCGAGAATTATCTGGGATTAGTTGTTGTTGCATTTAACATGTTAATTGTTTAATACCGACGTACGTCGTTTTTTTCATCCAATTCCCCCCGGGCTTGCAAAAAAACACGGCTATAGTCTGTATAATTAATTCAGTGCGAAAAAGGAGCGGAGAACCTCCAAATAATCTGCTACAATTATAAATTTCGCTCTTCAAACAGCGTACTGCAAAACGAAAAGTAGAACGAAATTTTCCGTTTATGATTTTGTTGTGTCATTTTTGTATGGGATTTTTCGTTTCGCATCAGCAGCGTACTAGGCTTTAACGGTAAAAAGTCTCCTAACCAAAATTGTAGAGAATTAAATTCTTTTTGTCAGACCTATATTTCCCAAGTTATTGTGAAAAGGGGTTTCTTACCCCCTTTTTCAATATGTTTGGAAAATGGGAGGGGTTACAGCCCTGAAAATAATTTCGTATACTCACACTGATGCACCCTACACATTAAAAAAAAAACCTTGTCCTATACTAAATGTATACTAAATGCGAGGTCTATGTAACATTTCAATGGACTATAATCCTTTTTCAAAGAAATGCGCCGCACTGTGGTCCAAAATGACTTTTTTGGTTGCAAAACTCGTATTTTTTGAACGCATAAAGATATCGCTATAGATTTATTTCTTCTTGAAGAAAATTTCCAAGGCTATACAAATAGTGATTTTTAAGAAAATTGCTTCCAGGGTGTTTCTTAATCTAAGACTGAAGTAAATTTTTTTTGAAAGAATAATTAATAAAGAAAGGAGTTATAGAAAAACTTTAAAAACCGTTAAAATTTTAAGAATTTTGTAAAAAAAAAGTCTGAGGCTATTTAATTGTTGACATTATTCCAAAATAATTTTGTTAAAAACAGTGGATGCATAAAATTGACGAACCAATTTTGTATGTATTTAAACAGTATTTATTTTATTTAGTGGCTCATCGACATATCTAATAAACCGTTTAATTGACCAATTTTATGTGAGACAGTGTAGGAAAAAAGTAAACGGACCAAAATTTGAATAAATAATTTTTTTTAATAAAATAAAATATGTTTGTCTTTTTTTTAAATAATTATAGATTTTAATTTTCAGTAAAAAATTTACCCGATTTGCCATTCCAGCATAGTTGAGGTACATTAGAAATGAAAAAAACATTTATGTATTTTAAGACTTTGAATAAATTCTTTTTTAAATTTGCTCTTCTTCACACAGTAATCTGGAAAGCCTACGAACAGGGTCGGCCGAATTAACTACACTACATTTTTTACATCATTGACTACGCGTAGTTAATTTAATAAACTACACGTCTTATTTACTACAAATTGTTACATTTTCATATACATACATAGTAAATTTAGAGAAATAATAAAATTTCAATAAAAATTTGAACATTTTAACTCAAAATTCAAGCTTCAAAGTTACAACTGACAGATCATTTGATATTTGAAACTAAGTTTGCTACAATTTGTTTCATTAACTACATTTAACTACATAAACTACGTAGCAAATGTGAAAAATGTTGTGGCCATCTCTACCTACGAACACTTCTCCTTTTTTCGGTGTCCGTTTTATCATCTTCTTCGTATTCTGTTTCCTCAGACCAGTAAGAACATAGCATGAACGCAATAATTTTGTCTATTCCCCTGACGTTTCGCCCTCTTTCTCTACTCGGCGTTACACTTTTTTGAAATTCTGTTGATTTTTTCACATTGTTAGTAGGTATGCCTCCGCTTAAACATTTCTAATGTTAAAAGTCATTGGCATCAGCTTCATTTTCAACATTTAAAAAACTTACTAGTTCTGGCCAAAAACTATTTTTCAATTCTTTTTGACTTGTGCCTTAAAGATGAAATAAGTGGATCCGATGATATAGCCAGCACATTATATAAACCTTCATTTTGACGTTTCCGTGAAATCTAGCAGGTATTTTGGTATCGATATCGTTTGTAGTCTTTATTAAGTCAATACATAGTTGCCACCCGACTGGAAAGTCAGGGAACGCGAATTTGGTCAGGGAAAGTCAGGGAATTTCGAAAGCGGTCAGAAAAATTTTTTTGAGAACTGAATTTTTTCACAATGAAATAAATTAAATATTTCGTTGAAGTCAGGGGCCCTGCCCGCATTTCGTTCCGAAAGTCCATCCTATTAGAAAGTGCTTTTTCGTCCGGCGTTTGTACTCTGTAAAACTTTCGAAGTATTTAATACTTTTTTCAGTCACGGCTTATTTTTTTTTAGATTGCGAATCTTTTTGATTATTTAAAATATACTAAGAGCCCACAGCTATTTTTGGGTGTGAGTGATAGCAAAAATTAACTGGTATTTTTAGATAGGTCTTTACTTTTCATATTCAAATATGAAAGTCCATGCCGTAGTTGGGGCCTTTTTGTCGAAAAATGGTTAGAAATGGTACCTCCCATAGAACCATTTACGATTTTCTCAAAAATGGTTGAACTGATATTCACCATGTTTTTTTGGAGAATGTTTGAAAAAGTTTTATAAGTTTTGTATACCAACATTTTCAAAAAAATTTTGTTTGGATTTTTAAAAAAAGTTTCAATTTTTTTTTTGAGAACTTGATAATAAAAACGACTTGGTCAATTTTTATTAAACTTGGTACCCAGCAGTTTTTTAACATTATCTATCAGATTTTTAATTAAAATTATTCTTATAACCAAAAATAACGGTACCTTCCATAAAAATGTTTAAAAACCGGTATTGAAAATCTCATATGTCTCAAAAACGGCTCCTTCGATTTTGATTAACATTTTTGAGTGATATTTATACGATCTACCATATTTAATGAAAAAAATTTGTTTTCTAAGGTTTAAAAATGGTATCTCTCATAGAACCATTTTTTTGATTTTCGACTATCTCATTATCAGTTGAACTGATTTTAAAATTTTTTTGCACAAAAGCTTGAAACAAGTTCTAATTATGTACATAATATATCGCCTTACCAAAATTTTCAAAAAAATTAATTATTGATTTAAAAAAAAATTTTCAAAATAATTTTTTGAAAATTCCATATTTCAAAAATGGGTAGATGATATTTTTTTTTTTAATTAATTTTTTAATTCCACAATAATAAAGGCTAAAAAATTGCGTACCATTTTTTTTTTTTTTATTTTTTTCAAAATTTTATATATAAAAAACTATGTATTTAAAAAAATCGCCCAACGATTTTCAATTTTTTTTTCTCATAAATTGAGATTTTCTTAAGAAATCGGATAATGTAAATCGCATTGGTGTCAAAACAATTTCAAAGGTTATTTAATCAATTTATGTTTAATAATATATTTTTTTTTCATTTTCCAGTCTAAACTGTAAGTTCCATGCATATTTGCAACACGGTGCTGCTTTTTATATATTTTTCTAACAACTAACACTACGCTAAATGATGACTGTGACAAGTTGATATTTCCTAGTATGTATCTAAAGGTGAAAAAACCCGAAGAGAAAAGAAATGTAATGTTACAAATGCTACCATTAAGCAGTGAAAAATAAAAGGAAGTTTAATTTATTTTTATTGGGCCTTACTAATAATCAAATTTAGTTAATAGTTAAACGAAAATCTCCATATTACAAACAAAAATCACATACTAATAACAAATTAAGTCTCCATGTTTAAAGCCTTTACTACATTGGCCAAAAAAGTGAAAATTTTTAAATTTATTTTGTGATAGTTTTTCCGACTGGAAAACTTACAAATATGATACAGAAAGCTTCAATTTTTGTTTAAAGAACAATTTTTATACTATTTTTCACAAAACAACTGCTCTAGCGGGTACAAAAATATTTGAATTTTTATAATTTTGCAAAAAGTGGCCAATGTAGTTAAGACTTAAAGCTTTACAGTTAACAAATGACATGGTATTTTAATGCAAGTGTTGTCGGTTGTTCTATTTTATAATACGTACATATGTATTTAATATAATTAAATTTACTTTTACGTTATTTTTCGATTACGATTGGTATATTCATGGTTTTGTTTCAATTTTCACAAATTTTTTTTTGAAGCGAAAACAGATGTGCTTTTATATTTCTTATAAATTAATTTATGCCAAATTTGACAGATTGTTTGATTTTGTATGGTCAAACAGAACTTGGACTGGTGGTGTATGTAGAAACAAACCCTGCCCTTCAAACTAAAAGCAGATAATTAAAGAGAGACAGAAGAAAGATGTGACAGGCAAATTCAATCGTTGTGTTTTTTCGCATCACAGAATTCAGAGGGAAACTACGAGTTCTGCCCGCACTCCATCCCGCTTTCGAGTTTTTAATGTCAAATCGGTATTTTACCAAATCAAAATTGAAAAAATGATCATGTTTAGTTTGGTTTATTTATTTAGCTATTTCCATGAATATTACAGCATTTACCAATTTTGTATAACATATTTTTTTAACAGTTTTTGAAATTTTAAAAAAATAATAAAAAAGTGAGTTTTGACTACACGCTTTAGTTGTCTAGTGTGATTTCTGTTTTGGGCTTCAGGTCAATAAATGAAAAAAGTTTTTTTGTTTTTTCACGACGTTTCCTCCATGTCTATGGACATCATCAGGTGAATTTTATTACTAATTACATTTATATCGTAAAAACATACAAAATATGGTGTTTACACTTTAAAGTAATACTAGCAAGTTTGTCTAGTTTGATTAACATTTTTATACAGGGTGGTGCACCAATTGTGCTACAATAAGAAATTCAAATAACTTTTTTTAATCGATGTATTTCATTTATTTTTTTTTTATTGGTTAGAAAATTAAATTTTATTTTAAATAGTTAGTTGTTTTTAAAGATTATAGACCGCAAATGACCTCCACGCTGTCCCACGCATATGCGGCACCTGGTCAAAAAATTATTCATTGCGGCCTGAAGAGTTGAAGTTGGGATCGCCTCAATTATTGTCGTTATGGACTGCTTTAATTCAGTTAAATTCCTGGGCTTCGTTTTATACACCTCTTGCTTGACATAACCCCATAAAAAGAAGTCTGGTGCAGTCAGGTCAGGTGACCTTGGGGGCCAGCGAAGAGTGGAGTTCCTAGAAATTAATTTGTTTGCGAATTTTTTGTTTAGCTCCGCCATAACTGGTCTGGCTATATGTGCAGTTGCTCCATCTTGCTGAAACCAAACGCTGTTGAATGGTATACGTCTTCGGCGCAGTTCTGGGTAAAAAAACTCCTTCAACATCTTTAAATAACGGTCCCCATTGACAGTAACGGTTACACCGTTTTCTTCAAAGAAGTACGGCCCGACAATACACCTTGATTAAGATCAAAATGGGCCTCATCAGACATGAACAAACAATTGATCAATGTGTTGTCTTCTTCGGCCATTGATATCATTTTTTGGCAAAATTCCAGGCGAACAGGCAAATCCTGAGGGTTTAACTTGCTAGTAATTTGGACTTTGTACGGAAACAAGTTTAAATCGTCATGAAGTATCCGTTGTAATGACCGTCTACTAATTCCAATTTGCCCCGATAAGTTTCGGGTCGAAACGTTCGGATTGGCCTGTATTGCAGATGCTACTGCTGCGATTGTATCCTGAACCCGAACATTGGCATCTCGATGGTACGGCCTTCGTGCGATGCTTCCAGATTCGGCAAACATGTTTACAAACCTCATAATGGTCCATCTACTCGGGGGATTACCGCCAAACTCCCGCCTAAATTCCCTTTGGACGGAAATGACGGACTGCAAAGCATGGGACCGTTGCACTATCCAAATTCTTTTCTCCGTATCCCAAGCATCCATTTTTATAAATCTAAATAGTAACCTACAAAATAAAAAAAAAATAAGCCGATTACTCACACAGAAAAAAAGTTATTACGTTTTATTTTGTAGCACGATTCGTGCGCCACCCTGTATTTAATTTGCTCTTGAAGCCTTTTCAAATCAGAGGAATACGAAAGAATAAAATAGATGCACAATAATTAAATGTTTGTCCTACTTTTTTACAAACATAGTTTTCCATTAAAATTTAATTTTTCGTCAATAATTACTCCAACCTATATATGTTATATATATTTTTAAATTATTTTTATCAATATTTTTACTTGCGATTGTCATGACTTTAGTTTTATTAACATTAATTTCAGTTTGTTTTGGCATAGTTTTTTAAGAATTGTGTCGAAATCAAAATTTAGTTTAACCGATGGATCTTTTTGTAGGTTTGAATGAGTGAGCTACCACCAAGTTTTTAAAGGCTGGAGTTATAGATGCATATTTTATAGAGTCAGAAACAATATAAATAAGATTGTCGTCCGCTTTACAATGAACCAAGCATTTTGATATGTCATATATATATAAAATAAATAATAATGGTCCCAAATTGGAACCATGAGGAACTCATAGTTTATAATTTAACTCATAATTTGACAACTTGCTAACGGTTTATTAAATGGCTGTTGAACCAATTTTAAGATGTCCCATGAACTCTGACAACTTTCGTAACTGACCTTTAAAAGCGAAATGAACTCTAAAATCAGGGGTGGAATCGTGTAAGGTGATTTGCGATAAGTGAGAGTCACAATCAAGCAATTCAGTCTGTGTAAGATGATATCACATTTGATAGCTAAAGAGCTATCACATCAAAAATATGATTGTCATTTTTCAACAAATTTGACGTTTCTACCTGAGCACGACTAGAGTTACCAGCAGCCTACAAAAATTGTATGAATTTTTCAGAGTTCTTTTTTTTACCGTTTATACAGACAAAAATGAATATTCTTGTGACCAAAAAAGTTTACTACATTCCAGAATATGAAGAAAACATAAGAATTATATCGCAAAGACGTCATTTTCGTTGTATATATTCGATAGCTCATTACAAACATTTGAAACATTCACTATGGCAACCATGTTTTTGACAAATGCTGTTGGAAAGTATTCAATTATATTGAATTGAGTTGAATCACCTTACCCAGACGGAAAACTAAATGACAATCACATTTGACCACGGTTGATGTGACAATCATTTATCACCTTAGCCGATTCCACCCCAGGTGGTAAAAAAGATGCATATTTTTTTAGTAAGGTCACTTTCATTTTAAGAGTGCGATATATAGTCTCAAAAGTGCGCTGAAAATCGGCAATGAATATTTTTGTATCATTTTGAGCTGCATTCCACTCATACAGGACATCGTTTATCGTTGTTTCGTGTAAGTGTTGTGTACGAAAGCCAGATTGATTGCGGCTGATAATTCCATTTGATTCGATGGAGTTTAAGATTTGATTATGAGCCAACGATTCGATGAGACGTTCACAGCATGGCATTGATTGGACGATAGTCGTTTATAAGAATGGATCCTGGTTTCTTTTGAATTGGTACAATGATTGATTTTTTTAATATGTCCGGAAAGATACCAGTTTCAAATGATTCATTTAGTATGGTGACAAGTTATTGGTCAATTACAAGAGTTTTTGAGCTCTCTTGAACAAAATTTGATTTCAGCAAACACATCGGAACTCGAAAAGTAGATCTTCATTCTCTCTCTTCAAACTGAAATTTTTGAATATTTTCATTCAATTCTACAATGCTATTAATAAAAAAGTTGTTGAATTGATTCGTGATTTCTAGGTCATCCTCGATTTCGACATTGTTGAATTTTATTCGTTATCTTCTTTATTCAATATTGAATTGCCAATTTGATTTTGAATCACTATCGTTCATGGAAAATTGTGCTGTTTTGTACAAACGATTTTTTTCAAGGCACATCAATTCCAGATCAGTATCGAAAAAGTCTTGATTCGTGGCAATGGGTGCGTTCAGCAGGCACTAGGTACTACACATGTAGTCAACTACATTCATTGAACGCAAAATTGAGCAAAGAAACTAGTTATTTCTTACTATTGGCGTTTTTCTTTTTTGCCTCAGAGCAGATAACCGAGCTGTCAAAAATTAATTCTACATATGTTTCTTTTTTACCTCAGACAAATCAGAGCACATAAATCGTGTTTCTTTTTTCCATCTGAGCTAGCTCGGAGCATGATCTGTATGCTCAGAATAAAATGACCGAGCAAATCGAGCAAAATGCTGAGCGAAGCCAACTTCATTTTTGAATTGAATTGAATTGAATTTTTACTGAGACTTAAGAAAATTTTACAGAGTACAATTCGTAATATATATTACTTAACAAAGCTATGTTTAACTGCGGCTATAATGTATTGCCTGCTCTATCTAGTTACATTTTTGGGAAGCCTCGTGGCTGTCATTTATGATATATTTAAAATATATAGTCATTCTGCTCTTCCTCAGGAGCAATATTTCAGTAACGTGTTGGCTGTTGCAACGGATAAAAAATATACATATATACAATACCTACAAATACAAATACCTTACAAACTAATATGCCATAGAATACATTTATACATATATATAAAGTTTTGTGTTATAGAGCGAGAACGCTCTATGTGGAATTTTCAAAATTAATGAAATCACTTTTGCATGAGTTATTTAAAGACGATTATTTAAATACAATTTCAATTTTTACATAAATTCACTTCTTACGAGTTGTTTTAGTTAATTTTAAAGCGCATGTTGACGGAAAGGCGATAGAAAATGTAAAAAAATATGTAAAAGGGTATAACTTAGTAGAACACTAAAAACAATAATGATTGAATACTAAAGATAATTCACTTAAACTTTTAACATATTATGAGCAGGTTAAAGAGATAATTATTCACTTTAACAAATTTTCTTGTGATATGATGGTCATCTCACTGATTTGGCATTATGCAGGGTGCTCATCCTTTGTCCATTGTTGTGATGAAGGTTTGTCATCTGTTATTAGCACAAGGGGTGCTGGTAGCCTGGGGACTAGATTAGCAGTTGCTGGAGTGTATGTATCTCCGGTTTTGATCCAGATGGAATCCTATCCCCAGTGAAGTTCCATGCTGTCATCCAGGTGGACACCTTCCCCACGGATTACCAACTTTCGATGAAGAAAAAAATTATTTTAAAATAATTAACTTTTACTGTTTTTTAAAAAAACTGAATTTGCAGGTTGTGCCACTCCACACAACCTGCTTCGTTGCCTTCCAAACTCACTCTCCGCCAACTTCATACAATTTTTATGTAATTTGACAGATTACTATGCATATGACATGTTCAGTGCTCAAGTGTGTTTCATAATTAAATCTGAGGGCTCTGATCATAATCTCCTCAGAGCTTTGCTCTGATCGCTCAACCTCTGCTCAGAGCTTTGCTCAGAGCTTTGCTCAGAGCAAAAAAAGAAAAACGCCTTATGTCAAAGATGTCAAAATTGGGTCTTTACTTTAAAAATGTGCATTCTTATAATATTTATCTTGATTACGGAATATGGAATTCTACATCGGCAGTGGCAGAAATCTCTTCTTTTCACGATAGATGTGTAAAGAGAAAGGAGAGAATTGCACAGCGAATCACAGCGGATCCAGTATTGGGGATTCCATAATCGACAGGAATATGTTTATCACCTCACACCAGGCAAAAATCAATATTTCTTAAATAAATAAAGCGCAGATGATACTTTACAGAATTATTCTTGGATATAGCTTAAGAAAAAAATTTTATCGGAGGGAGATCCAGCTCCCCTCGTTTAGGCGGGAGGGGCAATTTTGTGAAAAGTTGACTTAAAGTTTAAAAAAAAACATTAAAAATTAACAAAAGGTCGTACAGTGATCCGCTTATTGATTGGAAAGCTAATTCTCTATTCTTTAATTTGTGTTTTCATTGAAGTTGTAAAAGTGTATAGTTTTTGAAAAATAAAATTTAAAAGTTAAAATTTTGAAAAAAAAATCGTAGTTTTTTATTTTGATGTTGTTTTTTTTTTAATTTTTCTTTTATATGTGGTATGTTTTTACTAAATATTCAATGTTCTTACCAATTTTTAGCAAGATTTTGAAAACCAAGTGCAAAAATCTTTATTAGTTTTTGAGTTATTCGAGAAAAACTTTTTACCACCAAAAATCCAAAAAACTCAACTTTTAATGTTTTTGATAAAATAAAAATGTAAGTTATATTAATCTTATTTGGTTCAAACAACATTACTTCACCTAATTGAGTAATAAATAAAACTGTATTGATGAAAAATTAAAGAAATACAAATATAACAATCTTTTATTTAAACTTATTTATGTATTTTTAATCAGAATCATAACATACGACATTTTCTACTTCAAACATTTGAATAGCTTCAAAATGAAATTTGTTTATATTTAGTTTTCGACTTAAACTTGAAACCGAAGGATCCGAAGAAATCATCATTCGATTAAAAATGTCAGTCAACCTATCTTTTCTGGATGATTTTCTGCTATATTGCTCTCTGAAAACTTTGAAATCCCATTTACTTTTAAACTGGTACCTAAAGTCTGTTCAGTTTCAGTTTTAAGTGGCTAGAATTTTCAGAACATGAAGTTTTATTTTTAAGAAAGGTCCCCATGGCGATAAATTTGCTGTTAAAATGCAAATCAACCAGTTTTCGTCTGGAACATTGAAATACTTGGTATACTTGGTTTTGACCACCTATAAATTGCCATATTTTAATAAACACAATGAAAAAAATATAGAAAAAAACTTGTTTTATTACTATGCAGCCACGAATTAAAAAAAAAGCACAACAAAAAAAACGGTTATTGATAAGTAATTAAATAACCATTAAAAAAAATTTTAGTTTTAATCATTTTTAACTTAAAAAATTCATAAAAAATATTTTCAAGCACTTTTATTTTTTGATTTATATTCATTAAAAATCTGTTCATCTGGCAACACACAGACCTGGTTGAAAAATGCCGAAACAGAAGATATTGCTCTAAATTTCATGTGAGACCTTAGAAAAAAAGCTAATTTTTGTAACCTTGCCATTATATACTTAAACAAGTTTTTCAAATTTTTATTCTTAAAATAAAAAACTGCACACCATCATCAATATCAGAAATATTACTTGACATTTTTATCACTACTCTTTATAAAAAAAACTTAAATAAAAAAATCTCTCAAAAATTTTTTTTTTATTTTTCTTTCTCGCACCAACTTGATCAACTTTGACAGCGTGGTTAAGTTAGTATAAATGACTTACTAAAAAAAGTTCTTCCATGTCTTATCAAAAATAATGTATTAACTGAGAACGGGAGACATTTTTTCCCGTTACTTAAAAATTTTGTGATGGACTTTATATCACGGCTCTCTATAGAGCTTCCCCACTGTGCGTCGCTTGTTTCGATGTCATACCATGAATACATGGAGTTTTCAATGCTATGCCAAAGATCAATTTGGTTGTAATTTTTAATTAATTTTTATTTTTTATCAAAACTTTGTCATTCTGACCCAAAATTTTTATGTCTAGAATCGCATGATCAGAAATTTTATCTTCGATAAATACTTTACACAGAATTGTATTCAAATTTATGTTTCACAACCAGAAATCAATAAGTAACGATGTGTTTTCAGTTATTCTAGTGGGAGAATTATGTCGTTTTCCATTGGACGTTTGGAAGCGTCCAGAATCAAAAAGAACTTTTCTGAAACCATTCCATTCGCTTCTTGATTTGAAGTCAGAATCCACTCAAGAAGCACTAATACATTTAAGATATATTAAGCTAAAACAAACTCACTCAAGTGTCAAAAGTAAACATCGGACTCTGTTTGATTGTTTGCCTGTTCGATACATGAAATGTTCACGATGATTCACCAATACAATGAAATAATTTCTAAGTTGAGTAGAAGAATGCTAACTTTGTTCCATTGGATCTCAGAATGAGTTAATCCTGAGTGAAACCAATGGAAAACGACATTATCCAAAATATTCAATCCATTATCGTCACAAAAAAATTTCAAACGATGGCTAATGTTAAAGTTACCAAGATTCAAGATTTTTTATTGAATATTTTATATTTACAATTTGCTTAACCCTAGTTATCTTAAAGTATACAATGATTATATTAATTATATGTTGGCATATAGGGAATCTTAAGGACCATGGGCAATTTTAAGTATGGAGTCTGGGCCCACATTTTAACATTGCTCAACAGTAATGAAACTTATATCATATAAAAGCCTAAGGAGAGCACTTCATTTCATTATATGGCAGCTAAATTGAAATCGAGTGCAAAAACTATGTTTTGGCGAATTTTATAAAAATAGTGTTTAAAATGAAAAAAAAAATATTTAAAAAAGTGTTTTACCTTTTCTGTCTGTTCTTTTATTTTATTTTCAAATCAACTTATTTGTATAAATAGTTTTCGAAAAAATTACTTTCAAACTCAAAAAGCTGAAGTGTTCAAAGTATTATGTGTTCAGTGCCCATGTACTGTAACTATCGAAACTCTTTATAATTTGTTTCAATTTTCACCGTTTAAAAATTTCAAATACTACTCGTAAACATGGGCAAATGTTCTATATCTATTTCTTTTTTTGACATGTTTTTTTTGTGCATATTTTGCTAGGTAAGTAAGTAAGTATGTAATTTATTTGTATCCTAATGAGAAAACACTTTGACAATGAAATCTGCTTATCACTTAAGAGTACAAGTGAAGAATTTATGGGGTGCCGTTTCAAGATATAAGGGTGTACTCGTATTGAGTGGTACACCATCAAGTACAAAAAATTAGCTGTATATATTTTTTTTTAAGTAATGATTAAACCCAACCAGTTTCTTTTAGGGTAGTTCTGAACTACATTGTTATCGAGTTGTTTTTAATATACAAAGAAAAACAAAAGCATATTTATAATAATTTTGTTTGTACTAATTTTAGAATCTTAAACGCGATAAAAAACGAGTGCAAACCAGCAGTTCAAGTAAACAAAAAACTAAATTAGAAGTTATGACCAGCGATTCAGATTCAGAGGTAGAAACTCAACAAAATTTAAATGGAAGTGAGGATGATAGTAACTCTTCAAGTGAAAAAGAAATAGTGCCGGTTCGGAAGAAGCGAGTATTCCAGGAAAAACTGAAAAAAGACAGTGATTCTGATTGGGATTTGCAAGGGTCCAATCGGAAAATTGGAACAGCTCGCAAAAAACGAAGAATTATAAAAACTTCTAGTAGATCTAGCAATGGAAGTGATGATGACGATGGTGATAGTAAACACAGAAAAAAAATTCGAAAAGTTATCAATGAGAAGAACTTAGATGACGGCACAAAGAGGGCTACAAAGGAGGAGGAAGAAAGAAAAAAACGTATTGAAGAGCGGCAAAAAGTAGTAAGTTAATGGTTAATAACAATTTAAAATATTTGTTTAATTGGAAAAGATTTGTAAATAATCAAAATTCGCTGTGTTCATTTTAATTAATTCCGAGTTCATTACTGCTACGTATTTTTTTAAATTCTTAATATTTACAAACGATGTCTCAATAAGAGTGCGCTATTTAATTTAAAAATAAAAACACGTATTTTTTGAGTGAGTTGTGTTTTATTGTATTGTAGCGTGTGCACTCTTATTGAGACACCTTTTACTTGCCGATATTAAACCAAAGCAAAATGATGTAGAAACATTTAGTTTGCACCCAGTTAACACATTATCATTATATTTTCTTTTAAGTACAACAAGATTTATATTAAACCGGAAAATGTAGAAGTTGACGAATTAATTCTTGACTTTGATGAGACAACAAAGAAACCATTACTTAAAGTGGATGATGGCTTGATGAAGAAACTTAAACCTCATCAAGTGAATGGTGTAAAGTTTATGTGGGATGCTTGCTTTGAAACCCTTAAAGATTGCAAAGAAAAACCGGGCTCTGGGTGTATATTGGCGCACTGTATGGGACTCGGTAAAACCATGCAAATTGTAACTCTTTCTCACACGTTACTTACAAATTATGAAGCTACAAATATAGAACGAGTCCTTGTAATTTCTCCCCTAAGTACTCTTAACAACTGGGCTAGGGAATTCATTCATTGGATGAATTTTGCCAAAAACAAGAACGTGGAGGTGTACGATATGTCGAAATTTAAGGACAAAAATACTAGAGTATTTAAGTTGGAAGAATGGTTCAACGAAGGTGGTGTATGTATCGTTGGTTACGATATGTATAGAATTATGTCAAACGAGAAAACAAAGGGTCTACGAAAGAAACAAAAAGAATCTTTGCAGAAAAGTTTGGTTAATCCAGGCCCAGATGTTGTAATATGCGACGAAGGTCATTTGCTTAAAAATGAAAAGACCAGCTTGAGTCAAGCTGTCACAAAGATGCACACAAAGCGTCGTATTGTATTGACTGGTACTCCCTTGCAAAATAATTTAAAAGAATGTAAGGTTAATCCACACCCTTTTTTATATTTTTCTGATCGATTTTTTTTGTAGACTATTGCATGATACAGTTCATAAAACCTAATCTCTTGGGAACTTATAAGGAATACTTAAATCGTTTTGTTAACCCTATTTCAAACGGCCAGTATACCGATTCAACGCCACGAGACATTCGTCTGATGAAACATCGTTCTCATATTCTTCATAAAATGCTGGAAGCTTGCATACAACGACGAGATTATTCAGTATTGGCTCCCTATTTACCTCCTAAACATGAATATGTCGTATTTTGTACATTGTCTGAAAAACAAAAAGAAATTTATGAGCACTATATGACTAAACAAAGAGACACAATTAGCGAGTCGAGCGGAGTTCCCGGAAAAGGAGCTAAATTGTTTCAAGATTTTCAAAATTTGCGTCGCATTTGGACACATCCAATGAATTTGAGAGTAAACAGTGACACAGTGATTAAAAAGAAGGTTTGTTCAGTTTAATAATAATAACTAGAATAATATAAGTATTTAATAAAATCAGATGGCACAATACGACTCGGAAGAATCAATGAAAGACTTTGTTGTAGAAGATTCCGAGGATTCGTCTTCTTCAGATTCTGACTCCTCTTCATCATTTGCTGAGGTTGAAGCAAATGAAAGTAAGACTGTAAGATCCCGCAACACACGTGCCCAAAGAGATCTTTCTGATAATGGTTTGTTAATTACCCTTCTCTTGTTCATTTCAAAGAATTTTTTGTTTTATTTTATTTTTTATCAAAATTTCAGATGACTGCGTGGAAATATCAGTTAAAGAAGATCCATCAGAATGGTGGACACAATTTGTTGAGGATATAGATCTCAACAACATAAATCATTCACCAAAGCTAGTCTTGCTCATGACTCTATTGCAGCGATGCGAAGAAATTGGTGATAAAGTATTGGTATTTTCACAGTCTCTTCAATCTTTGGATGTGATTGAGCACTTTCTTTCACTGATTGATAAAAAAACGCTTGGCCAAGAAGTCGAAGCTAATGTTGCTGATTTCAAAGGCCAGTGGCAGCCAAATGTAGACTATTTTAGGCTAGATGGCTCACGTACAGTTGAAAATCGTGAGAGCATGTGCAAAAGTTTTAACAATGTAAAAAACTTGAAAGCGCGTCTCTTTCTCATCTCGACTCGAGCTGGCGGTTTGGGTATTAATTTAGTGGCAGCTAATCGAGTTGTAATATTCGATGTTTCCTGGAATCCATCTCATGATACACAAAGTATTTTTCGTGTTTATAGGTTTGGACAGACCAAACCATGTTACATATATAGATTAATAGCTTTGGTATGTTTTAAATTTTTCACTTGGTCTCTCATAGAAATTTTGCATGTAATTTTTTACAGGGTACGATGGAGCAAAAAGTATACGAACGTCAGGTAGCGAAGCAAGCTACGGCCAAACGTGTTATAGATGAACAGCAAATCAGCAGGCACTACAACCAAAGTGACTTGCAAGAATTGTATACATATGAGCTGGAGCCCAGTATACCAAGAGAGATTCCAATTCTACCAAAAGATAGGCTATTTGCAGAACTTCTTAGCAATCATGAAAAGGTAGTTTATTACCTCTATTTAAATATTTTGACTGATTCACTTTTCATTCAAATGAGTATTCGATTCAAAAATGGTATTTTCAGTATCTTCGATCTGTTAGTGTGCTTAGGTTGGTGGTTTTTTAAGGTATCTCCGAAAAAAAAAAGTGAACAAGTACTGCATGTTCATGTTTGAACAGTCAGTCGAAAGAAATTAAATATTTCCAAATATCAAATTTATTAACTCAATTCACGTGAGTTATATTTAATATTATCGTTAATTTAATTTATGGTTAAGTATTTTTTGTATATAACCTTACCACAACTGCTTATAAAGAAGCGCAAAGTAGGCGAGCTATCACCCGAAACCTTAAACAGGAAAAAAAACGGGCTTGGATAAAATGCCCGAATCCGACGAATTTGTAGGAAAATGACGAAATCAGATTTATCTGCTATTATTGCTGGATTGCTCGACACCAGTTTGCAAAATACAACAAAAAAAATAAACATATCTTCATTGTGAACAAACATATGTTATAACAAAACATCCAGCTAACAAACAAAGTCGCAAAGTAGTAGAAGACAAAAACGAGCTTTTGGAATGCATGCCGAATTGATGAAATGGTGAAAAAAATACAGAAAACAATCATATACTGAGTATCGATCTACAAAATTAAAGAAACGAGAAAGAATTGGTGAAAAGCGTATGTTTATCAATAATTTAACCGCCACCATGTATTAGGTTTGTTCGTTGAGCCCTGAAGTCACCCTGGGGTCGCCCTTTAGCGTTTTTTTGAAAAACCTGAACTCACCCTGATAATCAAATTCTGTGTTTTTTGAGACCTGGGGTCGCCCACGAACTCGCTCTAAAGTAGAAGTAGGTTTTTTGCTGTGGCGAGTTGAGGTAACGAATAAACTCGCAAAGTGACATGAGTTGTGAGGCAATTATTTTGTTGTGGATTTGTTTGTTGCAGGTAATAGTTTATTTTTGAAATAGAATTGAATTGAAATTGAAAAAAATAGAAATTAAAAGAAAAATTGAAAGATAACAAATAGAAATAGAAAACGCTTGATGTTGTTTCAATTCATTTTTAAAACTAATTTAAAACACATTTTATGTTTTAATTATTGAGCACATAGTTCCTTGTTTCTTGCGTTTAATGTCCACAACGCAATTTAAAGCCCTCTGGTGTTTTTTTGAAAACCCACGTTTTTTTGAAAATTCTTGGAGTCGTCAAGAAAACCCGGTCAACCCTGGATAAAGTTCAACGAACGATAACCTACAAGTTCAAAATATACGATAAATACAACTAAAACAAATTCATTGTCAATTTTGAATCAAAACAACAAGTTATCAATGCTTTGAAATCGTCAAATGCCATGAAAGAACCGGAGTCACAATGTTCAAAAACTTATTGCTATAAGCCAAGAACGCAACCAACGCGTTTTATTATCTGCGAATCAGGATCATTTTTTAATACGTAATACAACAACAACTTGGGACCGTGCTCTGTATCTGGATCTATTTTAGACGGCTCTTCAAGTAAGGAGTAAAAACTGTAATGCAAAGAAAAAAGATAGTATTTACATGAAAAATAAAAAACAAACATAATACAAAAAAGATGGGCATACAACTAGAGAATGCAATCCCGGTATGTTTTTCCAATCCCGGGATTTCGGGATTTTAAAAATTGAATCCCGGGATCCCGGGATAATCCCGGGATTTCATTTTATAAAAGATTATTTCAGTTTAAATTACATTATTTATCAAGTTTAAAACGCTCTTCTTATACATATTACCTAAGCAGATAGCTTATGTTCCAACAACCACCATTTATATTTCGGACTGACCGACGAGCAATAGGAGCAACAACAAAAAAACATGAGCAACCCATGAATGAAAGAATAATTTGTCCTTTTTTTTGACTTCATTTTAGAAAAATAAATTTTACAGCCGAGGATCTTTTGTGCGCGAATAATAATAATTTATAAAAAAAAAATTTACATTTTACGTTTTTCAAAAATAAAATTAGAATTTGTCTAAAAAATTATTATTATTCGCACACGAAATATTTTCGGCTATAAATTTATTCTTCTCAAATGACGTCAGAAAAAGAAGACACAAAATGATATGGCTCAATCTTGTATTATTTAATTCATGTGAGAAACCCTTCACCGAAGGAAAATCTACTGTATTATGAGATATTTTCGTCGTGGCAACCTAACTAACCAAACAACCTTTAAATAATACCTATATTTAAATTGAATTTGAATAAAAATATTAAAATTTAAATGCATCTTTAACAGACACAAAAAATAAAAGAAAATCAAAACACAAGCTATAGTACCTGCTTGGGGAAAGCATTTTTATCTGTCAAATTAATCTGAACTGAAAAGACATATCAAGAACTGTTTTTTTAAACTTTTCTCACACAAATACCTTTTTCGCATATTAAATTTTCACTTTTCCCTACGTTTTTCTAAAAATAATTTATTTATTAATATTGTAAAACTTTAAGCTTTTGCTGTAATAAATTAGCAAGCAGAAAAATAAATTAAGGTGTGCGAATATTAAAACCGCTGATCCCGGAAATCCCGGGATTGGAGCAATATAATCCCGGGATTTTCGGGATCGAAAAATGGGCCGGGATCCCGGGATTCGGGATCCCGGGATTGTATTCTCTACATACAACACTGTTTTCATTAGGATCCGTATCGTTTTATTTTCATGGGATGATCCATCCATATGGATCTTCGTGGATAATAAAACGCGGCTATAATACCATCTTCCGTCGACTTCAATCATTGGGAGAGAGATTTCGAGGTACTAAGCGGGTTTCTTGAAAGCTATTAGCTAAGTATAGTGGTGAGACAATATGATTATCGGTGACATAAATGCAAGGATATGCCACTTCCAGTTAAATTTTCACCATCTCCAGTAGCTGTTTCGCATGTAAGGAAGCTCAAACTTCTACTTGTATGAAAAGAAAATCAAGATCTTCAATTCGAAGGAGAGATGAGTATAGGAGACATCTTCATATCCGTTATGCAGACATTCTCCTAGTGCTAGCACCAAGAACATCGGTAAATGTGAAGCAGGTGTCATTCTGGATGCTGTTTTAACTGATGAAGAAGTAAGTGGGGTTGTTAACAAGCTTAAAGATAGAAAAGCACCGGGAGCTGATGGAAACACGGTGGAGTTTTTGAAATATGAAACAGCGGATATTATTAAAAAAAACTTACGGAAACTTTTAATAACATCTTGATTACCGGAATCATACCTCAAAAATTTAAGGAAACGATAATATTCCCAATTCATAAAAAAAGGAGATATAGCGGTTCCAGACAACTACAGTGGAATATCCTATATAAACGGTCTAGATGAACCATAACATAATCCTTAAGGAATATCATCTTTGTCTTAGAAATCATCGCGAAAACTACCTTATTAAAATTATATGTTTTATTCTACAATTTCAAGGCCGCCTCGTCAGAAGTCTTTTATTTTACAAGCTTTACAAGATAGGAATGTCAACCAAGTTAAGAGTTCTATAAAACCTTTATGACGAGAATATAGCGGTGCGGCGATATGGAATGGAGATGAAAGGCCGGATTTTAAAACAACAACAAGAGTAAAACAGAGGTGCCACTTAAGTCCCTATCTGTTTTCCCTCTTTATCATTGCCGATTTTGCAAGTGGAATAGAATTTGCTGGAATTTTTATGAAATTACTACTGTTTGCATTTAACTACAACTTATAAGGAACAAAAAATATCGTAAAAAGTACTAAATCTCGAAGACATGGTGCTGACACTGATTTTTATTTTTGAATTTTTATACGTTCTAACTCTTTTTGACAATATTTTTGATGAGTTTCTAAATTCCCTCTTACGTTCCGACGATTTCAACTTTGAAAGGCAATGTTTTATTCAGTTTAGTTTTTGAAATCTGTTTTTTGAGGTTGTAGTCTTTATTTTTATGCTAGGTTTTAACTACACATTTATTGCACGGATTTGCTTTTACATGCTTTATCCGAAGTATTGCTCCCATTATTAATAACAAAATAACAAGATTTTTAGCAAAATTGCTTGAAATCATTTAATTTAAGTTCATTATTAATAAATATACCACGGTACTGACATTTAGGCTTTAATATAACCTCATATCTCGAAAGCTTCTGAGAAAAATAAAATCCGTTATAATTTTAACTTATATGACTTTAAAAAAATACAATACTCTAAAAATCACCCCAACAAATTTCATAACACGCTTGGATAACACTACCACGGTACTGACAGGTAATTTTGTGACACACGATTTTAGAATAAAAACACTTCATTCTAACAGCAAAATTACGTTAGTAAAATAAATTATTTTTTGTTTACAATAAATAAATAGCGCGTCTAGAGTTCGGGGATTATTCGCATAAACACGAAAAAAATCTAACGGTGTCAAATCTTGGTGGCCAACTGACGTCGCCAAAACGTGTTTATTGTCTGCTGTTCCAACACCCAAGAAGCGTATTTACGGCGTTGTGAATGGTCAGCAGGCTCCAATTGTTGCGTAATTTGAACTTTATAAGGCATTGAATTGAATTTTATTGAGACTTAAGAAAATTTTACAGAGTACAATTCATAATATATATTACTTAGCAAAGCTATGTTTAACTGCGGCTATAATGTATTGCCTGCTCTATCTAGTTACATTTTTGGTATGATATATTAAAAATATATAGTCATTCTGATCTTGCTCAGGAGCAATATTTCAGTTACGTGTTGGCTGTTGCAACGGATAAAAAATATACATATATACAATACCTACAAATACAAATACCTCACAAACTAATATGCCATAGAATACATTTATACATATGTATATATAAAATTTCATGTTATAGAGCGAGAACGCTCTATGTGGAATTTTCAAAATATCGAAATCACTTTTGCATGTATGTTATTTAAAGACGATTGTTAAAATACATTTTCAATTTTTACTTAAATTCACTTCTTACGAGTTGTTTTAATTAATTTTAAAGCACATGTTGGCGGCAAGGCAATAGAAAATGTAAAAAAATATGTAAAAGGGTATAACTTGGTAGAACCCTAAAAACAATAATGATTGAATATAAAAGATAATTCACAACTTTTAACACATTATGAGCAGTTATAAAGGGATAATTATTCACTTTAACAAATTTTCATAAGATATGATGGTCATCTCACTGATTTGGTATGATGCAGGGCGGTCATCCTTTGTCCATTGTTGTGATGAAGGTTTGTCATCTGTTATTAGCACAAGGGGTGCTGGTAGCCTGGGGACGGGTAATGTGATACCAGAGTCCCACAATTAACGGGATTGGCTTCAAGACTAGTTCAAGCGGCACAGCTTGGAAACTAGCTTTTCAGTTGCTGGAGTGGACACCTTCCCCACGGAGTACCAACTTTCGATGAGGAAAAAAAATTATTTTTAAAATAATTAACTTTTACTGTTTTAATAAAACTGAATTTGCAGGTTGTGCCCTCCACACAACCTACTTCGTTGCCTCCCAAACTCACTTTACTTTATAAGGATGGAGATCCATTATCGTAAATGGAAAACATTCAACTAATATTATGACACTTCATGCTGAGTTTGACAGGTTTCAAATGCCAGCGCTACCAACTTGAAACCACGAAATGAATGACCCGTTATATCACTTTACTTAAGTTTAGATTTAGAGTAACAGAAGAGTGTTTTGAAACTTATTGGGTGAAACAGGGGAACAAACAATTTTTTTAAATATTATTTTCATTTTTATTTTAACAAGACGTGTATATTTTGATTTGACATAAAAGAGTGTACTAAAAACATATTTTATTGGTAGATTAAAAGATAAATAGTGGAAAAAAAATCAAAAATGATAGATTACAAGTCAAGTAGTGGAAAAAAAAAATTAAACAAACCAAAAATATACAGGGTGTTTTGGAAAAGATGCAAAAACAAGGATAGTGCGTTTAGGTTAGGTCGAGGCAAGAGAAAAACCGTATAGGAGGGGGTCTATTTCCCCCCGTTTAGGCGTCAATTCTATAAAAAAAATACTTGAATTGAAAAAAATATATTAAAAATCAACGGCAACACCTACAATTTCACACCTTTATTTAAACCCAGAATTCCATCCATAATTTCTGTTTTAAATAAAATTTTTTGTGTGAATAGTTTTGGAAAAATAAATTTTCAGGCTCAAAATTTTGAAAAAAAAGTTCTTCAAATCAAATCTCTATGCAACTTTATTCAGCTGATGTTTTGGGGTTGTGTAAACAAATATATTAATTTAACGGCGGGAATTTGAGGAGTTTTTTTTTGTAACTCAATTTAAAGTTGAAAAAGTGTGCCGGGGAGAGTACGATAACTTGGGCGCCAAAAATTGATAACGGTTTTTTGTAGAAGTGTCAAAAACAAGCATATTTTACTATTACTTACAATGAAGTAATATACCGGTTTTGAAAGCCAGAAATCTGTTTTTTAATTCTAAATTTAAATTTAGTTATTATGTCAATAATTTTTGAAAAATACGCATGCAAACTTAAAATTCTGATAAAAAATGAAAAAAAAAGTTTAAACCAATTTCTTTCAAAATTGTGAAATGAAGTGGTAAACTGGCTTTTTTTGTGGTCTATGCTTATATCAATTCTGAATCGAACTCAAAAAACCGAATGGTTTTATGTTTTCTAGTTTTTGAGAAAATTACTTAAACTACTTTTTTATGAGATTTTTGTTTTTTGGTTTACGGTGATTTCATTTTGAGGATTAATGTTGATGATAGGTTCATCTTTGTAAGTAAAGTACAGCAATTAATTACGCGTAACAGTTGCATTATATAGGTATGTAAGACACAAACATACATATTAAGAAATTATATAAATTTGCAGTAGTACCTAAGGTAATGTGAATTTTTTATAATGCATTACATTTTCATATTTGAAAATTTTAAATGTGGAACTTTGAGCAGCGTATCTGTATTGTAATGTTTTACCAAGGGTGTGTAATAGATAAAACTTATTTACCTTGTTTAAAACTTCCACTTATTTATTCCGTAAGTAAAACACTTTACTTTCTTACAACCAAACAATTTATTATTCAACACTCAAATATATCGAATCTAATTTCCGAAAACAATTTACTTATCTGTTATTACAACCAACTTTACTCTTTCACTATTAAAAACAAACTGTGCCCTCTGTCCGCCAGATAGGTTCTTTTATACTTATTACATAAGTTCCCGAAACTACTTGAACATTCCATAGAAGAAGCTTTTCGATGTTTTGAGCTTTGAACTACTTAAACATTCCATAGAAGAAGCTTTTAGATGTTTTGAGCTTTGGTATTCGATTTCGAATCCAATTTCGAAAAGCTCTCCCAAAGCTCACCTCATAGATATCAGTGGTAGCGTTCAGTACAGATTTGTGGTTTACATAAATTTCCAAGAGATGGCGCTTCATAAAAGACGTTACATTATGATTCAAAAGCAGTGGAGTAATTTAATCGTTGCATTGCTCCCTTCTTAGGATTGACCGTCCCGAGCAATTTCATCACTTCTTTCACCGTTGTATCGATGTAAACGGTCACAATGAACTACTTTTAATTTGCCTCTTACCCCTCTCTGTATACGGTAGACCACATCATTGATTCTTTTCACAACAGTATATGGGCCTTCCCAGTTTTGTTGGAGTTTTGGTGATAGTCCTTTTTGTCACCTATGTCAAGTTAGCACTACACTTTTTGAAATTTAAAAAACTAAGTACACAATTAATTGTAGCTTTTTTGTTGTAAATTAGTTGTGAAAAGAAAAAATTTGTAGCTCTACTATTTTTAACAAAAATGGTATGTAGTGCTAACTTGATATCAAGATAGCATTACACTTTTGAAAATTAAAAAAACTAAGTACGCTATTAATTGAAGCTTTTTTGTAGTAAATTAGTTGCGTAAAGAAAAAATATGAAAAAAAAAAATTCCATTGTTTTTTTTCTAATTAAAAAAAAAAATGGTATGTAGCGCTAACTTGATATCAAGTTAGCATTACACTTTTGGAAATTAAAAAAACTAAGTAAGCAATTAATTGTAACTTTTTTGTTGTAAATTAGTTGTGGAGAGAACAAAATTCTAAAATTTTTTTTGTGAAAGTTTTTAAACAAACACTGAGTATGTAGTGCTAACTTGACATTGTGAGTTCAGGCATTAAAAAGGGATATTCAAAAAACTAAGTACGCAATTATTTTTAACTTTTTTGTTGTAAATTAGTTGTGAAAAGAAAAAAATTCTAAAAATTTTTTTGACAAAATAAAAAAAAAAAAATCATGGTAGGTAGTGCTAACTTGACATTTTTAGAATTTTTTTCTCTTCACAACTAATTTACAACAAAAAAGTTAAAAATAATTGCGTACTTAGTTTTTTGAATATCCCTTTTTAATGCCTGAACTCACAATGTCAAGTTAGCACTACCTACCATGATTTTTTTTTTTAATTTTGCCAAAAAAATTTTTAGAATTTTTTTCTCTCCACAACTAATTTACAACAAAAAAGTTAAAAATAATTGCGTACTTAGTTTTTTGAATATCCCTTTTTAATGCCTGAACTCACAATGTCAAGTTAGCACTACCTACCATGATTTTTTTTTTTAATTTTGCCAAAAAAAATTTTAGAATTTTTTTCTCTTCACAACTAATTTACAACAAAAAAGTTAAAAATAATTGCGTACTTAGTTTTTTGAATATCCCTTTTTAATGCCTGAACTCACAATGTCAAGTTAGCACTACATACTCAGTGTTTGTTTAAAAACTTTCACAAAAAAAATTTTAGAATTTTTTTCTCTCCACAACTAATTTACAACAAAAAAGTTACAATTAATTGCTTACTTAGTTTTTTTAATTTCCAAAAGTGTAATGCTAACTTGATATCAAGTTAGCGCTACATACCATTTTTTTTTTTAATTAGAAAAAAAACAATGGAATTTTTTTTGTTCATATTTTTTCTTTACGCAACTAATTTACTACAAAAAAGCTTCAATTAATAGCGTACTTAGTTTTTTTAATTTTCAAAAGTGTAATGCTATCTTGATATCAAGTTAGCACTACATACCATTTTTGTTAAAAATAGTAGAGCTACAAATTTTTTCTTTTCACAACTAATTTACAGCAAAAAAGCTACAATTAATTGTGTACTTAGTTTTTTAAATTTCAAAAAGTGTAGTGCTAACTTGACATAGGTCTTTTTGTCGATGAGGATTGTAAAACCACACAAGGTCTCCTTCTTGAAATCCTGTTGCTGTTGCTTTTACGTCATATCTTGTTTTCATTCGATCACTGGATAATTTTATGTTTGTCCTTGTTCGTTGATGAATGTCAATAAGCCTGTCTTTCAGGTCATCCACATAGTCCTCTGTTCCCTGTGACTCATTTGGACGACACCCAAATTTCACTTCACTTGGCAGGCGTATTGTTGATCCGAACAGCATTTCCGATGGTGTTTTTCCCGTCGAGCTTTGGGTTGCACTTCGATATGCCATAAGGAACAATGGGATATGTCGGTCCCAGTCTCGTTGGTAGTCGCCGACAACCTTAGATAGATGTTCTTTAAGCGTCCTGTTGAATCGTTCAACCATCCCATCAGATTGTGGATGGAGCGATGTTGTTCTCGTCTTCTTAATGCCAAGATGCGTGGAAACCTCCTGAAAGACTAGATTCGAAATTCCTTCCTTGGTCAGAATGCAGTTCCATGGGAACACCGAATCTGCTCACCCAATTAAAGACAATCTGATACACAACTGTTTTTGTTTCTTGGTTTGGGATGGCAAATTCTTCAAGCCACTTGCTGAAATAATCTATGACTACAAGGATGTACCGATTTACACTGTTAGTTTCAGGAAAAGGGCCTGCGACGTCTATAGCAATTCTCTCGAAAGGTGTGCCCACATTATACTGCTGCATTTTACTCTGAATTTTTCTACCCGGTCCTCTGGTAGCAGCACAAGTATCACATTTTCGGGACCACTTTTCGAACGCCATCTCTTGCGTGCAGCCAGTAGAACCGTTGTCGTATCTTTTCCAACGTCTTATTCACTCCCAAATGACCTCCAGAAGTTCCGTCGTGCATTTCTTGAAGAACGTCATTAACTTTTGACCGAGGTACGACTAGCTGCATAACATAAGATTTACCGTCTGTGGATTCCCACTTACGCCTTAGTACCCCTTCTTGCACATGAAGCGAGTCCCATGTTAGTGTATCCAATGCACTTTCAACGTTTTTACCAGTCTCGAAAGGTGTCCCACAAGGGTCGATTTTAGGTCCTATTCTATTTTCACTATATATTAATGAGTTGCCATCCATATTAAAATACTCTCTTATAAAGATGTACGCAGATGATGTCCAACTTTATTTAAGTAGCCCACTCGGTCTTATTGAAAACTGCGGTCATAACATTAATCAGGATCTTCAAAGCATCCAAATTTGGTCCCAGCAAAATGGCCTTTTTTTAGAACCCTTTGAAGACTAAATGCTTAGTTATTTATAAAAAGGCCCTCAATCTTTCTTATTTCTCCCGTTTAATGCTTAATAATGTCGCTATTGATTTTGTTGAATCAGCTAAAAATCTTGGAGTCATTTTCAACAGGTCACTAACTTGGGAAGATCATATTATTTCGACTGTTGGAAAAGTATACGGAGCCCTTCGAGTTCTTAGAGAATCACAATACTTAACCCCGATTGAAACTAGAAAAATGTTGGCAAAAACTTTAGTTATTCCTCTTCTTACATACGGTTGTGAAATTTATTGTAACTGTGATGCTGAGAGTCGACGAAAACTTATAGTTGCATATAACAATACAATAAGATACATTTATGGTGTTAAAAGATATATTCACATCTCAGGCGTTGCCGCAACTTTGTACAACATGCAGTTTAAGCACTTTCTACAGTATCGAACACTCCTTCTTCTCTTCAGCATAAAACAGACGCATCAACCTCAGTACCTATATTATAGATTACAATTCTCCGCATCAAACAGATTAAACATGCTTAACGTCCCACGACATACCTGCCTTACATCTGAGCGACAATTTTTTGTAAACTCCATACGTCTATGGAACTCTTTGCCTAGTGATATAAGGAGACTTGAAAATGTTAAAATATTTCAAAACAAACTAAAATTTTACTTTTCTTTGCTGGCAACGTGAGGTTTTACCTTTAACAAATTATAGGTTTTACCTTTGACAAATTATAGTTAATTTCTTGGCTACTCAGTTTTTTTCGTTTTTTCTTTTCAATTTAATTTTTTACTATTGTATTTATATATTTGATCTCAGCTGTGTGTTCAAATTAAAGTTAGCTTTTATACTTAAATTTGTACTTTTTAAAGCTATCACTCTTTAATAAGATATTGTATCTTACTGTGTATAGCTTATCAATGAATTCAATTCAATAAACTAAATGCGAAACTAAATGAGCGCACCATGGTCTGTTCGAAGAAGGAACTTCTGTCCATAGATGTACTTACGGAAGTGCTTTGTTGCCAATATCGGAGCGAGAAGTTCCCTCCTCGTTACGCAATAATTTCTTTCTGGCTTCGAGAGTACTTTGCTGTAGTAGGCGACAACTTTTTCCTCTCCGTCGGTCGTGGGCTTGCGATAGTACAGCTCCAATTCCAACGTTACTTGCATCAGCGTCGATGATAAAAGGTTTTCCCGGAGTTGGGTAGGTCAGCACAGGTGCATTGCATAAACACAGCTTCAGTTCTTGGAAGCTTTTCTCGCACTCACCTTACCATTTGAACGGCTTCCCCTTTTCAGTAAGCTGATGCAAGCTTATGGCGATCCTAGCAAAATCCTTCACAAAACGCCGATAATAACGGGTGATTTTTTAAGAGGTTTAGAACTTTTTAAAAAAAAAAACACAAAAAATTCGAAAAAATGAATGAAATATTTATTTGAATCGATAGTTTGAACCTTGCAATTTAATGTTTAAAGATAATTTCATGCAAATGTTGACCGCGGCTGCGTCTCAGGTAGCCCATCCGCTGAGTCCAATTTTGGCATACTCTTTCACACATATCGGCCGGTATCCCACGAATGAATGCATGGATGTTGGCTTCCAGTGCGTCAATCGAAGCGGGCTTGTCCCTATAGACATTAGCCTTGACATACCCCCACAAAAAATAGTCTAATGGTGTCAAATCGCACGATCTAGGCGGCCAATTGACCGGCCCGAAACGTGAAATTAACTGTTCACCAAACTCGCCTCGCAATTGCGCCATTGTTTCGCGTGCTGTGTGGCATGTGGCACCGTCTTGTTGAAACCACATATCATGCAAGTCAAGAACTTCCATTTCGGGCAAAAAAAAGTTTGTTATCATCGCTCGGTAGCGTTCACCATTGACAGTAACGCTGCGATTCGCATCATCTTTGAAGAAATATGGCCCAATAATGCCGCCGGCCCATAAACCGCACCAAACAGTGGCTTTTTCGGGATGCATTGGTAGCTGTTGCAATGCTTCTGGCTGATCTTCACTCCAAATGCGGCAATTGTGCTTATTTACGTACCCATTCAACCAAAAATGAGCCTCATCGCTGAACACAATTTTTCGATAAAAAAGCGGATCCTCGGCCAGCTTTCCAAGAGCCCATTCACCAAAAATTCGGCGTTGTGGTAGGTCGGCTGGCTTTAGTTCTTGCACCAGCTGTATCTTAAAAGGCTTTACGCCCAAATCCTTCCGCAAAATTTTCCACGTAGTGCTGTAACAAAGGCCTAACTGCTGGGAACGGCGCCGAATCGACATTTCGCGGTCTTCTGTCACACTAGCTGATACGGCCGCAATATTTTCTTCACTACGCACAGTACGTAAACGTGTTGGTGGTTTAATGTCCAACAAAGTAAATTTGGTGCGAAATTTGGTCACAATCTTCCGAATAGACTGCTCAGAAGGTCGAGAATGCCGACCATAAAATGGAAGCAGCGCGCGATGAACATTTCGAACCGAGCACGAATTTTGATAGTAAAATTCAATAATTTGCAAGCGTTGTTCATTTGTAAGACGATCCATGGTTAAATTGCAAATCAAACTGAAGCTGTTTGACAGTGACACAAGGTACTAAACACACGTCAGCTGTCAAAACCAGTGTTGCCAAAACCAAACCAGCTAAAAAATCACCCGTTATGTGGCCAGACCAAGAAAGCTCCGCAGTTGATGTTTGTCCTGAGGCGTTGGCCAATTCTTCACAGTGTCAACTTTCTCATGATCAGTCTTTACTCCTTGGGATGAGATGATATGTCCCAAATATGTTTTGCCAAAAGGAGACGTCTTGCTGGTTGACGAATTGGTCTTGCATATCCTGTATTGATTCGATGCTGCACTAGTTGTGTTCGGCCATACTGCCCGCTGGGTGAAGAGAATATATCAGCATACTCATGGAGAAGGTCTCCAGCAACATTAAGCTGATATTGACTCAGATTAGATGACTTCAAAATGTGGGCTTTTAAATTTTCGGAGTCAATAGGCTTCTTTGTTTCCGGATACAGATTCACATTGCCCAACCATTTCTCCCTTTTTGAGCTTAATTTCATACGGTTTAATGTTCAGTATCCGTACAGGTACTATGTTGTTCTTTGGAACCACAAGATTCTTCCCTACCATGATGTTTTGGGAACATTGTTCCGTATCTGGCTCCACCATGAGGTATCGATGGCTTCCAAAGTCACCTTTTAGTTTCGTCCACACGAATACTTCCGAAGAAGCAGACAAGCAAATGTCTTCTTTGATGACGGTCCTAATAGTTGTTGAGTTTTCGTTGCCATAGACCATCGGAATCTCCACATTTTGGTACTTTAGAACTTGCTTACCGATATCCAAAATTATTCCATGCTCCTTCAGGAAGTCGATTCCAACGATGCACTCGTCACATATATCCGTTACCAGAAATAGATGCGGAAACTCAAGTTCTGCCAAACGGATCGTAAGACGATGTTGCTGTGGCGGTCTTCAGACGGTAGCTATTGGTGTTATGTAGCCAATTCATCTTGACCAAGTCTCTTCGTACAATGGAGGCGGTGGCACCGGTGTCGATTGTAGCCACGTGTTTATTGTTGTTTATTATTGTCTCTACTGTGAGACTTTTGTTGTCTCGTTTAGTCTGTGACACTTGGATAGTGTTTCTGGGGCCATCGATACCAGAAACCAGCTTCTGCCCCTCGAAGTTGGTTCTTACTCGTTTCCCGCCTGGGAAACAAGTTGAGCTGAAGTGTTGGTGTTATTACTTTTTTTTTCTGGAGCGTTGGTTCTGCTTCCACAATGTTGACATGCAGCTCTTCTCGGTGGTAATCTGCACTGCCGCTGGAGATGTCCGGTTTTGTTACAATTCCAGCATCGAGCAGGTCTTCACGCTGGCTTCTTTGGAATGCGATTTTCTGACATGAGCATTCCTCAACTTCTACTTCTCTGACTCGATGAACTCGATGAAGCTTGTTCTGCTGCTTCCATAGTCAGAGCGAACGCTAAAGCTTCAAGAAGCGTGCGTTTTCCAGCAGTTCGAATTGCTCGCTGTAAGTTGATATCAGATACAGCACGGATGAATGCTTCTGTTGCGAATTGGCTGATGATTTCATCCCCTGCAGCTGGATATGCCAGATGCGCAAACCGTTCGATGTCTGCTTGGAGCTGTTGCAAAGTTTCTCCTCTTTTCTGGACTCTGGTGTTGAGCTAGATGCGGAAAACTTCTTGCATATGGCCATCTCCAAAGCGCTTATCAATGGCCTGAACAAGAGCACTGAAGCTGCCATTCTCTGCTGGTATGGTTTGCAGCAGTTCAGCAGCAGGTCCTCTTAGAGCAAGTGTCAGAGATATAAATTTGTCTTCGTCATCCCAGCCGTTTGTTGCTGCGGCTGCCTCAAACTGCTTCTTGTAGATCGACCAAGAAGTTTGCCCACCAAAAGTCGGTGGATGCTTTTCCTTTTTCTTTGGGTAATCGCCAACACTTTCTCTGATCTTAATTTTTCGAACTTTGTCTAATTCATCGGCAATGCTTTGAATTTTGCCTTCGAATTTTTCTTGAACGCTCTCGAGCTTTGCGTCTACATCATCAATACGTCCACCAAGAGTAATGAACTTGTTCTCAAATGTATCGAGCTTACCTTCGATTAGGTTCTTCTGTTCTTCTAGAAGGTCCCTTTGCTCTTTACGTTGTTTTTCGATTTGCTCGAGAAGATTCTTTTGTTCAATCTTACGGTGTGCTTCGATTTGTTCGAGAAGATTTTTCTGTTCACACTTTTGTTCAACACGTTGTTGTTCGATTTGTTCGAGAAGATTCCTTTGTTCACTCTTTTGTTCAACACGTTGTTGTTCGATTTGTTCGAGAAGATTCCTTTGTTCACTCTTTTGTTCAACACGTTGTTGTTCACTTTGTTTGAGAAGATTCCGTTGTTCACTCTTTTGTTCAAGGAGAAGAGCCATTATTGACGACAAGTCGGCACCAGTACTTACTTGCTTTTCCGGCATTTCAATTTCGAATACAAATGTGCAGACGGATAATGCGGTCATTTTTCGCTCCAACAAAAGGAAGACCTCGTTTACTCAATTCTGCCTTAAGTTCAACACAATTTAATTCATTCAATGTATTACCCATTTTTGTCTTTGTTTTATTTAAAACACACGCGCTCTTTTTTTTTTTTTTTTTTTAAGTTTATTAATTTACCACCATAAATTTTCCGAGTTCACAGATAATAAGTTTTATCCCACTTCTGACACCAATGTAACGTTTTACCAAGGGTTCGTAATAGATAAAACTTATTTACTTTGTTTTAAACTTCGACTTATTTATTTCGTAAATAAAACACTTTATTTTCTTACAACCAAACAATTTATTATTCAACACTTAAATACACCGAAACTAATTTCCGAAAACAATTTACTTATCTGTTATTACAACCAACTTTACTCTTTCACTATTAAAAACAAACTGTGCCCTCTGTCCGCCAGACAGGCGCTTTTAAACTTATTACATAAGTTCCCGAAACTACTTCAACATTCCATAGAAGAAGCTTTTCGATGTTTTGAGCTATGAACTACTTGAACATTCCATAGAAGAAGCTTTTCGATGTTTTGAGCTTTGGTATTCGATTTCGAATCCAAATTCGAAAAGCTCTCCCAATGCTCACCTCATAGATATCAGTGGTAGCGTTCAGTAAAGAATTGTGGTTTACATAAATTTCCAAGAGATGGCGCTTGCTAAAAGACGTTACATTATAATTCAAAAGCAGTTGAGTAATTTAATCGTTACAATATTATAACTTTTAATTATATACTAGTATCGCCATGTGTCGAAATTCGACATTTTTCTTTTTTAATTTTTTTTTTTTTTTTTCAATATGCACAGTGCTCGACAGTGCAAAAACAAAAATGACCCACAATGTGTAAATGCGTGTCTCAAGTATATTCTGCACATCTCCGCAATTGTGGCTTTCCAACCATATAAAATTTTATCGAAATTGGTCAAATACTTTTTGAGTAAATGGTACCACAAAATTTATTTAAGGCTATTTATATATAGATTACATTCTACTCTTCTAAGTAAGATCTCCATTTTCTCTGATCTAGGTGTTATTCTAGACACTTAATTGACGTTCACTGACCATTATAACTTTATAGTTTAAAAAGCCAATAAAATTCTCGGTTTTATATTACGATTCTCTAGAGAGTAGCTCTCAGGCAACTCTCGAGATGAAACTGGTAAGTGGACACAGACTTGAGAGTAGTTCGCAGAGAAGTTAATTTTTGCTCTCCACATTCGAACTTTTTGATAGTTACTCGCAAGTGGACACATGTTTTGATAACTTTCGGAGATATGCTCCCAGAATTCCAACACTTCGTATTTTGAGAGTTGCTGTCAGGTCTTCAGGAGGAAGCAAATCAATCAATAGTGGTTTTATAATAAATTTTAATTTAAAATCCGGTTAAAGTGAATGGATTTAAATGATCCCGTTTTTTTTTTTGATTTTGGAACACTTATTTAAAACAAAAAATTTTGCTGCCCTATAAGTATATTATCAATTTTGTAATTGGAACTAAAAATATATTTTTTGTTAAAATGTTAAAAAAAATTTACTATTTTATTATTATTATTATTTAGTACTTTATTGAATCATTTTAAAATTTTATAAAAGATACATATTATTAAATAATAAGGACATTTAAGCATGGCTATGCCGCCATCTGCCGAAAAAAATTTATTGATAACGCCATTCTTGAGCTCTAAAAGTAAACTTAAACGAAAATTTCATAACTTAAGAAAACAGGTAAGATAAAAATTCCAAGGGCAAATCATGCGTCGAATTTCGATTATCTGTACCAGTGTCAATAACAAAAAATTCAATTATCTTCGAATACATTTCACTTTAACTACTTTCAACTTCCAACTATCAGGAAAATATATTAAATGGACACGGTTATGAAAGTTCTGTCAGGAAATCATCTGTCAAAAATAAACTATTGGGCTCGCGATATTAAAATCTCAAAAAATTAAATCTCAAATGGACAGGCACCCGAGAGTAACTTTCGAGAGTTTACTAGCGAAAGAACTCTCAATTGGACACGCACCTATATATATCTTTAAAAAAACAACTCAAAAATATATATGCCAGTAAGACCTATAAATTAGGCAAATGTTAAAAGGAATAGAAGGATAGAATAAATTTGTTGGCACAGTGGATTGAGAAATTAGGTTTTGATTATCTAATTAAATCCCAGGGGTGGCGTTCAGTTCAGGGAATATAGAAAAAAAAGCTGCCTAGACTGGGGACCGAACCCACACATCCAAATTTTAAATTTAGGATTATAGAACAGATTTCTGGCTTTCAAAACCGGTATAGTACTTTATTGTAAGTGTTGCCGTTGTATTTTAATAATTTTATTTCAATTTAAGTAAAATTGTCCCTACCTCCTAAACGGGGCGGGATAGACATCTCCCTTCCATAGTAAAATATGCTTGTTTTTGACCCCTCTACAAAAAACCGTTATCAATTCTTAACGAGTACGATACTCGTGCCATTGTGCCCAAAGTGGTGTCGCAAAAAACATTAAATTCAAAAGTTAAAAAAAAAAAAAAAAACAAAAATAAACACTGGTTTTTTACGCACTCCCCTCAGTTCTAAGACTCAAAACTACACAAATAAATTACAAAATTATTTTTTTTGTCACCATACAAATTTTTCTACTTTGGCTGGCTCTACAAGCTAAATTATCCATTCAAACGAATTTTATTTTTGATTTTTAATGGTCCAAACATTTATTAATTCAATAAACTTGAAAGTTTTGCATTTTGCACCCGAAAAATAATTAACTATATAAAAGAAAGAATCGCTCACTGCATCACTTATTCATTCATTTTTAGGCTATCAACGCACAGCTTATACTATAAGTTTTTAAAATATTTTATTATTTTTTTTATATTACAAATTTTATGTAAGTGAGCACTAAGAAGGGATTTTTTAAAATTCCCATTATAAATAGGGTAAAATAAGGTAAAATTGGTCAAAGGTTCAAAAACTAACTTCCAAATGGTAAGTCCTACAATATTCATTTATTTTTTATTAAATGCATTATTAAATTTCCAGAACTTTATTAATTTAAAAATAAATTCTATAAAATCTACAAAGCGAGATACAAAATTTTTTATACTTCAAACTTCACAAATTACATAATTCCAATAAATCAGGGGGTAGTCCGATTTAAATAAATTAAATACCATTGGAAAGGTTTTTCAAAAAAAAATTATCCATGTTTTACAAAATTTTGATTTTTTTTTTTTTTAACATCATTTTTTATCTTTCAAAAATTTACATTTTTTCAATACAATTTTAACTACTTTTTTAATTTTTAAAAAATAACCGTTTCTTTAAAAAACCTCAAAATCATACACCTCATACATATAATTGATTTACATTTATTATAAAAATTTTAGATTTTTCAAAAAATTTTTAACACACATTTTGACATGTTTTCTGTTGTTTTATTAATCACCTCATAACTCATTAGTTATTGCACCCTTACGATTAGTTTTTCTTTTAATCGCATCTACGAAAATACACAATTAATTTGATACATCATTCATAATTGTACACCCCACACGACCTTCACAATAGTTTAAAAAGAAATAGTTTGAAAAATCTCGCAAAACACCAAAAAAATGGGGTTTTTATTCATTGCCAACCATCGTGTCTCAGTGGAGAATTGTCCAATTTTTGTTAAATTTCAAAAACACCCCTTTTCCATTCACTCAAATGCTTATATCTCCACAACCAATTGTCCGATTTTTAAAATTCAAACTTTAAATTAAAGCCACAATGACAGTCGAGTTAGAGCAACAAAAAAATTTTCAAAACCTTTCAAAATTTCATGCTAAAAACATGAAATAATATTTTCGGGAAAAAATTTCATCGAGGCAAACGTAAAAACAAAGAGGAATACAATAAAACAAAAAAAAAAAACTTTCCTATATCAATACACTGGTGGGAAGGAGATGGCTGTTCTAAAGATGGTCGAGTGTGTGCAACAAAAAATCATAATTTCCTATACATGTAGGTATATATATTATTAAATATTATGCAGGCAGCACGTTGGTTGTAGGTATTTTTTTCATGCACAACAATACTAAAAGTCCCCTCATGGTTGGTTTGGTTGGCTGATAACTTTTGTTCTTATGATCGGATCGTTAAGGTTGATGCCTTAAAATGTTCATGCACGTGTACTGGAACCTTTTAAGGAAATTTATGATGTGGGTAGAGTATATTTTTTAGTTGGCTTATATCTTTTGTTCTACTTATCGGATCTGTAAGATTAAGGTCTTAAATTAATCTTAAAATAAAGGTTAAATGGTAGGCTAACTTATTTTGAGTTATTATATATAATAATAAAATAATAATTGAAATCATATGAAAATGTAGGTATTTAAAAAAGGTGAATGATTTCGACGTTGATTTAAAAAAATCGATTTCGCTGACATGGATATTAAAATACATATTATGTACATACCTACATCTATATGTATGTGTCTATGTAAGCACATAATGTAGGTATGTAAATTAATAGAAAAGGGTTGATTTGGTTTCTTTTCTAATGATAGGATTTTTAAGATTAAGGTCTTAAAATTAAGAGAGGTATCTAGGTAGGTATAATGTCAGTTAACGCATATACATAGTTACATACAAAAGTTTGTGATATATTTGTATTGTTTATTTGCAATAATATAAATTCATAATTATCTTCTAATCTTATAGGTATTCTTAACCGACAGTGTGTTAAAGTTATATTATAGGTATAATTATATTTGTTAGGTATCTACTATCTACCTACCTAACCATCAAATCGACTAAGCAATAATTTAGAATCATGCAAAGTGAAGTCAAGTGGTTGACGTGGCAAGTAGGTATAACTTCAGTTATAATGGTCAGATTTTCAAGGTCAAGTTTTTTAAATTTGAATTAAGTATGTACCTATCCGGCTAAACAGTGAACCTATATTAAGTTAGCAAAACAATTCATACGGTTCACCCAAAGGTACCTTTCTCCGAGAAAACTGTTGACTTGGGCGCCTGCCTGGCGACTGAACATACCCTAAGCGGAGCAACGGAGTTGCGTGAGCGGGGCAGGGGACCCGCAATCGATTTTTATCAACTAAGGTGAAACTAAGTGAGTTACTGGAATAAAAGGTAGCCTAGATGGAGTAACAATGGTCAGATTTTCAAGGTTAATTTCCTAAAATTAAGGTGAATTATCAGGCTTGAGGTAGAAAAGTAGGTCAATACTGAACCAAGAGATAAAGAGATACATGTTGCAAGTACATTGTGTTGCAAAATACATTGAGTTGCAAATAGGTACATTGTGTTGCAAATACATTGTGCTACAAATACATTGGTTGCAAATACATACATTGTGTTGCAAATACATTGTGTTGCAAAATATATTGTGTTCCAAAATACATTGTGTTGCAAAATACATTGTGTTGCAAAATACTTTCTGTTGCAACATACATTGTATTGCAACATTGTGTTGCAAAATACATTGTGTTGCAAATACATCGCGTTATAACAAACATTGTGTTGCAAATATATTGTGTTGCAAATACATTGTGTTGCAAATACATTGTCTTGCACATACATTGTCTTGCACATACATCGTGTGACAGTTAGCGAAGCCAACTGTTCGGGTAAATATACTAGTTATTTCATAAACGACCATTGTGCGTTGGTAGGGGAGGACATTATACATTTCATCGAAAAAAGTCCGATCCTGAAAGAAGTGAGAAGAACCTTTCTTGGCAGTAACGATATGGGCGATGAAGAGGATTTAGAGCTCTAAACTCTGAAGACAATTTAAACCAATTTAAAAAAACAATGTCTTATTGAAATCAAATTCTAAATAATGTTCTATCATTCTTAAATTAAGTATTCGTTGCATTTGGCAGTGAAGCCTGAACAAAGGAGCAAACAAAATATGAGATAAATTCAACGGAAAGCATTTAACATGTAAAATACATATTGATGACATAACCATACATTACGATAAGTGTATTATTTCTTCATTTTCAGATCCCTAGAAACTTAGTTAGTTAAAAGTTAAAATGGGTTTTATTTGTATCATTAAATTTTCCATTACAATTTTAAAAAATTCTATAAAGCAATGGCAAAAGCCGTCAGCCAGATTGACAGTTTTAATGATTTTAATAGTTATAACTTCTAAGCATAATTTAACAATTTTTGAATAAATAAGAATTTAAACTTTAAACACTTTTAATGATTTGATAACATAAAATAGAATTTTTATACTTGTTCAATTAATTAGTTTTGGCATTTTTAGAATGATTTGCAACACAAACAAAGTAGTTTGACAATTTTAATGATTTGTAACATAAAAAGAGAAAAAATTCAGTCTTCAGTGTACTGGTTTCTATATGATAGTGCATCAGATATATAGTTGCAAAGTAAGGTCCAATTAAATCCGTTTAATATCCGAATTACTTATTCTTTTGAGAGAGTTGATTTATTGATTCTGTGCATTTTTGATCATACGAAATGGTTATGCCTGAAAAAATATGTTAAGCGGTAACTGATTTGTTTACTTTGTCAATAAGATACGATTTTTCTACGGCCTGAACTTTTTTCTTGTTTATTTCAAATTATGTATATGTTTCTTAACGCTTTATTTGTAGAAACTGTTGACGTTTTGCTTATTTAATTAATTATTTGCTTTATGAAAATAAAACAGCAATAATTATATTTCTCCATTTACGTGAATGAAGTCCCAAAGCTTTTACGCCACTGCGGGGAACACCTATTTGCTGACGACCTCCAGCTAATGAAAAGTTGGCATGTCGGCATGGTTGAGTATTGTATTAATGCAATTAATGAGGTCGTCTCATCTATTAGACATTGGTCAGTAAAATGTGGTCTTACTTTAAATCCCCTAAAAAGCAAGTGCCTTGTTATTTCTATGAGGTCCGTGGATTTTTCGGTTTTCCAGATATTCTTATTGGTGACTCGAAAAATAACTTCGTGGAAACAGCTAAAAATCTTTAACAGAACCTTAAGTTGGAATGACCACGTCAATCAAATTGTTGGAAAAGCTTATGGAGCTTTTCGTTTGTTGTGGCCGTCAAGAACTTTCATCCCTTTGGAAGAAAAATGCTTGCAAAAACACTTGTGGTACCCATTTTAACATACGGCTGTGAAATTTTTTGTAAGCTCGATAGTATCAGTCAAAGAAAGATGAATGTTATATTCAATAATATTGCACGCTACATTTTTGGTCTTAGACGCTACGACCACATATCGCAATTTTCCAAAAGTTTCTATGGGATCTCCTTTGACAACTTGCTTAGACTTCGAACTCTTTTCACGCTCTTTAACATCATCATTACGCGTCAACCTTCATACCTGTATGATACACTCCGGTTCTCATTTTCAAGACGATCAAACCAAATCATAATTCCCCGGTTTTCATGTTTAACGTCCGAGCGACAATTTCTTATTAATGTAGCTCGTTTGTGGAATTCCCTTCCATGACATGTTAGGGACAATAGGGAAATTTAGGAAAAAATATCTTTTTATATTTTGCTTCGTCCTAGTTGGACTTCCTGTTGCCTGATTGCTGTTGGCTTTGTTCTTTTGTTCAATTGTTTTCTCTTATTTAACTTACTAATTTTTAATTTTTAATTTGTTTCGTGCAATTTTTTTATTATTAAATTTTTAAAACTATACATAAATTACTATTATTTTTCTTATTTAAACCTCCTTTCACTTTTAATTTAATTAATGATCATGTCCTTATATCCTAATCCTTAATTTATACTTTATTGTAAACAAGATGTAAATCTTAAAATTAAGTGACCAATAATAATAATAAATATAAATATATTTTTCTTAAGCTAACAACTATATATCATCCCTAGGACAAAAGAACAATGTCGGTAGAGTAAGAACATTTTTCTAAATACAATGGGATTCTGAATCTTTATTAATACTTTTTCAAAAACTTGTATCTATAATTTTTAGGCAAATTTTAAGTTTCTATTGTTATTTAGGTTATTTAGTTTGAAGTACTTAATTCATTCTATAATTATTTTGTTTTTATTATTTAAATAATTTGGGCTTACAGATCTTTATCTTGTGAATGCAAATAAAACACTTATTTCATCCTTTTCCCGACGTTTCGTTGGTTTTTTCCAACTTCTTCAGGGTATTTGATTTATTAGGTTTTAAGATTTTACATTAATATAATTATTTTATCAATTGCAGTTGACAATAATTTTTAAACAAAAATAAATAAATAAATAAATACAACATTAAAACTTTTTACACTATTGACGACGGACGAGAACCTTAACTCTATATCAAAGACTCTTGATTGTCTGTATCCCAAATTATTTAAATAATAAAAACAAAATATAAATACATTCAGATCACCAAAAGAAAATAATCATTCTATAATTGTTGTTAGATTCAAATGAACAATTTATAGTGAATAGATTTTTGTTGAATTGTTTAATGTTTTTATTGATTTTTCAGCTGGTTTTCAAGTATCACGAACACGATTCATTATTAGAAAATGAAGACAGTGAGAATCTTTCCGAAGAGGAGCGTAAAGCAGCTTGGGACGAATATGAAGCAGAAAAGACGAGACCACCACAAGCAGCAATGCAATATATGCCTTATGAGCGGCAGAACTTCTTAGCAAACTATGGAAATCCGGCGGGAACTGTAACATCTAATAAAATATTTGGGTTCAGATCCGATATACTTCTACGATTGCTTAATATGAAGGGATGTCAGGACCACCCTGAGCTGACTAGTAATCAGGTTATTCAACTTGTTCCAGAGTACTTGCAAAGGCTTTATCTTGAAATGAATAATGATGACCCAACTGTAAGTTTAAATTTTTTTTACAAAATTTTAATAATAGATATCGTCTTACTAACTTAAAAGATAGTTCACACGGCAATGCACCACACGTTTTTATTGTCTTCAGTTTTACCGAACAAACAGTGAGTTGTTCACATGATACACTTTAGTTCCTTTAATTATCGATTAGCCGCACCGGAAATAAGATTTAGTTCATTGTTGTTAATCTCCTGCCTCTGTTGTTAGGCTAACATTCGTATAAAAGAGGACCGAAGCAATAATTCTTTATAATATTTTGTTCTTTTAAATTCTCAAATTTTATATTTTGAATATTGAAAATCAAATTGATGTCCTACTCAATTACCTCTGAAGGAAATTTTCTGCCCGTCGCGTCCCCAAAAATGTTGGTACACATTACAGTGGCGTGGCGTCCACCCGTAAATTTTCGATTACATAGCAGATCCGACGTCCTATTCACCGAACATCTGAGTGTGCACTGAATTGATGTTTCTTATGGCCGCTGCTGCTATTCAGCCCCCATTAAATATTGATGTGCATTCAGAGTAACCCGTGTCTATTTGGTAACTTCTTCAGTTTGTTTTCCTTGGGTTTTTGTTGAGGTGCTTTTGATTTTAGAGCTTTAAAAAAAAATTTTTAATGATGAGTGTTATCGTGGAGTGTGAAAATTTCTATCTAAAAAAAAGGGCGGTAACCCTACATACTATTCTTTCATATTTGGGTCCATTAAAAATAAACACTACGACAAACCTGTGAGAACTTTAATGAAGGACATATTTATGCAATCCCCTGTAGCCAGAATGCGAGGCAAACGTCCTATCTTGCCCACACTGCCTATTTTTGTTGGATGAAGTATAGTTTTTGGATCATGAAATAGATCCTGATAAAAAGCAGTACGTGTTGTTTTTGTATTTTTGTTTTAAAATTTGATCTGGATCAGATCATGTGGATAATAAAATGCAGCTAAAGTTTACTAAATAACAAGCAACCTCCTACACAACAATGTTTGCTAAATAACGAGCAACATAGAACCCACGGGATGAAATTAATATGTATCTATCTAAGCTGCACACTCCACCTACTCAATTGAACTCTATTTTCACACAAACTTCATTATCATTAGTATTTGTACTGTACTTAATGATTGATTCTCTGCGTTTGACTCGTCTCTGTTCAGTCATCTCCGCTTTCTTATGCAAAAAAATAACATGCTTTTCTTTGACTTATTTGGTGAATTCAGGTGTATGTCTCCCAGCTGTTAAAGAACATCGATTTTGCATTAATTGAGCAGTTTTCAGCTGTTGGAAAAATTCAGATGGCATATTAAGTTCGTGTATAAACAAAATTAATGTAAAAACAGTGAAAAGTTTGTAATTTAGGTATCCTAGTTTTCATGGTTAATAAATATAATTTTTTTAACTTTGTTACATCATAATTTATATAGAAATTTGTATTTATTGATTTTTGTTATATACATACATATGTTTATATTTGTTGAAGCTCTTTATTTTTTCGTCATAGGTAGCATTAATTTAAATATAAATTTGTATTGTATTGTATACATACATATTAATATATTTAAGAAGTTTCGTTTGCAGGTAATTAATTTTTACATCGACCTACCATTTGAAATAATTCACGCCACGCCAATGGTACACAAATATAGCCTGATATTTATTCTTTAAGCCTAGTACGCTGCTGATGCGAAACGAAAAATCCCATACAAAAATGACACAACGAAATCATAAACGGAAAATTTCGTTCTGCTTTTCGTTTTGCAGTACGCTGTTCGAAGAGCGAAATTCATAATTGTAGCAGATAATTTGGAGAAGTCTCTGCTCCTTTTTCGCACTGAATTAATTATACAAACTATTTATTGTGTGCGGAAAAATGACATTTGGGTTTTATTTGGGTTTTTTTTTTTTTTATCATTTTTTTACATCATGGGTTTCTCTGATTTTTTGCGTTTATGTTTGATTTTGTTTTGGAATTAGTGAAACTCTCCAAGAATATTTTCCGTTGTGTTTTCGCAAGCGTTTCGTTGTCTGTTTGGAGATCACAGGAAATTTTCGTTTCGCATCAGCAGCGTACTAGGCTTTAGTTTAAAACCTTGAACAAATGCAGACAACGCTCACTAGAAGCTAAGTAATAATTTTTTGAATCGAATCATATTGTTCGAATTTGAAAATTGTTGACACATTATAACGGTATGTATTCTCTCACTGAAGCTAACAAGTAGTTACGTATTGATTTGCTTCTATTTCTCAATCAATTTAAATTTATGATTGTAAAGCTTGTATAAAACTTACAATAATGTTTTGCTAATCAAATTAATCTACGTTTTATCATGGTTATTTAGGAAAACCTTCTTCACAAAAGTCTCGCAACATCCATAGAAATTCAGACTTGAAAGATAAAATTCTAATAGTGAAAGTAAACGAATATTCTGTTTCTTTTTCTATTCGATTAAATGTGTCGTTTTCGGTCGTGTGAATGCGATGAGTTAAAACTATGCTCAACTAAAAAACGAATACGAAAAAATTCATTAGGTTAGGTTTACAAGGACTTTGAGCTAGTAATTTTAACTTTTTTGTTTTCTAGCCACATTCATTGTGACCAAAGACGACGAAAAAACAAGATTTTAATCTTATCCATGTTTTTAATTATATGTACTCAATTTGGCCAATAACATATCTAGAACAAAAATATTTTAAATACTTAAGACACTCAACAGACTCGTAATTGGTCTGTTTGTGAACAAAATGTTTGTTATTGACCGTTACAAAAAAGTTAAAAATACAGAAATATCTAAAAGCGATTCTAACTTTTCAGGTATGTTATTTCCTTTTTTAATTCTGATGATATATTTCTTCATGCGTACTAAAAATATTACTTATTTGCTCAGACTTAAAAATAGGAAATAATATCCGGAATTTCAATTTTTTTTTAAATATTCCCAAGGTTCGTTAAAAAAATCGATGTTTTGATTACAAACAAGATAAACAACTATAAAAATACATAAATTGGGTGACAGCTCGTGTAGAACTGTCTAAGAGGCGCAGTTTTTAGAATTAGAATTGATTTTATTCATTTCCGTATAAATATTACATACATATACAGGGTGTCCCGTAATGAGTGGATAATACTGCAGCTGGTGATAGCAGGCCTTATGACTGCTCAGAAAAAAAATATAAACAAAATATTTTTCTTGTGGTCTCCATGGTATAATTTATTTTCGAAAAATGTTAAAAAATTCAGGGTCTCCTAAAATACCTAATTACAACGGCCACCCATAGAGGATTCTTTTTATTTTTGTATTTTTATAATATTCTTGAATAACCGTTCTAAATGATGGGTTGTACATTTTAACACCAGCTGATGCATTTTTTGTGTTATAATTTTTAAAAATTATTTTTTTATTCAAAAATAATTCAATAGTTTTTTTTCACCAAAGTTTGAAAATTAATAAAGAGAAAAAAATTTATGAGAACATAAGTGGCAAATTTGATAAAAATTGGCCTGTCTAATATACTTTCCAAAATGGTATAACACATGTTTGTGTCTACAACCATTACCAATAAAATTGACATTTAATCTACTAAAGTAGTTTTTCAACATTTTATCAGATGAAATTAAGTTACAAAGTTAAGTAAACACTACGAAGACGAATGAATAACTCATATTGTTTTTTTAATTTTTATTGCATTTAAAAATAACCGTTCTTAAATAAAGGCAGTAACATTTAACACTAGTTGCTGGATTTTATTTTAATAATTTTTTTAATTAATTTTTGAATAAAAAAATGATTAAATATTTATTTTCATCAAAGTTTGATGTCAACAAAATTGAGTTGTAAGGAAAAGTCAATAGATATACCAGTGTCACTATTATGTCTGCTAAATTCACTAACTAAAATAATAGTATGCACTTTCAAAAAGGTTTTGATTTAGGTATGGGAAATGCGATTAATAAAAACAACAGTATTAAAAATTATGATTTATTTGTATTTTTAAATAAATTTATATCAAGTGTTCAAACTGTCCCCCATTCACTGTGATACAGGCTCTGCATCTTCTAATGAAGGACCTCTCAATAAAACGAGCATATTGGCGCTCATTTATTATAATCACAGCGTCTTGAACACGATGACGCAGTTCCGTAATGGATGTAATTGGTTTAGTATAAACCATTTTTTTCAGGCACCCCCAGTAGAAAAAGTCCAAAGGATTTAGGTCTGGCGAACCTGGTGGCCACAAAATTGGGCCCAGACGGCCTATCCACCTGTTGGGATACGTTCGATTCAAGTACCTCCTTACATTTACAGCATAATGAGCAGGACATCCATCGTTTTGAAGCCACATTGAATTCCTTGGCTCCTCGGGCACTTCTTGCATACTATTATTTTAGTTAGTGAATTGAGGAGACATAATAGTGACACTGGTATATCTATTGACTTTTCCTTACAACTCAATTTTGTTGACATCAAACTTTGATGAAAATAAATATTTAATCATTTTTTTATTCAAAAATTTATTAAAAAAATTATTAAAAACAAATCCAGCAACTAGTGTTAAATGTTACTGCCTTTATTTAGGAACGGTTATTTTTAAATGCAATAAAAATTAAAAAAACAATAAGAGTTATTCATTCGTCGTCGTAGTGTTTACTTAACTTTGTAACTTAATTTCATCTGATAAAATGTTAAAAAACTACTTTAGTAGATTAAATGCCAAATTTATTGGTTATGGTTGTAGACACAAACATGTGTTATACCATTTTGGAAAGTACATTAGACAGGCCAATTTTTATCAAATTTGCCACTTATGTTCTCATACATTTTTTTTTCTTTATTAATTTTCAAACTTTGGTGAAAGAAAATATTGAATTATTTTTGAATAAAAAAATAATTTTTAAAAATTATAACACAAAAAATGCATCAGCTGGTGTTAAAATTTACTACCCATCAGTTAGAACGGTTATTCAAGAACATTATAAAAATACAAAAATAATAAGAATCCTTTATGGGTGGCCGTTGTAATTAGGTATTTTAGGAGACCCTGAATTTTTTAACATTTTTCGAAAATAAATTATACCATGGAGACCACAAGAAAAATATTTTTTTTATATTTTTTTTCTGAGCAGTCAAGGCCTGCTATCACCAGCTGCAGTATTATCCACTCATTACGGGACACCCTGTATAAAAGAATACAAAAAACATTTTGGCATAGCATTTGCCTTCTGTCAGATTGACAATTTTTTAAACAAACTTTTCTTACAAATTTATTAATTTAACAAGCTTTTTTTTTCTTACCTAATTTCCTTTTATTTTTATTTTTTTTTATTACACAAACTAAACTGCATCAAAAAAGTCCTTGAATTATTCGGTTGCGATATCTTTAGGCAACTTTGCAGAACTGGAAAAGCTTTAAAACATTCATCTCATTCAGTTGGAATATTACTTCATCCACAGCTAAAAAGTCTTTCCCAAAAATGCATCTTCTTGTTTCCTTTGAAGTAGGGCACTTTCCTAAGAAATGCACCACTTCTTCTGTCTCCCTCGTATTACATATACTACAGCCCACCGGAAGGTCTCCTCTATTGCGGTATATAATTAAGGTTGAGAATCTCACCACGCAGTCGAACCATCATGGATATCTCGTCAACACTAAGATCATCACGGAAGTAATTTGCCTGTTCCCAGTTGAGGTTCAGCTGGCAATATATCATTCCATGCAAGGAGGTCGAGGTTTCTTCCATGAACCAGATTCTAGCTTTTTCATCAACCTTGGCAATTAGTTGGTACATATCAATTTTTAATTTTCTGCTATCCGAGACGTTACAGTTGAGATCGATCCCACAATCCAATGCCAAATCAAGCCAATCGCTGAACCACCCTCTTTTTGTATTGATTGCTTTAAGGGCCGCCTTCTTTGGTAGACGATTGTCTTCTACGATTGAAATCTAATGATGTAATCCACCTGCAGTTTCAAAGTTTTAACAAAAAGTGGAGAAAGTCCTGTTTCGAGCATTATTAAATAATTTGGAGCATTAGCAGGTAAATGGAATGATCTCTATGTAAAATCACCACACAGTTGCAGCTCCGTACCCATTGTGTTCAGCCAGTCAATCCTTATAGTTATTTTTGGGTGTTACTAAGATAGCCGCGTTAAAAAAAAAATGCATAACGTGTTTGTATGTACATTTTACAGGTACATAATAATCATTTTTAGGGGAGGACAAAAAAGAAATTCAAACATTGCCAAAATAAGCGCTACCCTAATATCTATGTATTATATTGTTGTGTGTGAGTCAAAGTGACATTTCGATACTAAACTATCCTTATACAGACACTATTCAACCCTCAAACGCGTTTAGCTTATAATGCCACTACTCAACGTTGCAAAGTTTTATAAATACGATTTTCGTGTTTAGAGGCATTATAAGAAGTGTATAGGTTTATGCACTCGCTATAATGCGTTTATAAATTCGGCTGTCAATGTTGCTATAGTTCTAATTCACGCCTAAAATATTATATGCATTTATTATTTGAAGACCTCATCCTTGAAGATCTTACAATTAGAACTTTAGGCTATAAATCAATCCAGTTGTCCGTGTAACCCACTTCACTGACTTTTAATTCTATACCATGTATGTACCTAGCTTGACATATTACAATTTTTTTGGTATAGTTTTAGGACATCAATCTTAAAGCCTTGGTCAAACAGAACGCAGGCATCATTCGGCATTCTAGGATTGAGATGCGCTCAAAAAGAATTTGAAATTTTGTTACTAAAATAACTCATTTGGCTTTTAAAAACGTAGTATAAAATATAAATTATTAAAATATTCTTCAACAAATTGAATTTTTCCGGGTTCGAATTGTTTTAATTTAATTTTATATATAAAAGACGCACCTGGTAGTTTTTGACACTATAGCTTTGCAAAGTTTCATAGCCCTGGGTCGCGTCTCTTGTGTTCGGACTATAACGTCAAAAATATAAATTATTAAAATATTCTTCAACAAATTGGATTTTTCCCGGTTCGAATTGTTTTAATTTCATTTTATATATAAAAGACGCACCTGGTAGTTTTTGACACTATAGCTTTGCAAAGTTACAAAGCCCTGGGTCGCGTCTCTTGTGTTCGGACTATAACGTCAAAACAAACAAAAATTTGTTAGTTTACAATAACGAAATTAAGTCACAACAATTGTCAAATTCAATTTAGCATTAAAAAAAATTTAAGAAGCAATTTAAATATACATCAACAAAATTGTCTCAAGAGCCGCGGGGCCCTTAGGCGAGGCTGGGCCCCTAGACAGTTGCCTTTTTTGCCTGAGGGTTAATCCGCCTATGCGACAGACCTGTGAGAGCTTTAATGAAGGACATATTTATGCAATCCATTCTAGCCAGAATGCGAGGCAAACGTCCTATCTTGCCCACACTGCCTATTTTTGCTGGCTGAAGTATAACATTAATGGAAAAGTAGGAGGCTATAACGTATGGCGCTCACAAGTGTATTACATTGATAATTTTGCTAACATAGCTCTTGTATATTATTGGAATGAGAAGCTCTTGCTCTAAGAGTTATACAGCCCTATTCTGCTATTCACGTGGATCGTATATTCGATTCACCCATTCGATTCCCTTTCACACTGCCTTTGCATTCTGCTATCCATCGGGTGAACTACATTATCCCAAACCAATTTGACATTCACGTAAACAGCTGTTCATGTTAAAATCTTGGATAAATTGTTTTGATTTTAATTTTTAATTTGATTCATCTTCGTAATTAAATTTGGAAATGGACAGTATTGGACTTTTTTTTCCAATTGTAAAAGAGGAATAAGAGAATCATCGAACAGAGAGCTACGGAGAAATGTTAGAAAATCGAAAAAAAATATTATGGAACTACCGGACGAAACGTAAGTTCATTTATTTTCATTTTGAATAATAATAAACCAATTATTTCAAAATCATAGGTTTACCAAAAACTTTCGGTTAGATAAAAGAGCATTTCTGTATGTATTGGAGATTCTTGAATCGAATCTTCCACCTCCGTAGCGAAATGATTCAATTTCAAGAAAAGAAAAATTCATTGCAGAAATTATTGCCGTAAATTGGTCTTTGTTTGTCGTTCTACCCCTAAAAATGTTAATAATCTATTATTTACAAACAAATATTCTAAATTAATCATAATAAATTAGTTTTTACTTACATTTTACTAACAACCAACCAGACAGACGACCCATTAAATGAAAAATCCGCTACATTTCATATGCGGATTTGAATTGTATAGAATGAATGCGTTCACGTGAATAGCAGAATACCGCGCATTATTACCGACGTTACCGACTTTAATACAGATTCACTTCGAATGAATAGCAGAATAGTGATGAGTGAAAATTATAGAAAAATTCCCCCCGATGAATAGCAGAATAGGGCTGATAGACTTTAATTCATGACACGAATGGTCATTCAAGGTGAATAATATATAATTAAACATACAATTTACAATTACTGACAAAATAAAATAACAAAAAGAAGTGACTTGAGGCACATTTCCATACAATGAAATGCATTATAATGAAAAGTGTATAATATACTTAGTAAAATAGTAATACACTGAGTGCGTGATATCACAGTTATGATTGACTATAAAGGCAATTGATTCATCGTATTTGAGCAAGTCAGATATTTCACAATATAGGATATTTGAGTATATCTACAATAATAACAATTAGATAAATAAATAAATACTTAATATTAGGTAAAGTTGTAAGCACTGCCATCCAAGAAAATGGAAAGGTTACGTGTGTAGATTATGTTCCAAGATAGTAAATGAAACAAATTTCCAAATTTACATAATTCCCTTATAAATGCAAATATGCAATGATTTTTTGTCATTTCGTTAGCGGGAAATTTGTTTATTAAGGATTCTAAACAAACCATGCAAATTGAAGTAGAGCGGGAGAAACATACTTTTGAGAAATCGGAAAATTTTTTCACATTCTGTTTACTTCATGGTGTGTCACAAAGGCATCGTTGCAAAGATCATTCGCAATCACTTGCGTCAAACATTCATAAAGCCATCAAACCAGCATCATTTTTGGTGAAAAGTGTTCACTAATTGCATCAAATAATGGGCAAACTTCAATCGAAACCGAATCGAGGAAATTCATGATGCTTAAGCTAAAGCTAAGTACAGACGATTATCAGATCTTACAATATTGTCAGATCTGTCAGTGAAAAAACTGTTCCGTCTTACCGTCGCGTCGTCTGAACGCACACGCACAATTTTGTCTGACAATATTGTCAGACACGTCATTGTCAGATGATAATCTGACAAAAAATTGTCAGGTATCTTACAATCGTCTCAACACACAATTTTTATCATTGTCAGTCGATTAGGACATTGTCAGACTCATTGGTCATTGTCAGATGTTTTAATTGAAAACATCTTACAATTGCTGACAATTTCTTCATTGTTCGAAATGTCAATGGGTTGGTTAAAGAGATATAAAAAAATAGCTGACAATCAAATTGGGAAAAAATCTATCAACCGTGTGAACGGACAATTTTTCATTGTAAGAAATATGTCAATTGTCAGCAAATTGTTAGCAATTGTCAGAACATTGACAGTTCTGACAATATTGTAAGATCTGACAATCGTCTGTACTTAGCTTAAGACATTGACAGTTCTGACAATGTTGTAAGATCTGAAAATCGTCTGTACTTAGCTTAGCTGACAATCGTCTGTACTTGCTTAAGAGGCCTTTCCTTATATTTGAAGAAAAAACGAAAAAACGCTGATTCGCTCTAAAATTTCACGAAGGCGTTTGTGTGCGTATGGCAAAAATTTTAAAAGCATATGAAAGAACCATTTATTCTCTTTAAACGTGTGTAACCAGTTTTTGAATAATTGGCACACAGCAAAAGATATTTAAAAAATGTACTGATGTATTTTCAGATTTTTGCTGAAATTGCTTATCCGTCTACAAGTTCATAGATAAATTAGTGGTTTGATTAAAACGAATTTGGTCTTATTTTAAAGATATTAGAAGTATCTTCAAACGCGTGTGAGCCAAAAATCATAATACAGAAAAATTTCGAAAATATATTGATTTAAAAAACAGTAAAAATACAGTTTTACAACTCTTTTTTTGATTTGATATTGGAGATTTTTAACGTGTTTTTTCATGAAATAAATAAAAAAAAAAAGATATTATTTTAAATAACTTAAAAACACTTATTTTATTTATTTATTTACTTAAATGCATTTCGGAAGCTATGCTTCCATCGTCAGTAAGTTTTATATATAAATAATAATAAAAAAAAAAAAAAAATGTTTTGATATATTAAATACAAATAACTCATTTCAAACAAAAACAAACTACACAAACAAATTTATAGTGAATTTAAGATCTATTATAAAATTTTTTGAAAATTGGATCTTTTATTGGTCCATCGTCACTATTCATTAAATTATTTCTATTTTTGAAAATGTAAAGAGATTCAAAAGCATCTAATTCATAATGATTATTTACATTGCGAATTAATTTCAAATTTTGTAAGCTAAAATTATGGTTATTCTCCAGCATGTGTTGTGCTACACTCGACTTTTCAGGTTCATTGTATTTTACATGTGCAAAATGTTCTTTGAACCTTTTCATGATTGGTCTTCTTGTCTGTCCTAGATATTCCTTCCTACAATCGCTGCATCCAATAGTATAAATTCCTGATTGTTGATTTTTCTCAATTTTATCTTTTGAGCCACTAATCACATTTTTGAGTTTTATCTCACTACACTGACTCATTTTGATGTTTTGCCTACTAAAAATTGGTCTTAATTTTGATGTAATTTCTGGATAAAAATTGAATTTTGACCATTTCTTTTGTTCATAGTTTTCATTTCTGATTAAATCTAAAGTTGTATAATTTCTTAAGTTTTGTTTTCTTCTATGTGCAATCGTAAGATCATCTATTAATTGTTCTGTATATCCGTTTATCTTAGCTATTTCTTTGATCTTTCGTATTTCAATGTATTCTCTTTCTTTCTTTCTTTCTTTCTTTCTTTCTTTCTAATATATATTTAAATAATTTTGTTCGTGAACTAATCCTTACCGAAACATTTTTATTTTTAAATTCAAATTCGATTGTCAGATCTTAGATTTCTTCCCAATTTGATTGTCAGCTATTTTTTATCTCTCTTTAACCAACTCATTGACATTTGAACAATGAAGAAATTGTCAGCAATTGTAAGATGTTTTCAATTAAAACATCTGACAATGACCAATGAGTCTGACAATGTCCTAATCGACTGACAATGATAAAATTTGTGTGTTCAGACGATTGTAAGATACCTGACAATTTTTTGTCAGATTGTCGTCTGACAATGACGTGTCTGACAATATTCTCAGACAAAATTGTGTGTTCAGACGATTGTAAGACATTTGGAACAGTTTTTTCACTGACAGATCTGACAGTATTGTAAGATCTGACAATCGTCTGTACTTAGCTTTAGTTGCTGATGTATTGCATCAGCATCAGCTATGTTGCGCATCAGCATCGCAACAAAGCAAATGTTTGATGTTTATGAATTTACACGGTGTTTGATATATTTTGTTAACTTTAAACATGTGTACTCTCAAGCTGTCAGGTCAACTGTGCGGAATTCTTACCAATTATATTCTCTTCTAATCAACGTCGTGACGTTCCATTTTAAAACGAATACACTCCCAGTCTCGGCAAAAGATGTTTATTGATTTACATGTCTAAAAATACATTAACAGCTTAAAATTAGTTTATAAATTAATTTAGCAAACGCATTTATTGATTTGTAAATTGTGTTCTATTATATTTTGTTTAAATATGTATGTGTTCCTTTTTCAGCTATATATGGAACTTGTTGAGTTACACAAAAGCTTGGAAGCTCCTGGTGGAATGTATATGAATCCATTACTCTTTGCAAATCAAACACCAGCTCCATCTCCTTATTTGGCTCCTTATAGAGCACCTTATGCCCAGGTAATTTTATTCGTTTTATAAATTTTCGAGTTCTTAATTTATTTTTTCGACTTTTAAGATGCATCCAAGTACATCAAATTTCAACAGCAGTGAGGTGTATGAAGTGGACTGATTACGTTTAAAGGAACATGGTGGCAGATAAGCAAACATACCTTATTACCACTTCATCAATAATTATTATAATGAATAATATTTATTTAATTTTTTTATTATTTCATTAAGTTTATTTAGAAAGAATAAAAATTTCATATTATTTCCATGAGCACAAAGTATGTTTAGAAAATATGCCATTGTTATTTATAACGATTAGAACATGTTGATATTTAATCGTTTTGGAGTAAGTTTTTGTTTACCTACATCCACAACCAGAGCACAGAGGTCGATTTTAAGGTACCCGCAAACCAACGCGATGGCGGTGGCGATCACAGTAAAAATGTGGATGCCGCACATATAAATCAAAGGAGATGCACACATCTACGCGATTGAAGTGTGCCTCTCCTTTGATTTTTATATGAGGCATACACATTTTTATCGTGATCGCCATCGTCATCGCGTTGGTTTGCGCGCAGCTTTAAGGATTTAGGCGGCCAAAAATATTTTTAAGTGTGTTTAACTTTAAATCATATAAATTATAGTTGGAATCAACGGACTTTGTAAAATATGCATTTTTTTACACTAAAATTTTTAAAAGAAACAAATTTCAAAAACAATGACGTTTATTTTTTGCAATTACAAAATTCATTTTAACATTTGAAAAAAATATAATAACAATTATGTTTCATAATGGTTTTAAGGAACCAAAAGAAACATTTTGAAATTTAAAAATTTGTTTTTTATTACGTTTGAAATTCTTTTTCGTGACCTTTAATATTATAGTATATAATATATTGATCCTAATCCTGTAGGCTTTAGGTCTTCTTTGTTTTAACTTTTTGTTAAATAGACGACGTTTCGCACGTGGTTACGTGCTTCTTCAGGTCTCTATAAGATTTAAACAAATTAATACGTTTTTGTTAAATAGGTATATCAATTAGGTACTTACATTTAGATTATCCTAATAAATTATTTAAAATAAACTATTGTTTTTATCTATCGATAGATATTTTTTAATTTTTATTTATTTTTTATCTTTTAATATATTTGAAAGGAATTAGATCAAAATATATACTATAACCTAACATGTGTAGTAAACAATACAAACAAAAATACTGCCCGATAGATGATTTGGGTTTTTTTGCCTCCAAGTTGTATACTACACTTTATTTGTTTAAATAAAATAATAAACAGTTACACAATTTTTATATAAATATTTATTTATTTTATGTTTTTATTTTAAAATTTACAACTTTTTTATTTTTTGTGACGACGACGCGTTTCGGAGCTGCTACTCCATCATATATGAAACAGCAATAAAATTTGAACATAAACAATAAAAGAAAAAAGAAAACAACATTATAATCATACAAAAGATTAAAATAAAATAAAATCAACCAAAACAATAAACAACAACAAAATAAAACTAAAGAAAAAGAAAACTACATTACTAAAAAAACCCCAAACAAAGAACAACTAAACTTTCACCAACAACAACAACAGAAGATTTAAAAAAGCTCAAGTAAAATGATAGAAAACAACAACACTAAACAACAAAAGTATTCGACCTGATGATGGAGTAGCAGCTCCGAAACGCGTCGTCGTCACAAAAAATAAAAAAGTTGTAAATTTTAAAATAAAAACTTAAAATAAATAAATATTTATATAAAAATTGTGTAACTGTTTATTATTTTATTTAAACAAATAAACTGCCCGATAGGGGGCGATAATACTATAAAATAAATAGCTTACGAATATGAAAATAAACAAAATTATTAAAACATGGCCCTCACTTTGAAGTTATACGAACGGTATAAAAGCCGTTATTGATATTGAAAATATATCAGGAAACATTGATTCTTACCTGAATTATAATAATCCATCACAACCAATTAAGTATTTTTAAATTTTAATACACATTTTCAAATTATTTAACTCTTAAGATGAGAGGACACAAAAACGAGATGTATACTTTGAGAGAAGATCAAGTCCTGGGTGCTTGTGCAATTTCAAGGTAACAAGTTCGGGAATGTGGGTAGTAAATAATTGTCGTTGCCATTGTCCTCTAGGTTTGTAATTGTTACCGGCAAATTACTACAAATCTACGACTGTGCAGCTTCAAGTACAGAGAACCAGTGAATTTCACTAGGAGCGCGACGCTCAGTCAGTTATTTCTACAATCTTAAAATCAATAATCTCACTTTGATCATAAGAAGACAACGTCTACTCCTTACAGCTGTGGTCTAAACAAGTTAAGTCGTATGAGTTGCATCACGATTGGTGAACAAGTTGTCGCTTAGGGTATGTTGTATCTTTCAATATATATATTATAGTAAGCATGCAGGTGCTTGAGTAAATCCTTCTTATTCAAAGGTTTTGATACAATCCTTTTTACTATATTTGACGCGTTTTATTATGTACGAATCTGGATCGGGATCATCTTTTAACACGATTATACAACAACTATTCGTAGTGCTGCATGTCATGGACCCTGCTTAGATTGTGACTACTCACTACGTAGTGAATAGTCATGTCGTGTCTACACTCGAAATTTTTCAGTCATGTGTATCGCTGAACTCTGATGGAATATCTGTGAATAGAAAAAATTGATTCTGAGCACCATGAACACTGAGTTTAAATATTAAATAAATAAGATATTAAATAAATAGATAAATAAATAAATAAATAAAAAAAGTAGTTGCAAAATATGGCAGAAATTACAATTTTAGTAATTAAATCTGCTTCAGCATCTTTGCTGTTATCAATCCACCAATTCAATAAGTATTTTTTGCGTCTGCCATTGACCAACCACACATTTCTAATTTTTATTCTCATCTACTTCCCCCATTTAACGAACAAGACAAAAATGAAGGAAATGGTATTAAAGCCCGTATGATACTACATTTTTTTCTCATTTTTAATTCATTGAAAATGAAACTAAAGCAGCACGAAGGATTCATTATTGAAAATTCCCATATGATCGGGTGTGTACACATCAAACCATAAAAATGTGAAAATGTTACAAAAAAATGTGAGAATGGGCGGATTCAATAAAAATAGCTTAACATCTGAATTTTCAGATTTCTGAATTTGTGTCGTTGAACGCAAAAAAAATCTGAAATTTCAACGGAAAGTTATTGTGTCAAATTCCTGCATTTACCTAAAGGATTTACATTGAAGCGAAATAAAATAGAACTTTAATTACATTTGTGAATTAAACATTGAGAGTGAGTAGTTGTGATGATGAAAATATATGTAACTAAATCAGCAACAGGTTTCATTACCTTCATTAAAAGTCCTTTTATTGATATGTATGACTTACAAAAACATAGAAAAACTTTCCAAACATCAATTAAAAAAATTGTTGATTTAAAAATTCACTAAACAATAAACAAAAAGTTCGTTCATTTAAATAAGTATTAAATTTTATGACAAAAACTAAGAAAATCAACCACCAACAAGACGAAAATTATAAAGTTCAGCTTTTATGTGTGCTTTTGGTACTTCCCCACCACAAACAACTTTCATCTGAATTTTCAGATGAGAATTTCTTGTCTGAAAATTCAGATGAAACGTAACTAAACGTAACTAAAAGTCACTAAAAGTCATCTAACTTTTTAAGACAGCTGGCCAATCAGAAGCTCCAAAAATTCAGAAATCTGAAAATTCAGATGTAAAACGTAATCGATTGAACGCACCCAATGTCAGAAAAAATGTGAAATGTGAAAAAATGTATTAAAAATGTGATTCGATTTATGTCGAATTCCTTTCAAAAAAAGAATCGAATTTTTTTCCAAAAGAATCGAATTTTTTCTGTCAAAACGAATTTTTCTAGTGTAGCAAGATTGGTTTTGACAGAAAAAATTCGATTCTTTTGGAAAAAAATTCGATTCTTTTTTTGAAAGGAATTCGACATTACATTTTTCAGTTTCTAGCAGCTTTTTTGTTGACAGTTCAGAATTGAAAATTAAAACATATTTCAAAAAACATTATAAAACTAATTATTAATAAACATTTCGGACAAAATTCAATCGGATACAGTTTTGTGTTGCCGTCAATATAAATTAATCAAATATTGCATCATTAGAAGAGAAAACAAGAAAAGGATTTTTAAAAAATGTTGACAATTCATATTGTTTTTTTGCCAGATAAGTGCTTTTCCTTTCCTAAAAACAACATCTTTCCCTTTTTTCTTGGCTTACACTTTATTATGATTTAATGAGCTAAAAATGAAGAAAAAAATGTAGTGTCATACGGGCTTAAATGGAACATTTCGGATATGAAACATGATTGCTCACTACAATCTTTATATTTTCTTCCTGACTCTCGTCTCACTTTCCACCTCACCGATTTCAACTACAAACTGCCGTCACTACGTTTTAGGCAGTCACAAGCCGCGTTTTATTATCTACGGGTCTGGGTCGGGGTTATCTTTTAGCTCGTAATACAAAAACAAATTTGGATTTTCTATCGGGGATTACTTTATGGAACCAGTAGCCGCGTTTTATTATCTACGGGACTGGGTCGGGGTTATCTTTTAACACGTAATACAAAAACAAATTTGGATCTAGGTTTCTATCGGGGTTTGCTTTATGGAACCAGAATTAAGTTCTTACTTTGGCGGGTATACGGTATACGTCGGTAGAGAGTACAAACTGCAGTGCGAGGAAAAAAGAAAGTATCTACATGAAAAATAAACAAACATAAGACAAAAAGAGATGAGCCTACAACACTGTTTTCATTTGGATCCGTATCGTTTTATTATATCGGGATAAACCATATGGGTTATTGGCGATAGTAAAACGCTGTAGTGCCTACGTTCTGTAACTCGCGCATCGACAAAAAAGGTAGAGGAACGTTGGAAAATGGAACAAAACCCATATGATTTGTTTCAATTTTCATCGTTTCTCGACTGATTTTATCGATGCGAGAGTTACAGAACGTAGGCACAGAAATAAAATCTTACTCTGGCGGGTAGACGGCTCTTCAATCGTTAGGGAGTGCAAAATTGAACATTAAATAGGAGTTTTCAAAACGGTTTGATTTTCCTTTTTGTTGGCCTAAGAAAGCTTCCACAAAAAAATTTAATTGCCTGCCCCTTTTCTTAGCTTCAGGAGTGCACACCAAAACAAACCTAAATCGAGCTCGAGGTAGATTATTTTCTTTTGGAGGATTCAAATTAACCCTAAAAAAATTATTATGAAGCGGAAACTATCCTATATAACCAGAAGCGAAAATAACACAAAAATATTGAAATGAATAAAGCAGACGAAAACAAATAGTTTAACGATAAAGGCTCTCCCAAACCAACGCGAAATCGTAGCGAATCATTCACAATAATAAAAAATATGACAAACACACAACGCTAAACAACAACAAAAAACTGTCGTCGACGAATGTTTCGCGTTGGTTTGGGAGACCCTTAAATTAATATCAATAATTATTAACACTGAAATAGTGAATTGACAACGAAAACAAATATTTAATATCACGCTAATAAACTTACAATTATAGACATCTTATGATTACTGGAACAAGATCTGGTTGAATTCGTGAACTAGAGTGACTACCGCTCAGGGATATCACCATCCACATTTCTAATATGCTTTTAAAACTTAAAATATACTTTGCGATACAAATCAAAATCAAAGTTTTTTTGTTCTTATAAAAAAAGTGATACATGTACGGCAATACGGCATTAACAATGTCCTTTCTCTTTTGTTCATAAATTGAATTTAAATTCTCTGGAAATTTTATGCTATATTTCTTGAATTTTGTTTCTTGTTTCGTTCAATCGGATTCTTGAATGCTTGAATTCTTGAAGTAATCTCGATCTTGAAGCAATTGGATTCTTGAGTTTAAATTGAATGGGCGATCACGACTTTTCTTTTTGAGTGACGTCGTTGATCGCCGATTTCTTAAAATCCTAATAAAAAAGAACAAAAATAAGTCACTAAAAAAGGTATTTAGAGTTATAGTTATGAATGTATGTACATTGTACATATTCATATATATGTATATGTAAAAAGTATTTATTTAATTTCAGTTTTTGTATCTCTTTTTCTTTTCCATTTTTGTTTGAATTGATACGTTATATTTTTTGTTTTACTAAATTTGACTCAACCTTGAATTTAAATTATTGTGACTTTTATTATTGTGATTTGGATCGTATAAAAATAATACGGAGTATCTCTGCGTTCACGTTGAATTATGATTTGTATGATCGCACTTTTATGCGGCAGGGCTGTTTCAATGAGTCTTGTTGCACAATAAAATAAAAAAAAAATAGAAATCAATTTATTGCGCACGAAATACGACATATAAGGCATGTTCCTTTGGGCTGCAGCATCTACTGCCAAGTACTTCTGACTGCTTCAACTACTTCTGACTGCTTCAACTACTTCTACTCTGTCTCTATGGTCAAAGTAGTTCAAAGCACTTCAATAATGTAGTAACGAAATGAATCCACGCAAGAAAGCGACACCTTCAGTAGAAGAAATTACATAGTAAATTATTGTTGTTGATGTTTTCCATAATTTAAAATAAAATTCAGATACAAACAACAAAGCTTTCGTCTACATTGAGGTTAGATTTTTCTTTTGGCAAAAATTGAATAGATCCATTCATCATCTGCTGCGAAGTACTAAACAGGGTTACCAACAGGGCATTTTCGCCCGGAGACTCCGGGAATTCGATCTAATCTCCGGGCTCCGGGCTTAGCCGAAATTTCTCCGGGCCTAATGTTTGGATTATTTTATTTCATTCTTGAACGCATTCGAAATCTTCAAACACAAATTGCAATTTTCCATTCCTTAGGTTCATATTAGCATCCATTGGGTAGAAAGCTTTTAAAAAATGTTAAAGATAACATGAGTTATGAAAATAAAGATAAACGTAAAAACAAAATTTTTGTATGTACGTTTTGAACAACAAAAAGTAAACGCTAAAAAGTGTCATAGTGAAACAGCGACAAGGCATCAAAGCGATGAAAATGCGGCTAGTCGGGGTAGAGAAGAAGGACATACAATGGTTTTGGAAAAAATCTGCGGTTCTGGGTTTTTCCGAAGTCGGTAACCCTGACTAAAAAGTACTTTGCAAGGCCCAAAGGAACTTAAAACAATGTAAGTTAAATACCTACACACATTTTTCTTTTTTTTTTGAAAACTAACCCAAAATAGAAAACATCTTATTTTATTATATTTTTGGGGACAACTTCTCCCTCTTAGTGGAGATAATCCTTGTCCAATTAATTTAATATTTAATATTTAATATTATCCGGTTTTACTTGGCCTTTCGTTTTGTGGCTTTTGTTTACTTATTTATTTAATTCAGAGTGTTTCAAAATAGATTTAATTGTCTGAGTTCTTATTAAAGCACACTCCTCAGCCAAGAAACGCATTACCGACTATCACAAAGTCTATCCAACCAAACGAAATGATCCCATGGCCATTATACCGTTCAGATCAACGGGACAAAAAAAAACAGAAGGTCCTTTTTTTCTTTTATTGTCTTTTCTTTTCAACCTTAGATTTTAGAATAAGAAGATAAGGAAGAGGTATACAGTGAACTCTCTCATAACCGGACACTGATGGTACCCAGAAATTTGTCCGGTTATTAGAGGCGACCGCTTATGAGAAAACAAAAAAAAAATTAATTGAAAACCTTTCAAAAAATTTACAGATTTTACTCATAGAGTAACTATGGGGACATTGAAAATGACTTGTGCTAGCTCGATAAAATAAAAACATTAATAATCTTGGTGGTTTCTAATTTGTATCCTATAGTTGCACCAAAACTTCTGAAGCTGTCTAAGAAACCATTCTTCAGTCTGAAATTACAATATGTAGATATTTTAATTGTCAAATCCCAGTTGGCGGTTGAATTAATGTTGAGCAGTTCAGTTTATTTAATCACGGCGTTGATGTTGAAGAAAATCAAATATTTGCTCAAATTGATTTACAAGTCTCTCAACTTATTGAACTATTTATATACAGGCAAGTTATTTGATTTACTGTCAAAGTGAACCCTATTTGATTTGATGTGTAGCTCAAACTCAATGCAAACTTGATTTACCTAATTGTTTTTAGGTATTCTATAATACTTTGCATTTTGAACTCATCTTTTAATAAACTCGAGTCGTGTAATTTCTTAAGACAATATTGATGGTTTTGACAGTTAAGCAGTATTCTTTTATCTGAATATATGAAAAGCAAAGCACCAATTAAGTTGACAGCTGAGTTGACAACCAAATTGAATCGTTTTTTTTTCATTTGAGGACCTTAAGGTAGAACTGTAATAGTCGGAAGATGTTGGAAGAAAATTCTCACAGTTCACTTACGTATGGAGCGGTCGGTGAGCGCTCTTCACTTCCGAAAGCAAAAGTAAAAAAGTGGTCGAAACGAAGCAAAACTCAATTATGGGCACGTCATATAAATTCATTGCTTTCGTTTCGTTTCGTACGACCACTTAGGTCGGCATCCGACTATTATAGTTCTACCTTTAACCTTGAACATCTGAACATTGGAACTAAATCTGTATAAGTTTATTAAAGAAGTTCAATTATATTGCAGTACCTACGAATATTCTAAGTTCAATAATCGCATTTGCTTAGACGTATAGGTAAAGTTTTGTAACATAAATTTATAGCCTGAGATTTTACTTGAATTCTAAGACCTTAACCTCAAAGATCCGATAATTAGAACAGAAGATAAAAGCTTACCAAATAAACCCTTTTCGATATTTATATTTAAGTTGCTTAGGTAAGTTAATCCTACCTCTAGAGTGTAGACTGATTAATGTTAACTTAAATACCTTAACCTTCAACAACTGGCCCTTAGAACTAATGTCGTAAGTTTATTAAAGAGAAACCAACAAAAATCTATCCTATTCTTCTATTCCTTCTAACATTTGTCTAATTTATAAGACCCTAGGTCTTACTGGCATTTATATGTTTGTGTTGTTGTTTAAACTCAAGTAGGTACCTTTGCATTTTTCAGGCTCAAAAATAACATTGGTTTTGGGGGTAGGTCAAGTTAAAAAATCGCATTGGGTTAGACGTAAGTCAAGTTCAAAAATCGCATTGGTTTAGATGTTGGTCAAGCTTGTAAATCGCATTGGTTTAGACGTAGTTCAAGTTCAAAAGTCACATTGGCTAAGACGTAGGTCAAGTTCCAAAATCGCATTGGCTTAGACGTTGGTCAAGCTCAAAAATCGAATTGGTTTAGACGTATAGTTCAAGTTAAAAAATCACATTGGCTTGGACGTAGGTCAAGTTCAAAAATCGCATTGGCTTAGACGTAAGTCAAGTTCAAAAATCGCATTGGTTTAGATGTTGGTCATAAACTTGTAAATCGCATTGGTTTAGACGTAGTTCAAGTTCAAAAGTCACATTGGCTAAGACGTAGGTCAAGTTCCAAAATCGCATTGGCTTAGACGTTGGTCAAGCTCAAAAATCGAATTGGGTTAGAGGTATAGTTCAAGTTAAAAAATCACATTGGCTTAGACGTAGGTCAAGTTCAAAAGTCGCATTGGTTTAGACGTTGGTAAAGTTCAAAAATCGCATTGGTTTAGATGTTGTTTTGTCACATAAATTTGTAGCCTGAGATTTTACCTTAATTCTAAGACATTAACCTCAAAGATCCGATAATTAGAACAGAAGATAAAAGCTTACCAAATAAACCCTTTTCGATATTTATATTTAAGTTGCTTAGGTAAGTTATAATCCTACCTCTAGACTGATTGAAGTTAACTTAAATACCTTAACCTTCAACAACTGGCCCTTAGAACTAATGTTGTAAGTTTATTAAAGAAAAACGCAAGTAGGTAGGTACCTTTGCATATTTCAGGCTCAAAAATAACATTGGTTTGGACGTAGGTTAATTTCAAAAATCGCATTGGCTTAGACGTTGGTCAAGCTCAAAAATCGCAATGGTTTAGATGTTGTTTTGTCACATAAATTTGTAGCCTGAGATTTTACTTTAATTCTAAGACATTAATCAACCCTTTTCGATTAGGTATTATATTTAAGTTGCTTCGCTAGGTTAATTCTACCTCTAGTTAACCTCAATTTAAATACCTTAACCTTCAACATCTGGCCCTCATAGAAATAAAGTTATAAGTTATAATCAAAGAGGTTCAAGTATAGGTCTCTGTGCATTATGCATATTCTAGGTTCAACAATCGAATTGATTAAGAATGAAGTCAAGTTTTGTCACATAAATTTTGAAGCCTGACATTTAACTTATTTCAAAACCTTCTTTAAGATCCGATTATTAGTACAGAAGTAAAAAGGCAACCACACCAACTAAATCAATCCTTTTAAATAAATGTACATACATAACATTGTATGTAGCTACCTATATAGATACGTAGGTATATGAATTTTGTTGGCGATGCTAACAAAGCCAATTTTTTGTATTCAATTTTTTTTATTTATGCAATTATTTATTTTGATGAATTAAACCTAAACGTTTTTCACCTACATTTTTATGTTATTTCAATTATTAACTGAATAAATTAGTTTGATATTTTACCTTCATTTTAAGATCTTTATTTTGAATATCCGATTATTAGAACAGAAGTTATAAGCCAACCAAACCAACCTAATCGTACCATTACGAATAATATTTGCAAAATACCTACAACAATTTAATCAACATAACATTTTACAGACATACCTAACCTACTTAATAATGTAGCTATGTATGTATGTATATCATTTTTGTTCCCGATGCGAAGCCAATTTTTTTTGCCACGCCACAGTGCAGTGGTGGTTTTTTATTGCACACATTCCACTCCAACCAACGTCTTGCCCACACCCTTACAGCAATGTATATTCTTTGTGGGTACGTTTTTTTCTTTTTCTTTTTGTTTTCTTGTTCCTCACGTCATTTGCCGTGATGAAATTAAATTTTGATGCAGATTTGTAGCCTGTCATTTTATCTTTCATTATCTATCTTAATATTAAGCATCCGATAACTATAACCTGAGTAATAGGCTTCTAAGTGCGCTCAAATCGAGTGATTTTAAGATTTTATACAAATTCAACTATCCTCCACTGAAGCTCGTCGGTTGGCGACGATCAACGTGTAGGTACGGTTCATCGATTGTGTATTTAGGTTCATTTTGGTATTTTCTTTGGTAACACCAACCAAAAATTCGATCCTGAACCCCCTATACGCTAGAGTTCATTTCGTTCATTTGTTATATATTCATTTGTTCATTTAATCATTTTGGGAACACCATATTTTTCTCAAAACGACCCTATAAACATTTTCAATGTTAAAATACATAACCACATTCATATTCTAGAATTTTCCTTTTCTAATCCGAGTGCGTTCTCGCATTTTAAAAATTGGAATTTACTTTAAAAACAGAAAAAAGTGTGAGAGATACAACAAAATTTCACCAATGAATGAATTTTTGTCCAAGAAAAAATATTTTGATTTTTTTTCTTGCAAGGATTTCACCCCTATAATATTCATATTTCTATTTACTATCAAAAAATAGCGAAATAGACCTTATAAAAATTGAAAAAGAGTACTCCACGTGCACTTTGTCCGTTTATGAGAGAGCCAAATTCTATTGCGGTTATTAAATTTGGTGTCCGCGTCCGGTTATTAAAGAGTCCATTTATGGGAGAGTTATTGCTATGAAAAATCAGGAATTCAATTCTGTTCTTTGAAATCTGTCCGGTTATGAGAGGTGTCCGCTTATGGGAGGTGTCCGTTTGCAGAGAGTATATTGTATATCACATATACAGTGTATGTAAGTGAAGCACCAAATTAAAAAAAAAAAAAAAAAAAAAAAAAAGGTGCCTATCTGTCATCTTGCCGAAAGTGTTTCGAGATTTTCAATCATTAAAAGAATGAAAAAAGATAATTAAACTAAATAAAAAAATGAAATAAAAATGAGAATAGTGATAACTTTCAGTAGGTACTTTATTATAAAAAATATAAAACAACATGCGGTGCTGGTTGTGTTAAATTGTGTGAAAACACCTATAATATGGAGTTAAAAATCTTTTCAATTTCAAGGGCTGATTGTGTCTCAAATTCCACTTAAATTAATGTGAAGTGATGTTTTTTATGTAAATATATTATCCAAGAATACTTTAAAATTGATATTTATCATAGCATTTTGCTATAAAAAAGCCTAATTTATTGAAAATACAAATATACTTTGAAACGTGATATGTCAGGTGCCTATATGTCAAAATTGAAGTTCTCGTCCAGGGTCGAATTAGCTTTTGTTGATGGCAAGACGCTTAAATACATTGAGCACCACTAGTGCACAGTAATTTTACTTACTTTATGTGGAATATGAGACACAGTTTACCTGTGAAATGAACAAAAGTTGCACTGCTTATTATAGGTGTTTTTAACGGAGCACCGCATGTAGTTTTATATTTTTATATCAATGAAGAAAAGCATAATATATTCACATTATTTACTTTTATTTCACTTGTTTATTTAATTTATTAAGCCTTTTTTTAATAAAAAAAAATCTCAAACACATTCCTCAAAAAAACAGCTAAAAATTCCTTTGAGCGCCCCATGATTTAGCTGTCTAACTGCATGCCTTCCCTGTGTCAATGCATCTGTGTTTGTGTTACTCACACTATTTTGAAAAATGCTTCACTTTTTCCTCGATATGCCCATTCCTTATTTCTTCTTCTAAGATCAATTCAATTTGCATCGCATCAAGTTTGGTGGAAATTAAGTTTTATTTAATTTGAACAAACTCATTCATTATTTCAGTTGTCGTTTGCGACATCTAGGTATGAATCGGAGATCCTTATCCATTCCTAAGGATGTGTTCAGTTACTATCAATGCTACTGACATACCCGTGACTTATGTCGACTATCACAAAGTCTATCCAACCAAACGAAATGATCCCATGGCCATTATACCGTTCAGATCAACGGGACAAAAAAAAACAGAAGGTCCTTTTTTTTCTTTTATTGTCTTTTCTTTTCAACCTTAGATTTTAGAATAAGAAGATAAGGAAGAGGTATACAGTGAACTCTCTCATAACCGGACACTGATGGTACCCAGAAATTTGTCCGGTTATTAGAGGCGACCGCTTATGAGAAAACAAAAAAAAATTAATTGAAAACCTTTTAAAAAATTTACAGATTTTACTCATAGAGTAACTATGGGGACATTGAAAATGACTTGTGCTAGCTCGATAAAATAAAAACATTAATAATCTTGGTGATTTCTAATTTGTATCCTATAGTTGCACCAAAACTTCTGAAGCTGTCCAAGAAACCATTCTTCGGTCTGAAATTACAATATGAAGATATTTTAATTGTCAAATCCCAGTTGGCGGTTGAATTAATGTTGAGCAGTTCAGTTTATTTAATCACGGCGTTGATGTTGAAGAAAATCAAATATTTGCTCAAATTGATTTACAAGTCTCTCAACTTATTGAACTATTTATATACAGGCAAGTTATTTGATTTACTGTCAAAGTGAACCCTATTTGATTTGATGTGTAGCTCAAACTCAATGCAAACTTGATTTACCTAATTGTTTTTAGGTATTCTATAATATTTTGCATTTTGAACTCATCTTTTAATAAACTCGAGTCGTGTAATTTCTTAAGACAATATTGATGGTTTTGACAGTTAAGCAGTATTCTTTTATCTGAATATATGAAAAGCAAAGCACCAATTAAGTTGACAGCTGAGTTGACAACCAAATTGAATCTTTTTTTTTTTTTCATTTGATGACCTTAAGGTAGAACTGTAATAGTCGGAAGATGTTGGAAGAAAATTCTCTCAGTTCACTTACGTATGAAGCGGTCGGTGAGCGCTCTTCACTTCCGAAAGCAAAAGAAAAAAGTGGTCGAAACGAAGCAAAACTCAATTACGGGCACGTCATATAAATTCATTGCATTCGTTTCGTTTCGTACGACCACTTAGGTCGGCATCCGACCATTATAGTTCTACCTTTAACCTTGAACATCTGAACATTGGAACTAAATCTATATAAGTTTATTAAAGAAGTTCAATTATTGTTCAAGTCCAAATGTAAACAAGTGAAAGGAAGCCTTAGTGTGAACGTTGATGCAATTTACAAACACATTCACCTAATACCTAATCTCCAAATGCACACTAATTTGTTTCATTTCCTCCCATTCCGAATTGAATATCGCTGCCGCCGTCTTTTCTTTTACCATATAGTTCATTCTCTTTTTTCAATCACCAGCGACCAGACCTCCACCACCGCCATCACACCAGCTCACCACTAAAATTAAATATAAGATTTCTTTTTTCTTGAATCAAATCCAATAAAGTTATAAAGTATAAGTAAAGTCGTTTTATTGAAGAATTAAATAGAGCGTGAAATTATCCAAATTAAGCATTGGTCCTATCGACCCGGATTTTTTTTTTATCATTTTATAACATTCGTGAAAAAGCGTGGTCGGTGGAGGCACGTGGTCGGCGACGGCAACATCATCAACATCCATCACCAGGACATCATCACCTGCATAGTGCAGTAATTTGGGGGCAATTTGTGAAAAATCAGCGCGCGCCGACCTATTTTGTGGCACATTTTTCATTGAGTTTCCGACGACACGAAAGTCACGTGGTCGTCGACGGTCGTTCAAGTCATCGGCAACGTTGGACAACAGCTTCATTTACCATCGCTCATCAAGTTTGAGGCGAATTGTTGGTCTGTGTGATGACAATTGGAGCCAACCCCATTTGTGGCTCATTTTAAGCTCTGTCGACGGTCATCTAGGTGACGGTAGCGTTGAACGACGGTCTCATTACCAGCGTACCACAAGTTCATGGCAATATCGCCATCGGACATCGTCATCCACAAGTAAATTTTTCGACGACACGAAACTACAACGCCGACTGAATTTGTAGCGCATTCCTTCATCATCATCGGCGACCACCAAGTTTGTGGCGACGTCATCATCAGTGCCGACCGATTTTAGTGGCACTTTTCATCATCATCGGCGACCACCAAGTTTGTGGCGACGTCATCATCAGTGCCGACCGATTTTAGCGGCACGTTTCGTCATCGTCGACGTCACAATCAATTTGCATTTTTTCGTCCACTTGACATCATCATTGGCCACCAATTCTGTGGCGAATATTTTCTGTCTGTGGGACGATACGACGTCATAACGCTACCATTTTTGTGGCGACGTCATCATCAGCGCCGACTGAATTTGTGACACATTCCTTCATCAGTATCGTTGTCTTCGAAGTTTTTTGGAGATAAATTTTAATACTTCGTCTGTGGGACGACATTTTCATCGGCCAAGTTGGATTTTGGCGCATTTTTTATTATTTTTTTTTTCGACAAAGACTGTTCCTTCTAAGACCTTGTAAATAGTTTTACTTTTGGAACGTCATCATCGTCAGCATTCGCCAACCAAGTTTAAGTTTTTGCGAACTTCATCATCATCATCCTCATATTAAAGAGTAAGAGTGTCAACACCGTTGGATCCAGGAAAAGCTGTTATCATCGGTCATCATAAAATTTTGATCTTATGTACAGGTATTTATGCAACCTTTTTCCAATTTGCTTTGTTTGATTATTTAAATAAAAAACATTTAATTTCGAGAAACGAATCACATTCTGCGTGTCAACTTAAATATATCACGCGAACCATAAGTGGTAGCAATTTTATTTTTTTCTCTCTTTCGCGTTCGGTAGTTATTTTATCCGGGAATTTGAATTGATATTAGCTATGAGTTTGGAGGAGTTAATTTTGGCATGCGACACGTTGGTCGATTTTCACGCATCATTTAGAGAAAAACAAAGTAAAGATCTTTCCAAACCGGTACTTGAAGCATTTCGCATCGAACTCCAAGATCTTTGGGCTGACGTTAAACGGTCATATAATCAATTTGTGCAAGCGGCAGCTGGGGATGATGAACTCAGGGCGTCACTCGTTGTGGTCAAGTCCAAATCCAGAAGTTCATCAAACACTTATATAGAATTCCTTAGCGAAATTTTAGAATTGTCGGGTTCGGGTGAAGGCAAGGCAACATCAAAAAATGGAAAGGATGATTCCGCGGTTGAACACAAATGTAATGTTACACATAATACGCATATTCCCCCGTGCGAAGCTGAAATTTTTAGTGGTAGTTTTTTAAAATGGCCCTCTTTTCGAGATATGTTTATGGCTCTATATGTCCGTCATTCAAAGCTTAGTCCCGTACAGAAACTTTTTCATTTACGCGCTCGTACGAAGGATCATGCTTTGAGTATAGTTTCTAAATTTGAAATAACAAATGAAAACTTCGAACCCGCGTGGTCAGCACTCAAAGCGTATTATGAGAATACTCGAATACTGGTGAATAGTCATTTGGCTGTTCTGTTAGGGCAATCATGTATCAAAGAGGAATCGGCCACAGCATTAAAAGAACTTCAAAGCAATATTAATGAAGCTCTCATTGCTTTCAAATCTTATAGTATTGAAACAGCAAGTTGGGATGCGTTTATAACGTATTTATGCGCGACTCGCCTTCCGCCGCAAACTCTTGCTCTATGGGAAGAATCTCTCGAAAAGCCAACCGAAATACAAACTTGGACTAGCATGAATACTTTTATTACGAATAGGTATCGTGTTTTAGAAAATGTATCGGATATGCAAAAAGCCACAAGTGCACCTCGAGTTTTAGGGGCGAAGCAGCAGGCTTCAATTAATCCATCTCGCGTTCGTGCGCATCACGTACAAGTTACGACCAAATGCAAAATTTGTCCCGGAGAGCATGCGTTACGTTTATGTCCCGATTTTTTAAAAATGTCCGTTGCGCAAAGAAGAAACACAGTGCGAAGATTAAAGCAATGTTATAATTGTCTTTCGATTACTCATATGGTGCCCCAATGTAAAAGTCGAAGTACCTGTTTTCATTGTAAGAGAAAACATCATTCGCTTTTACATTTTACTCCATCGGGGAGTTTAAATGCGAATATACAGTCCACTTCGTCTCAAGGTTTAAATACTCAAGGTACTATTTCAAACACTAACAACAATTCTCAAGATTCAAATCTCAATGCCCAAGCTTTTTTCGCTAAATCGCAGCGAGCAACTCTTTTGGCTACGGCTATTGTAAGAATTCATCAAAATCAAACGGATTCTGAGTAGAGAGCACTAATAGATCCGGGTTCAGAAGTTTCATTCATTTCTGAAGAAGTTCAAAGAAAACTTCAACTGCCGACGCGGCCAGTTAACGCAACTATTGCTGGTATTAATGCTTCACAAACGGCAACCTCTTCAAAAATTTGTTCGTTCATATTAAAATCCAAGTTCGATAAATCGTTTACTCTCTTGGCGCAAGCTCTTGTTCTCAAATCGGTGACTGATAATCTGCCCTCTATTTCAGTCGATTTAGGAGATACCCACAAAATTTTCGATTTTCCGTTGGCAGATCCGTTTTTCGCTCAACGTTCACGGATCGATTTACTCATCGGTGCAGATTTATATCCCTTCATCATTCGCGATGGTTTAAAGCATAAGGTGTTCAAGCAGCTAATGGCCCAAAACACCGTTTTTGGATGGGTTCTACTTGGCCCATTGCCAAATGTTCATGAAAATTCTCAATTTTCACAATCACTATCTTTTTTTAACGAAATAAGTTTAGATGAAGAACTTCAAAAATTTTGGGAGATAGAAGAAGTTCCAAGTGCTAAAGTTATGACAGCCTCAGAGCAATACTGTGAAAAGTTTTTTGAAGAAACTACTTACCGCGATGAAACGGATCGCTTTGTAGTGCGGTTACCGTTTAAGGAAGAATTTTCTCAAAAGTTTTGTTTGGGTGCGTCATACGAAAATGCAAAACGGCTGTTCTTGAACAATGAAAGGCGTCTTTTACGCGATTTAAGTCTAAAACAACAGTATGATTCCACTTTATCGGAGTATGTTGATTTAGGTCACATGAAACCTAGTCAATGTCTAGACATTGATTGCCCTGAAAGGAACTATTTTTTTATGCCCCATCATGCAGTTATCAAGCCTGACAGCTTGACCACAAAGGTTCGTGTTGTTTTTAACGCGTCCTTTTGTGCATCAGGTGGAAATAGTTTAAATGACGCGCTGCATCCGGGACCTGCACTCCAATCCGATATAACCTTTTTGATATTGAATTGGCGTTTATACAAATACGTTTTCAATAGCGATATAGAGAAAATGTATCGTCAAATTAAGATTCATTCCGATCAAACACAATTTCAAAAAATACTATTTCGCGAAAACCCCAAAGATCCTATCACTACTTTCGAGATGACAACGCTCACATTTGGCGTGTCATGCTCGCCCTACTTAGCAATTCGTACGTTGCACCACTTAGCCAAAATAACAGAAGATTCTAATCCACTCGTTGCCAACATCCTAAAAAGGGAATTATTTGTAGACGATGTCTTGTCTGGCGCCCATGATATTTCAACAGCACAAAGGGCTCAATCGGAACTAATTTTCGTTTTGCAGTCGGCAGGACTAAATTTAAGAAAATGGACCGCGAACGCTAAAGAGTTATTGCAATTTATTCCTAAAAATTCATTGCTACATGAAGATTTTTTAAAGTTCGATGACAAAAGTTCAGTGAAAACATTAGGCATTCAATGGAAGGCGACTCAGGATACATTTTCCTTTTCCGTTAAACCAACTCCCCAGTTACATTCGATCACGAAACGTTCAGTATTATCAGAAATAGAAAAATTGTATGACCCGGTGGAATGGTTAGCCCCGGTAGTGATAAGTGCAAAAATTTTAATGCAACAAATATGGAAAGATAAAACAGACTGGGATGAGTGCCTTCTTCCCAATACCAAGCAAATGTGGAAAACGTTTGTGTCGAATTTATCAAAAATTGCATCCTTGAAAATTCCTCGATGGGTCGAGTATTGTCCGCAAGCGGTAACACAGATACATGGGTTCTGTGATGCCTCTGAAAAAGCCTACGCAGCTTGTATATATTTACGAGTGCAGCTTCAAGGAAAGTTCACATCCCATCTGTTATGGGCTAAGTCAAAGGTCGCCCCAGTCAATACAATATCCCTGCCAAGATTGGAGTTACAAGGCGCTGTTCTTTTATCCAAAATGCTTCGTTTGACTTCAACCTCATTGTACCTTTCCAACCTGTCTTCAGTTCATTTGTGGACGGACTCCACTATTGTATTAGCTTGGCTCCAGAAGCATCCCAGTTCCTGGAAAACCTTTGTAGCTAACCGGACAGCAGAAATATTAAAAAATACTTCCGAGACAAATTGGTCGCATATTATATCATCGAAAATCCAGCTGATATCGCTACAAGAGGAGTGTCTCCGAGCGAACTTAAACAAAGTGATTTATGGTGGCACGGTCCCCAATGGTTACTTCAATCTCAATCAGAATGGCCAAAATCAGAGCCGAAACCGGTTAACGAATCACTTTTAGAGCTAAAAACCACTAAGGCATTCGTAGGTCAAGTCACCGAAGATTTCGAAAATGACGTAGAAAAATTTTCTAACTGGCACAAAATCGTTTGCGTTATTGCATATATCTTTCGATTTTTCCATTCGTTCAAAAAACGCGGTCATGCGAAACATTCGAGTCCACAACTCTCACACAAAGAAATTGTTTTTGCCAAACGTAGATTTATAATTTTAACTCAAAAGAAGTATTTTGGAAAAGAGTATTCAGATTTAGTAGCGGGAAAAAAGTTAGCATCGAAAGGTTGGTTGGAAAAATTTAATCCTCTTATTGATTCAATGGGTGTTATGCGTTCCAATGGCAGATTAGTATTGTCAAATTTATCTTACAACGAAAAATATCCGATTTTATTGCCTGCCAGTTGTCTGTTTTTGGAGCGATATGTTAATTTTGTGCATGTTCTATCGATTCATGGTGAAATTCAACTTATGCTGCGTATGGTTAGGTCCGAATACTGGGCACCACGTATTAAAAATCTTATTAAGAAATGCATATTTCGTTGCACAACATGTACTCGATATAAAAAAACACATTCAAACCCAATTGATGGGTGCTTTACCCGCTGAGAGAACTGTTTTAAATCGTCCATTTACGAACGTCGGTGTAGATTTTGCAGGGCCATTTTTTATAAAAACTTATTACGGCCGAAAATGTCGAGTAGACAAGGGGTATGTTAGTATTTTTGTCTGTTTCGCAACCCGTGCCATTCATTTAGAATTGGTGAGTGATCTCACAACACAAGCCTTTTTAGCGGCTTTTACTCGATTTGTATCCCGAAGAGGAACGCCTGCTCAAATGTTCTCCGATCATGGAACTAATTTTGTGGGGGCTTCTCGAAGTCTTTTTCCTGATTTTCATAAATCTCTCACTCATAATTCAAGCGCATTAGGGCATAGTTTTTCCCAAATCACTTGGAATTTTATTCCACCCGGTTTGCCTCACATGGGAGGGTTGTGGGAAGTGGGAGTCAAAAGCTTCAAAATGCATTTTCAAAAGGCTGCTGGCAATGAAAAATTCACTTATGAAGAATTTACTACATTACTTTCTCGAATTGAGTGTACGTTAAATTCGCGACCTTTATCGCCCATGTCAGAAAATGTTTCAGATGTGGTTTCGTTGACTCCTGGTCATTTTCTGACAGGTGGCTTAATGACTGGTTTGCCAGAGCCTTCTTACAACGACCAATCACTTAGTATAATGAACCGGTGGACAAAGTTGAAAATACTTCACCATAAGCTGAGTGCACGATGGAAAGAAGAGTATTTAAAGGAACTCCATAAGCGGTATAAATGGAAATATCCAGAAAGAAACGTTCAAATAAATGATCTGGTCATTATCCGAAATGAAAACTTACCACCCAACGAGTGGCGCCTGGGTCGCGTCATTAAGGTTTATGCCGGACCAGATAATAAAATTCGGGTCGCGGAAGTCAAAACGTCGAATGGAATAGTCACACGGTCAATCGCCAAACTTTGCATCCTCTTGCCTCAAAAGCAAGATGATTGCGATAACGAGCGTTAAAAATCGAATTTATGTATCAATAGAGTATCCATTTTTTGATAACAATAAGAAAGAAAGAAAAACCTTTGTTGCCACTTAGGAAAACATGGTAAAAATCCAAATCAACTTGAATTTTTCATAACTAAAGCAAATAAAAAAAAAAATAACTAAAGCAAATTGGCAAAACTTGTATAGTACCTTTAACTTTGAATAAAAAAAAAAAAATATATATATATATTTATATAGATTGTCAATTTTGTAAACTTGGTAACTTTAACTTAAATGGAAAATTATTTGTAAATATTAATTTTTTCTCTCAATCCTAATTAAAAATCATTTGTATATTTAGATGACTGGTTGGTGATTTGTGGAGGTTTGGGAGTTTTCTTTTCGTTTATTGATTGCAATAAATATTGCAAGGCGGGCAGTAATGTTCAAGACCAAATGTAAACAAGTGAAAGGAAGCCTTAGTGTGAACGTTGATGCAATTTCCAAACACATTCACCTAATACCTAATCTCCAAATGCACACTAATTTGTTTCATTTCCTCCCATTCCGAATTGAATATCGCTGCCGCCGTCTTTTCTTTTACCATATAGTTCATTCTCTTTTTTCAATCACCAGCGACCAGACCTCCACCACCGCCATCATACCAGCTCACCACTAAAATTAAATATAAGATTTCTCTTTTCTTGAATCAAATCCAATAAAGTTATAAAGTATAAGTAAAGTCGTTTTATTGAAGAATTAAATAGAGCGTGAAATTATCCAAATTAAACAATTATATTGCAGTACCTACGAATATTCTAAGTTCAATAATAGCATTTGCTTAGACGTATAGGTAAAGTTTTGTAACATAAATTTATAGCCTGAGATTTTACTTGAATTCTAAGACCTTAACCTCAAAGATCCGATAATTAGAACAGAAGATAAAAGCTTACCAAATAAACCCTTTTCGATATTTATATTTAAGTTGCTTAGGTAAGTTAATCCTACCTCTAGAGTGTAGACTGATTAATGTTAACTTAAATACCTTAACCTTCAACAACTGGCCCTTAGAACTAATGTCGTAAGTTTATTAAAGAGAAACCAACAAAAATCTATCCTATTCTTCTATTCCTTCTAACATTTGTCTAATTTATAAGACCCTAGGTCTTATTGGCATTTATATGTTTGTGTTGTTGTTTAAACTCAAGTAGGTACCTTTGCATTTTTCAGGCTCAAAAATAACATTGGTTTTGGGGGTAGGTCAAGTTCAAAAATCGCATTGGGTTAGACGTAAGTCAAGTTCAAATATCGCATTGGTTTAGATGTTGGTCAAGCTTGTAAATCGCATTGGTTTAGACGTAGTTCAAGTTCAAAAGTCATATTGGCTAAGACGTAGGTCAAGTTCCAAAATCGCATTGGCTTAGACGTTGGTCAAGCTCAAAAATCGAATTGGTTTAGACGTATAGTTCAAGTTAAAAAATCACATTGGCTTAGACGTAGATCAAGTTCAAAAATCGCATTGGCTTAGACGTAAGTCAAGTTCAAAAATCGCATTGGTTTAGATGTTGGTCATAAACTTGTAAATCGCATTGGTTTAGACGTAGTTCAAGTTCAAAAGTCACATTGGCTAAGACGTAGGTCAAGTTCCAAAATCGCATTGGCTTAGACGTTGGTCAAGCTCAAAAATCGAATTGGGTTAGAGGTATAGTTCAAGTTAAAAAATCACATTGGCTTAGACGTAGGTCAAGTTCAAAAGTCGCATTGGTTTAGACGTTGGTAAAGTTCAAAAATCGCATTGGTTTAGATGTTGTTTTGTCACATAAATTTGTAGCCTGAGATTTTACCTTAATTCTAAGACATTAACCTCAAAGATCCGATAATTAGAACAGAAGATAAAAGCTTACCAAATAAACCCTTTTCGATATTTATATTTAAGTTGCTTAGGTAAGTTATAATCCTACCTCTAGACTGATTAAAGTTAACTTAAATACCTTAACCTTCAACAACTGGCCCTTAGAACTAATGTTGTAAGTTTATTAAAGAAAAACGCAAGTAGGTAGGTACCTTTGCATATTTCAGGCTCAAAAATAACATTGGTTTTGGGGGTAGGTCAAGTTCAAAAATCGCATTGGGTTAGACGTAAGTCAAGTTCAAATATCGCATTGGTTTAGATGTTGGTCAAGCTTGTAAATCGCATTGGTTTAGACGTAGTTCAAGTTCAAAAGTCACATTGGCTAAGACGTAGGTCAAGTTCCAAAATCGCATTGGCTTAGACGTTGGTCAAGCTCAAAAATCGAATTGGTTTAGACGTATAGTTCAAGTTAAAAAATCACATTGGCTTAGACGTAGGTCAAGTTCAAAAATCGCATTGGCTTAGACGTAAGTCAAGTTCAAAAATCGCATTGGTTTAGATGTTGGTCATAAACTTGTAAATCGCATTGGTTTAGACGTAGTTCAAGTTCAAAAGTCACATTGGCTAAGACGTAGGTCAAGTTCCAAAATCGCATTGGCTTAGACGTTGGTCAAGCTCAAAAATCGAATTGGGTTAGAGGTATAGTTCAAGTTAAAAAATCACATTGGCTTAGACGTAGGTCAAGTTCAAAAGTCGCATTGGTTTAGACGTTGGTAAAGTTCAAAAATCGCATTGGTTTAGATGTTGTTTTGTCACATAAATTTGTAGCCTGAGATTTTACCTTAATTCTAAGACATTAACCTCAAAGATCCGATAATTAGAACAGAAGATATAAGCTTACCAAATAAACCCTTTTCGATATTTATATTTAAGTTGCTTAGGTAAGTTATAATCCTACCTCTAGACTGATTAAAGTTAACTTAAATACCTTAACCTTCAACAACTGGCCCTTAGAACTAATGTTGTAAGTTTATTAAAGAAAAACGCAAGTAGGTAGGTACCTTTGCATATTTCAGGTTCAAAAATAACATTGGTTTGGACGTAGGTTAATTTCAAAAATCGCATTGGCTTAGACGTTAGTCAAGCTCAAAAATCGCAATGGTTTAGATGTTGTTTTGTCACATAAATTTGTAGCCTGAGATTTTACTTTAATTCTAAGACATTAACCTCAAAGATCCGATAATTAGAACAGAAGATACCAAATCAACCCTTTTCGATTAGGTATTATATTTAAGTAGCTTAAGAATGAAGTCAAGTTTTGTCACATAAATTTTGAAGCCTGACATTAAACTTATTTCAAAACCTTCTTTAAGATCCGATTATTAGTACAGAAGTAAAAAGGCAACCACACGAACTAAATCAATCCTTTTAAATAAATGTACATACATAATATTGTATGTAGCTACCTATATAGATACGTAGGTATATGAATTTTGTTGGCGATGCTAACAAAGCCAATTTTTTGTATTCAATTTTTTAATTTATGCAATTATTTATTTTGATGAATTAAACCTAAACGTTTTTCACCTACATTTTTATGTTATTTCAATTATTTTTTAACTGAATAAACTAGTTTGATATTTTACCTTCATTTTAAGACCTTTATTTTGAATATCCGATTGTTAGAACAGAAGTTATAAGCCAACCAAACCAACCTAATCGTACCATTACGAATAATATTTGCAAAATACCTACAACAATTTAATCAACATAACATTTTACAGACATACCTAACCTACTTAATAATGTAGCTATGTATGTATGTATATCATTTTTGTTCCCGATGCGAAGCCAATTTTGTTTGCCACGCCACAGTGCAGTGGTGGTTTTTTATTGCACACATTCCACTCCAACCAACGTCTTGCCCACACCCTTACAGCAATGTATATTCTTTGTGGGTACGTTTTTTTCTTTTTCTTTTTGTTTTCTTGTTCCTCACGTCATTTGCCGTGATGAAATTAGTGCTTAAAAGCCAATCTTTCACGTTTTTAATATGAAATTTTGTAAGCTTTTGCAAAAATTTTGACGCAGATTTGTAGCCTGTCATTTTATCTTTCATTATCTATCTTAATATTAAGCATCCGATAACTATAACCTGAGTAATAGGCTTCTAAGTGCGCTCAAATCGAGTGATTTTAAGATTTTATACAAATTCAACTATCCTCCACTGAAGCTCGTCGGTTGGCGACGATCAACGCGTAGGTACGATTCATCGATTGTGTATTTAGGTTCATTTTGGTATTTTCTTTGGTAACACCAACCAAAAATTCGATCCCTATACGCTAGAGTTCATTTCGTTCATTTGTTATATATTCATTTGTTCATTTAATCATTTTGGTAACACCATATTTTTCTCAAAACGACCCTATAAACATTTTCAATGTTAAAATACATAACCACATTCATATTCTAGAATTTTCCTTTTCTAATCCGAGTGCGTTCTCGCATTTTAAAAATTGGAATTTACTTTAAAAACAGAAAAAAGTTTGAGAGATACAACAAAATTTCACCAATGAATGAATTTTTGTCCAAGAAAAAATATTTTGATTTTTTTTCTTGCAAGGATTTCACCCCTATAATATTCATATTTCTATTTACTATCCAAAAATAGCGAAATAGACCTTATAAAAATTGAAAAATAGTACTCCACGTGCACTTTGTCCGTTTATGAGAGAGCCAAATTCTATTGCGGTTATTAAATTTGGTGTCCGCGTCCGGTTATTAAAGAGTTCATTTATGGGAGAGTTATTGCTATGAAAAATCAGGAATTCAATTCTGTTCTTTGAAATCTGTCCGGTTATGAGAGGTGTCCGCTTATGGGAGGTGTCCGTTTGCAGAGAGTATATTGTATATCACATATACAGTGTATGTAAGTGAAGCACCAAATTAAAAAAAAAAAAAAAAAAAAAAAAAAAGGTGCCTATCTGTCATCTTGCCGAAAGTGTTTCGAGATTTTCAATCATTAAAAGAATGAAAAAAGATAATTAAACTAAATAAAAAAATGAAATAAAAATGAGAATAGTGATAACTTTCAGTAGGTACTTTATTATAAAAAATATAAAACAACATGCGGTGCTGGTTGTGTTAAATTGTGTGAAAACACCTATAATATGGAGTTAAAAATCTTTTCAATTTCAAGGGCTGATTGTGTCTCAAATTCCACTTAAATTAATGTGAAGTGATGTTTTTTATGTAAATATATTATCCAAGAATACTTTAAAATTGATATTTATCATAGCATTTTGCTATAAAAAAGCCTAATTTATTGAAAATACAAATATACTTTGAAACGTGATATGTCAGGTGCCTATATGTCAAAATTGAAGTTCTCGTCCAGGGTCGAATTAGCTTTTGTTGATGGCAAGACGCTTAAATACATTGAGCACCACTAGTGCACAGTAATTTTACTTACTTTATGTGGAATATGAGACACAGTTTACCTGTGAAATGAACAAAAGTTGCACTGCTTATTATAGGTGTTTTTAACGGAGCACCGCATGTAGTTTTATATTTTTATATCAATGAAGAAAAGCATATATTCACATTATTTACTTTTATTTCACTTGTTTATTTAATTTATTAAGCCTTTTTTAATAAAAAAAAATCTCAAACACATTCCTCAAAAAAACAGCTAAAAATTCCTTTGAGCGCCCCATGATTTAGCTGTCTAACTGCATGCCTTCCATGTGTGAATGCATCTGTGTTTGTGTTACTCACACTATTTTGAAAAATGCTTCACTTTTTCCTCGATATGCCCATTCCTCTATTTCTTCTTCTAAGATCAATTCAATTTGCATCGCATCAAGTTTGGTGGAAATTAAGTTTTATTTAATTTGAACAAACTCATTCATTATTCCAGTTGTCGTTTGCGACATCTAGGTATGAATCGGAGATCCTTATCCATTCCTAATGATGTGTTCAGTTACTATCAATGCTACTGACATACCCGTGACTTATGTCGACTATCACAAAGTCTATCCAACCAAACGAAATGATCCCATGGCCATTATACCGTTCAGATCAACGGGACAAAAAAAAACAGAAGGTCCTTTTTTTTTCTTTTATTGTCTTTTCTTTTCAACCTTAGATTTTAGAATAAGAAGATAAGGAAGAGGTATACAGTGAACTCTCTCATAACCGGACGCTGATGGTACCCAGAAATTTGTCCGGTTATTAGAGGCGACCGCTTATGAGAAAACAAAAAAAAAATTAATTGAAAACCTTTTAAAAAATTTACAGATTTTACTCATAGAGTAACTATGGGGACATTGAAAATGACTTGTGCTAGCTCGATAAAATAAAAACATTAATAATCTTGGTGATTTCTAATTTGTATCCTATAGTTTCACCAAAACTTCTGAAGCTGTCTAAGAAACCATTCTTCAGTCTGAAATTACAATATGTAGATATTTTAATTGTCAAATCCCAGTTGGCGGTTGAATTAATGTTGAGCAGTTCAGTTTATTTAATCACGGCGTTGATGTTGAAGAAAATCAAATATTTGCTCAAATTGATTTACAAGTCTCTCAACTTATTGAACTATTTATATACAGGCAAGTTATTTGATTTACTGTCAAAGTGAACCCTATTTGATTTGATGTGTAGCTCAAACTCAATGCAAACTTGATTTACCTAATTGTTTTTAGGTATTCTATAATATTTTGCATTTTGAACTCATCTTTTAATAAACTCGAGTCGTGTAATTTCTTAAGACAATATTGATGGTTTTGACAGTTAAGCAGTATTCTTTTATCTGAATATATGAAAAGCAAAGCACCAATTAAGATGACAGCTGAGTTGACAACCAAATTGAATCGTTTTTTTTTTTTTCATTTGAGGACCTTAAGGTAGAACTGTAATAGTCGGAAGATGTTGGAAGAAAATTCTCTCAGTTCACTTACGTATGGAGCGGTCGGTGAGCGCTCTTCACTTCCGAAAGCAAAAGTAAAAAAGTGGTCGAAACGAAGCAAAACTCAATTATGGGCACGTCATATAAATTCATTGCATTCGTTTCGTTTCGTACGACCACTTAGGTCGGCATCCGACCATTATAGTTCTACCTTTAACCTTGAACATCTGAACATTGGAACTAAATCTATATAAGTTTATTAAAGAAGTTCAATTATATTGCACTACCTACGAATATTCTAAGTTCAATAATAGCATTTGCTTAGACGTATAGGTAAAGTTTTGTAACATACATTTATAGCCTGAGATTTTACTTGAATTCTAAGACCTTAACCTCAAAGATCCGATAATTAGAACAGAAGATAAAAGCTTACCAAATAAACCCTTTTCGATATTTATATTTAAGTTGCTTAGGTAAGTTAATCCTACCTCTAGAGTGTAGACTGATTAATGTTAACTTAAATACCTTAACCTTCAACAACTGGCCCTTAGAACTAATGTCGTAAGCTTATTAAAGAGAAACCAACAAAAATCTATCCTATTCTTCTATTCCTTCTAACATTTGTCTAATTTATAAGACCCTAGGTCTTACTGGCATTTATATGTTTGTGTTGTTGTTTAAACTCAAGTAGGTACCTTTGCATTTTTCAGGCTCAAAAATAACATTGGTTTTGGGGGTAGGTCAAGTTCAAAAATCGCATTGGGTTAGACGTAAGTCAAGTTCAAATATCGCATTGGTTTAGATGTTGGTCAAGCTTGTAAATCGCATTGGTTTAGACGTAGTTCAAGTTCAAAAGTCACATTGGCTAAGACGTAGGTCAAGTTCCAAAATCGCATTGGCTTAGACGTTGGTCAAGCTCAAAAATCGAATTGGTTTAGACGTATAGTTCAAGTTAAAAAATCACATTGGCTTAGACGTAGGTCAAGTTCAAAAATCGCATTGGCTTAGACGTAAGTCAAGTTCAAAAATCGCATTGGTTTAGATGTTGGTCATAAACTTGTAAATCGCATTGGTTTAGACGTAGTTCAAGTTCAAAAGTCACATTGGCTAAGACGTAGGTCAAGTTCCAAAATCGCATTGGCTTAGACGTTGGTCAAGCTCAAAAATCGAATTGGGTTAGAGGTATAGTTCAAGTTAAAAAATCACATTGGCTTAGACGTAGGTCAAGTTAAAAAGTCGCATTGGTTTAGACGTTGGTAAAGTTCAAAAATCGCATTGGTTTAGATGTTGTTTTGTCACATAAATTTGTACCCTGAGATTTTACCTTAATTCTAAGACATTAACCTCAAAGATCCGATAATTAGAACAGAAGATATAAGCTTACCAAATAAACCCTTTTCGATATTTATATTTAAGTTGCTTAGGTAAGTTATAATCCTACCTCTAGACTGATTAAAGTTAACTTAAATACCTTAACCTTCAACAACTGGCCCTTAGAACTAATGTTGTAAGTTTATTAAAGAAAAACGCAAGTAGGTAGGTACCTTTGCATATTTCAGGCTCAAAAATAACATTGGTTTGGACGTAGGTTAATTTCAAAAATCGCATTGGCTTAGACGTTAGTCAAGCTCAAAAATCGCAATGGTTTAGATGTTGTTTTGTCACATAAATTTGTAGCCTGAGATTTTACTTTAATTCTAAGACATTAACCTCAAAGATCCGATAATTAGAACAGAAGATACCAAATCAACCCTTTTCGATTAGGTATTATATTTAAGTTGCTTCCCTAGGTTAATTCTACCTCTAGTTAACCTCAATTTAAATACCTTAACCTTCAACATCTGGCCCTCATAGATATAAAGTTATAAGTTATAATCAAAGAGGTTCAAGTATAGGTCTCTGTGCATTATGCATATTCTAGGTTCAACAATCGAATTGATTAAGAATGAAGTCAAGTTTTGTCACATAAATTTTGAAGCCTGACATTAAACTTATTTCAAAACCTTCTTTAAGATCCGATTATTAGTACAGAAGTAAAAAGGCAACCACACGAACTAAATCAATCCTTTTAAATAAATGTACATACATAATATTGTATGTAGCTACCTATATAGATACGTAGGTATATGAATTTTGTTGGCGATGCTAACAAAGCCAATTTTTTGTATTCAATTTTTTAATTTATGCAATTATTTATTTTGATGAATTAAACCTAAACGTTTTTCACCTACATTTTTATGTTATTTCAATTATTTTTTAACTGAATAAACTAGTTTGATATTTTAATTTCATTTTAAGACCTTTATTTTGAATATCCGATTGTTACAACAGAAGTTATAAGCCAACCAAACCAACCTAATCGTACCATTACGAATAATATTTGCAAAATACCTACAACAATTTAATCAACATAACATTTTACAGACATACCTAACCTACTTAATAATGTAGCTATGTATGTATGTATATCATTTTTGTTCCCGATGCGAAGCCAATTTTGTTTGCCACGCCACAGTGCAGTGGTGGTTTTTTATTGCACACATTCCACTCCAACCAACGTCTTGCCCACACCCTTACAGCAATGTATATTCTTTGTGGGTACGTTTTTTTCTTTTTCTTTTTGTTTTCTTGTTCCTCACGTCATTTGCCGTGATGAAATTAGTGCTTAAAAGCCAATCTTTCACGTTTTTAATATGAAATTTTGTAAGCTTTTGCAAAAATTTTGACGCAGATTTGTAGCCTGTCATTTTATCTTTCATTATCTATCTTAATATTAAGCATCCGATAACTATAACCTGAGTAATAGGCTTCTAAGTGCGCTCAAATCGAGTGATTTTAAGATTTTATACAAATTCAACTATCCTCCACTGAAGCTCGTCGGTTGGCGACGATCAACGCGTAGGTACGATTCATCGATTGTGTATTTAGGTTCATTTTGGTATTTTCTTTGGTAACACCAACCAAAAATTCGATCCCTATACGCTAGAGTTCATTTCGTTCATTTGTTATATATTCATTTGTTCATTTAATCATTTTGGTAACACCATATTTTTCTCAAAACGACCCTATAAACATTTTCAATGTTAAAATACATAACCACATTCATATTCTAGAATTTTCCTTTTCTAATCCGAGTGCGTTCTCGCATTTTAAAAATTGGAATTTACTTTAAAAACAGAAAAAAGTTTGAGAGATACAACAAAATTTCACCAATGAATGAATTTTTGTCCAAGAAAAAATATTTTGATTTTTTTTCTTGCAAGGATTTCACCCCTATAATATTCATATTTCTATTTACTATCCAAAAATAGCGAAATAGACCTTATAAAAATTGAAAAATAGTACTCCACGTGCACTTTGTCCGTTTATGAGAGAGCCAAATTCTATTGCGGTTATTAAATTTGGTGTCCGCGTCCGGTTATTAAAGAGTTCATTTATGGGAGAGTTATTGCTATGAAAAATCAGGAATTCAATTCTGTTCTTTGAAATCTGTCCGGTTATGAGAGGTGTCCGCTTATGGGAGGTGTCCGTTTGCAGAGAGTATATTGTATATCACATATACAGTGTATGTAAGTGAAGCACCAAATTAAAAAAAAAAAAAAAAAAAAAAAAAAAAGGTGCCTATCTGTCATCTTGCCGAAAGTGTTTCGAGATTTTCAATCGTTAAAAGAATGAAAAAAGATAATTAAACTTAATAAAAAAATTAAATAAAAATGAGAATAGTGATAACTTTCAGTAGGTACTTTATTATAAAAAATATAAAACAACATGCGGTGCTGGTTGTGTTAAATTGTGTGAAAACACCTATAATATGGAGTTAAAAATCTTTTCAATTTCAAGGGCTGATTGTGTCTCAAATTCCACTTAAATTAATGTGAAGTGATGTTTTTTATGTAAATATATTATCCAAGAATACTTTAAAATTGATATTTATCATAGCATTTTGCTATAAAAAAGCCTAATTTATTGAAAATACAAATATACTTTGAAACGTGATATGTCAGGTGCCTATATGTCAAAATTGAAGTTCTCGTCCAGGGTCGAATTAGCTTTTGTTGATGGCAAGACGCTTAAATACATTGAGCACCACTAGTGCACACTAATTTTACTTACTTTATGTGGAATATGAGACACAGTTTACCTGTGAAATGAACAAAAGTTGCACTGCTTATTATAGGTGTTTTTAACGGAGCACCGCATGTAGTTTTATATTTTTATATCAATGAAGAAAAGCATATATTCACATTATTTACTTTTATTTCACTTGTTTATTTAATTTATTAAGCCTTTTTTAATAAAAAAAAATCTCAAACACATTCCTCAAAAAAACAGCTAAAAATTCCTTTGAGCGCCCCATGATTTAGCTGTCTAACTGCATGCCTTCCATGTGTGAATGCATCTGTGTTTGTGTTACTCACACTATTTTGAAAAATGCTTCACTTTTTCCTCGATATGCCCATTCCTCTATTTCTTCTTCTAAGATCAATTCAATTTGCATCGCATCAAGTTTGGTGGAAATTAAGTTTTATTTAATTTGAACAAACTCATTCATTATTCCAGTTGTCGTTTGCGACATCTAGGTATGAATCGGAGATCCTTATCCATTCCTAATGATGTGTTCAGTTACTATCAATGCTACTGACATACCCGTGACTTATGTCGACTATCACAAAGTCTATCCAACCAAACGAAATGATCCCATGGCCATTATACCGTTCAGATCAACGGGACAAAAAAAAAACAGAAGGTCCTTTTTTTTCTTTATTGTCTTTTCTTTTCAACCTTAGATTTTAGAATAAGAAGATAAGGAAGAGGTATACAGTGAACTCTCTCATAACCGGACGCTGATGGTACCCAGAAATTTGTCCGGTTATTAGAGGCGACCGCTTATGAGAAAACAAAAAAAAAATTAATTGAAAACCTTTTAAAAAATTTACAGATTTTACTCATAGAGTAACTATGGGGACATTGAAAATGACTTGTGCTAGCTCGATAAAATAAAAACATTAATAATCTTGGTGATTTCTAATTTGTATCCTATAGTTGCACCAAAACTTCTGAAGCTGTCTAAGAAACCATTCTTCAGTCTGAAATTACAATATGTAGATATTTTAATTGTCAAATCCCAGTTGGCGGTTGAATTAATGTTGAGCAGTTCAGTTTATTTAATCACGGCGTTGATGTTGAAGAAAATCAAATATTTGCTCAAATTGATTTACAAGTCTCTCAACTTATTGAACTATTTATATACAGGCAAGTTATTTGATTTACTGTCAAAGTGAACCCTATTTGATTTGATGTGTAGCTCAAACTCAATGCAAACTTGATTTACCTAATTGTTTTTAGGTATTCTATAATATTTTGCATTTTGAACTCATCTTTGAATAAACTCGAGTCGTGTAATTTCTTAAGACAATATTGATGGTTTTGACAGTTAAGCAGTATTCTTTTATCTGAATATATGAAAAGCAAAGCACCAATTAAGATGACAGCTGAGTTGACAACCAAATTGAATCGTTTTTTTTTTTCATTTGAGGACCTTAAGGTAGAACTGTAATAGTCGGAAGATGTTGGAAGAAAATTCTCTCAGTTCACTTACGTATGGAGCGGTCGGTGAGCGCTCTTCACTTCCGAAAGCAAAAGTAAAAAAGTGGTCGAAACGAAGCAAAACTCAATTATGGGCACGTCATATAAATTCATTGCATTCGTTTCGTTTCGTACGACCACTTAGGTCGGCATCCGACCATTATAGTTCTACCTTTAACCTTGAACATCTGAACATTGGAACTAAATCTATATAAGTTTATTAAAGAAGTTCAATTATATTGCACTACCTACGAATATTCTAAGTTCAATAATAGCATTTGCTTAGACGTATAGGTAAAGTTTTGTAACATACATTTATAGCCTGAGATTTTACTTGAATTCTAAGACCTTAACCTCAAAGATCCGATAATTAGAACAGAAGATAAAAGCTTACCAAATAAACCCTTTTCGATATTTATATTTAAGTTGCTTAGGTAAGTTAATCCTACCTCTAGAGTGTAGACTGATTAATGTTAACTTAAATACCTTAACCTTCAACAACTGGCCCTTAGAACTAATGTCGTAAGCTTATTAAAGAGAAACCAACAAAAATCTATCCTATTCTTCTATTCCTTCTAACATTTGTCATTTGTCTAATTTATAAGACCCTAGGTCTTACTGGCATTTATATGTTTGTGTTGTTGTTTAAACTCAAGTAGGTACCTTTGCATTTTTCAGGCTCAAAAATAACATTGGTTTTGGGGGTAGGTCAAGTTCAAAAATCGCATTGGGTTAGACGTAAGTCAAGTTCAAAAATCGCATTGGTTTAGATGTTGGTCAAGCTTGTAAATCGCATTGGTTTAGACGTAGTTCAAGTTCAAAAGTCACATTGGCTAAGACGTAGGTCAAGTTCCAAAATCGCATTGGCTTAGACGTTGGTCAAGCTCAAAAATCGAATTGGTTTAGACGTATAGTTCAAGTTAAAAAATCACATTGGCTTAGACGTAGGTCAAGTTCAAAAATCGCATTGGCTTAGACGTAAGTCAAGTTCAAAAATCGCATTGGTTTAGATGTTGGTCATAAACTTGTAAATCGCATTGGTTTAGACGTAGTTCAAGTTCAAAAGTCACATTGGCTAAGACGTAGGTCAAGTTCCAAAATCGCATTGGCTTAGACGTTGGTCAAGCTCAAAAATCGAATTGGGTTAGAGGTATAGTTCAAGTTAAGTTAGATGTTGGTCATAAACTTGTAAATCGCATTGGTTTAGACGTAGTTCAAGTTCAAAAGTCACATTGGCTTAGACGTAGGTCAAGTTCAAAAGTCGCATTGGTTTAGACGTTGGTAAAGTTCAAAAATCGCATTGGTTTAGATGTTGTTTTGTCACATAAATTTGTAGCCTGAGATTTTACCTTAATTCTAAGACATTAACCTCAAAGATCCGATAATTAGAACAGAAGATACCAAATCAACCCTTTTCGATTAGGTATTATATTTAAGTTGCTTCCCTAGGTTAATTCTACCTCTAGTTAACCTCAATTTAAATACCTTAACCTTCAACATCTGGCTCTCATAGAAATAAAGTTATAAGTTATAATCAAAGAGGTTCAAGTATAGGTTTCTGTGCATTATGCATATTCTAGGTTCAACAATCGAATTGATTAAGAATGAAGTCAAGTTTTGTCACATAAATTTTGAAGCCTGACATTTAACTTATTTCAAAACCTTCTTTAAGATCCGATTATTAGTACAGAAGTAAAAAGGCAACCACACCAACTAAATCAATCCTTTTAAATAAATGTACATACATAATATTGTATGTAGCTACCTATATAGATACGTAGGTATATGAATTTTGTTGGCGATGCTAACAAAGCCAATTTTTTGTATTCAATTTTTTAATTTATGCAATTATTTATTTTGATGAATTAAACCTAAACGTTTTTCACCTACATTTTTATGTTATTTCAATTATTTTTTAACTGAATAAACTAGTTTGATATTTTACCTTCATTTTAAGACCTTTATTTTGAATATCCGATTGTTAGAACAGAAGTTATAAGCCAACCAAACCAACCTAATCGTACCATTACGAATAATATTTGCAAAATACCTACAACAATTTAATCAACATAACATTTTACAGACATACCTAACCTACTTAATAATGTAGCTATGTATGTATGTATATCATTTTTGTTCCCGAAGCGAAGTCAATGTTTTTTGCCACGCCACAGTGCAGTGGTGGTTTTTTATTGCACACATTCCACTCCAACCAACGTCTTGCCCACACCCTTACAGCAATGTATATTCTTTGTGGGTACGTTTTTTTCTTTTTCTTTTTGTTTTCTTGTTCCTCACGTCATTTGCCGTGATGAAATTAGTGCTTAAAAGCCAATCTTTCACGTTTTTAATATGAAATTTTGTAAGCTTTTGCAAAAATTTTGATGCAGATTTGTAGCCTGTCATTTTATCTTTCATTATCTATCTTAATATTAAGCATCCGATAACTATAACCTGAGTAATAGGCTTCTAAGTGCGCTCAAATCGAGTGATTTTAAGATTTTATACAAATTCAACTATCCTCCACTGAAGCTCGTCGGTTGGCGACGATCAACGTGTAGGTACGGTTCATCGATTGTGTATTTAGGTTCATTTTGGTATTTTCTTTGGTAACACCAACCAAAAATTCGATCCTGAGCCCCCTATACGCTAGAGTTCATTTCGTTCATTTGTTATATATTCATTTGTTCATTTAATCATTTTGGTAACACCATATTTTTCTCAAAACGACCCTATAAACATTTTCAATGTTAAAATACATAACCACATTCATATTCTAGAATTTTCCTTTTCTAATCCGAGTGCGTTCTCGCATTTTAAAAATTGGAATTTACTTTAAAAACAGAAAAAAGTTTGAGAGATACAACAAAATTTCACCAATGAATGAATTTTTGTCCAAAAAAAAATATTTTGATTTGTTTTCTTGCAAGGATTTCACCCCTATAATATTCATATTTCTATTTACTATCCAAAAATAGCGAAATAGACCTTATAAAAATTGAAAAATAGTACTCCACGTGCACTTTGTCCGTTTATGAGAGAGCCAAATTCTATTGCGGTTATTAAATTTGGTGTCCGCGTCCGGTTATTAAAGAGTTCATTTATGGGAGAGTTATTGCTATGAAAAATCAGGAATTCAATTCTGTTCTTTGAAATCTGTCCGGTTATGAGAGGTGTCCGCTTATGGGATGTGTCCGTTTGCAGAGAGTATATTGTATATCACATATACAGTGTATGTAAGTGAAGCACCAAATTAAAAAAAAAAAAAAAAAAAAAAAGGTGCCTATCTGTCATCTTGCCGAAAGTGTTTCGAGATTTTCAATCGTTAAAAGAATGAAAAAAGATAATTAAACTAAATAAAAAAATGAAATAAAAATGAGAATAGTGATAACTTTCAGTAGGTACTTTATTATAAAAAATATAAAACAACATGCGGTGCTGGTTGTGTTAAATTGTGTGAAAACACCTATAATATGGAGTTAAAAATCTTTTCAATTTCAAGGGCTGATTGTGTCTCAAATTCCACTTAAATTAATGTGAAGTGATGTTTTTTATGTAAATATATTATCCAAGAATACTTTAAAATTGATATTTATCATAGCATTTTGCTATAAAAAAGCCTAATTTATTGAAAATACAAATATACTTTGAAACGTGATATGTCAGGTGCCTATATGTCAAAATTGAAGTTCTCGTCCAGGGTCGAATTAGCTTTTGTTGATGGCAAGACGCTTAAATACATTGAGCACCACTAGTGCACAGTAATTTTACTTACTTTATGTGGAATATGAGACACAGTTTACCTGTGAAATGAACAAAAGTTGCACTGCTTATTATAGGTGTTTTTAACGGAGCACCGCATGTAGTTTTATATTTTTATATCAATGAAGAAAAGCATATATTCACATTATTTACTTTTATTTCACTTGTTTATTTAATTTATTAAGCCTTTTTTTAATAAAAAAAAATCTCAAACACATTCCTCAAAAAAACAGCTAAAAATTCCTTTGAGCGCCCCATGATTTAGCTGTCTAACTGCATGCCTTCCCTGTGTGAATGCATCTGTGTTTGTGTTACTCACACTATTTTGAAAAATGCTTCACTTTTTCCTCGATATGCCCATTCCTCTATTTCTTCTTCTAAGATCAATTCAATTTGCATCGCATCAAGTTTGGTGGAAATTAAGTTTTATTTAATTTGAACAAACTCATTCATTATTCCAGTTGTCGTTTGCGACATCTAGGTATGAATCGGAGATCCTTATCCATTCCTAATGATGTGTTCAGTTACTATCAATGCTACTGACATACCCGTGACTTATGTCGACTATCACAAAGTCTATCCAACCAAACGAAATGATCCCATGGCCATTATACCGTTCAGATCAACGGGACAAAAAAAAAACAGAAGGTCCTTTTTTTTCTTTATTGTCTTTTCTTTTCAACCTTAGATTTTAGAATAAGAAGATAAGGAAGAGGTATACAGTGAACTCTCTCATAACCGGACGCTGATGGTACCCAGAAATTTGTCCGGTTATTAGAGGCGACCGCTTATGAGAAAACAAAAAAAAAATTAATTGAAAACCTTTTAAAAAATTTACAGATTTTACTCATAGAGTAACTATGGGGACATTGAAAATGACTTGTGCTAGCTCGATAAAATAAAAACATTAATAATCTTGGTGATTTCTAATTTGTATCCTATAGTTGCACCAAAACTTCTGAAGCTGTCTAAGAAACCATTCTTCAGTCTGAAATTACAATATGTAGATATTTTAATTGTCAAATCCCAGTTGGCGGTTGAATTAATGTTGAGCAGTTCAGTTTATTTAATCACGGCGTTGATGTTGAAGAAAATCAAATATTTGCTCAAATTGATTTACAAGTCTCTCAACTTATTGAACTATTTATATACAGGCAAGTTATTTGATTTACTGTCAAAGTGAACCCTATTTGATTTGATGTGTAGCTCAAACTCAATGCAAACTTGATTTACCTAATTGTTTTTAGGTATTCTATAATATTTTGCATTTTGAACTCATCTTTGAATAAACTCGAGTCGTGTAATTTCTTAAGACAATATTGATGGTTTTGACAGTTAAGCAGTATTCTTTTATCTGAATATATGAAAAGCAAAGCACCAATTAAGATGACAGCTGAGTTGACAACCAAATTGAATCGTTTTTTTTTTTCATTTGAGGACCTTAAGGTAGAACTGTAATAGTCGGAAGATGTTGGAAGAAAATTCTCTCAGTTCACTTACGTATGGAGCGGTCGGTGAGCGCTCTTCACTTCCGAAAGCAAAAGTAAAAAAGTGGTCGAAACGAAGCAAAACTCAATTATGGGCACGTCATATAAATTCATTGCATTCGTTTCGTTTCGTACGACCACTTAGGTCGGCATCCGACCATTATAGTTCTACCTTTAACCTTGAACATCTGAACATTGGAACTAAATCTATATAAGTTTATTAAAGAAGTTCAATTATATTGCACTACCTACGAATATTCTAAGTTCAATAATAGCATTTGCTTAGACGTATAGGTAAAGTTTTGTAACATACATTTATAGCCTGAGATTTTACTTGAATTCTAAGACCTTAACCTCAAAGATCCGATAATTAGAACAGAAGATAAAAGCTTACCAAATAAACCCTTTTCGATATTTATATTTAAGTTGCTTAGGTAAGTTAATCCTACCTCTAGAGTGTAGACTGATTAATGTTAACTTAAATACCTTAACCTTCAACAACTGGCCCTTAGAACTAATGTCGTAAGCTTATTAAAGAGAAACCAACAAAAATCTATCCTATTCTTCTATTCCTTCTAACATTTGTCATTTGTCTAATTTATAAGACCCTAGGTCTTACTGGCATTTATATGTTTGTGTTGTTGTTTAAACTCAAGTAGGTACCTTTGCATTTTTCAGGCTCAAAAATAACATTGGTTTTGGGGGTAGGTCAAGTTCAAAAATCGCATTGGGTTAGACGTAAGTCAAGTTCAAAAATCGCATTGGTTTAGATGTTGGTCAAGCTTGTAAATCGCATTGGTTTAGACGTAGTTCAAGTTCAAAAGTCACATTGGCTAAGACGTAGGTCAAGTTCCAAAATCGCATTGGCTTAGACGTTGGTCAAGCTCAAAAATCGAATTGGTTTAGACGTATAGTTCAAGTTAAAAAATCACATTGGCTTAGACGTAGGTCAAGTTCAAAAATCGCATTGGCTTAGACGTAAGTCAAGTTCAAAAATCGCATTGGTTTAGATGTTGGTCATAAACTTGTAAATCGCATTGGTTTAGACGTAGTTCAAGTTCAAAAGTCACATTGGCTAAGACGTAGGTCAAGTTCCAAAATCGCATTGGCTTAGACGTTGGTCAAGCTCAAAAATCGAATTGGGTTAGAGGTATAGTTCAAGTTAAGTTAGATGTTGGTCATAAACTTGTAAATCGCATTGGTTTAGACGTAGTTCAAGTTCAAAAGTCACATTGGCTTAGACGTAGGTCAAGTTCAAAAGTCGCATTGGTTTAGACGTTGGTAAAGTTCAAAAATCGCATTGGTTTAGATGTTGTTTTGTCACATAAATTTGTAGCCTGAGATTTTACCTTAATTCTAAGACATTAACCTCAAAGATCCGATAATTAGAACAGAAGATACCAAATCAACCCTTTTCGATTAGGTATTATATTTAAGTTGCTTCCCTAGGTTAATTCTACCTCTAGTTAACCTCAATTTAAATACCTTAACCTTCAACATCTGGCTCTCATAGAAATAAAGTTATAAGTTATAATCAAAGAGGTTCAAGTATAGGTTTCTGTGCATTATGCATATTCTAGGTTCAACAATCGAATTGATTAAGAATGAAGTCAAGTTTTGTCACATAAATTTTGAAGCCTGACATTTAACTTATTTCAAAACCTTCTTTAAGATCCGATTATTAGTACAGAAGTAAAAAGGCAACCACACCAACTAAATCAATCCTTTTAAATAAATGTACATACATAATATTGTATGTAGCTACCTATATAGATACGTAGGTATATGAATTTTGTTGGCGATGCTAACAAAGCCAATTTTTTGTATTCAATTTTTTAATTTATGCAATTATTTATTTTGATGAATTAAACCTAAACGTTTTTCACCTACATTTTTATGTTATTTCAATTATTTTTTAACTGAATAAACTAGTTTGATATTTTACCTTCATTTTAAGACCTTTATTTTGAATATCCGATTGTTAGAACAGAAGTTATAAGCCAACCAAACCAACCTAATCGTACCATTACGAATAATATTTGCAAAATACCTACAACAATTTAATCAACATAACATTTTACAGACATACCTAACCTACTTAATAATGTAGCTATGTATGTATGTATATCATTTTTGTTCCCGAAGCGAAGTCAATGTTTTTTGCCACGCCACAGTGCAGTGGTGGTTTTTTATTGCACACATTCCACTCCAACCAACGTCTTGCCCACACCCTTACAGCAATGTATATTCTTTGTGGGTACGTTTTTTTCTTTTTCTTTTTGTTTTCTTGTTCCTCACGTCATTTGCCGTGATGAAATTAGTGCTTAAAAGCCAATCTTTCACGTTTTTAATATGAAATTTTGTAAGCTTTTGCAAAAATTTTGATGCAGATTTGTAGCCTGTCATTTTATCTTTCATTATCTATCTTAATATTAAGCATCCGATAACTATAACCTGAGTAATAGGCTTCTAAGTGCGCTCAAATCGAGTGATTTTAAGATTTTATACAAATTCAACTATCCTCCACTGAAGCTCGTCGGTTGGCGACGATCAACGTGTAGGTACGGTTCATCGATTGTGTATTTAGGTTCATTTTGGTATTTTCTTTGGTAACACCAACCAAAAATTCGATCCTGAGCCCCCTATACGCTAGAGTTCATTTCGTTCATTTGTTATATATTCATTTGTTCATTTAATCATTTTGGTAACACCATATTTTTCTCAAAACGACCCTATAAACATTTTCAATGTTAAAATACATAACCACATTCATATTCTAGAATTTTCCTTTTCTAATCCGAGTGCGTTCTCGCATTTTAAAAATTGGAATTTACTTTAAAAACAGAAAAAAGTTTGAGAGATACAACAAAATTTCACCAATGAATGAATTTTTGTCCAAAAAAAAATATTTTGATTTGTTTTCTTGCAAGGATTTCACCCCTATAATATTCATATTTCTATTTACTATCCAAAAATAGCGAAATAGACCTTATAAAAATTGAAAAATAGTACTCCACGTGCACTTTGTCCGTTTATGAGAGAGCCAAATTCTATTGCGGTTATTAAATTTGGTGTCCGCGTCCGGTTATTAAAGAGTTCATTTATGGGAGAGTTATTGCTATGAAAAATCAGGAATTCAATTCTGTTCTTTGAAATCTGTCCGGTTATGAGAGGTGTCCGCTTATGGGATGTGTCCGTTTGCAGAGAGTATATTGTATATCACATATACAGTGTATGTAAGTGAAGCACCAAATTAAAAAAAAAAAAAAAAAAAAAAAGGTGCCTATCTGTCATCTTGCCGAAAGTGTTTCGAGATTTTCAATCGTTAAAAGAATGAAAAAAGATAATTAAACTAAATAAAAAAATGAAATAAAAATGAGAATAGTGATAACTTTCAGTAGGTACTTTATTATAAAAAATATAAAACAACATGCGGTGCTGGTTGTGTTAAATTGTGTGAAAACACCTATAATATGGAGTTAAAAATCTTTTCAATTTCAAGGGCTGATTGTGTCTCAAATTCCACTTAAATTAATGTGAAGTGATGTTTTTTATGTAAATATATTATCCAAGAATACTTTAAAATTGATATTTATCATAGCATTTTGCTATAAAAAAGCCTAATTTATTGAAAATACAAATATACTTTGAAACGTGATATGTCAGGTGCCTATATGTCAAAATTGAAGTTCTCGTCCAGGGTCGAATTAGCTTTTGTTGATGGCAAGACGCTTAAATACATTGAGCACCACTAGTGCACAGTAATTTTACTTACTTTATGTGGAATATGAGACACAGTTTACCTGTGAAATGAACAAAAGTTGCACTGCTTATTATAGGTGTTTTTAACGGAGCACCGCATGTAGTTTTATATTTTTATATCAATGAAGAAAAGCATATATTCACATTATTTACTTTTATTTCACTTGTTTATTTAATTTATTAAGCCTTTTTTTAATAAAAAAAAATCTCAAACACATTCCTCAAAAAAACAGCTAAAAATTCCTTTGAGCGCCCCATGATTTAGCTGTCTAACTGCATGCCTTCCCTGTGTGAATGCATCTGTGTTTGTGTTACTCACACTATTTTGAAAAATGCTTCACTTTTTCCTCGATATGCCCATTCCTCTATTTCTTCTTCTAAGATCAATTCAATTTGCATCGCATCAAGTTTGGTGGAAATTAAGTTTTATTTAATTTGAACAAACTCATTCATTATTCCAGTTGTCGTTTGCGACATCTAGGTATGAATCGGAGATCCTTATCCATTCCTAATGATGTGTTCAGTTACTATCAATGCTACTGACATACCCGTGACTTATGTCGACTATCACAAAGTCTATCCAACCAAACGAAATGATCCCATGGCCATTATACCGTTCAGATCAACGGGACAAAAAAAAAACAGAAGGTCCTTTTTTTTCTTTTATTGTCTTTTCTTTTCAACCTTAGATTTTAGAATAAGAAGATAAGGAAGAGGTATACAGTGAACTCTCTCATAACCGGACGCTGATGGTACCCAGAAATTTGTCCGGTTATTAGAGGCGACCGCTTATGAGAAAACAAAAAAAAAATTAATTGAAAACCTTTTAAAAAATTTACAGATTTTACTCATAGAGTAACTATGGGGACATTGAAAATGACTTGTGCTAGCTCGATAAAATAAAAACATTAATAATCTTGGTGATTTCTAATTTGTATCCTATAGTTGCACCAAAACTTCTGAAGCTGTCTAAGAAACCATTCTTCAGTCTGAAATTACAATATGTAGATATTTTAATTGTCAAATCCCAGTTGGCGGTTGAATTAATGTTGAGCAGTTCAGTTTATTTAATCACGGCGTTGATGTTGAAGAAAATCAAATATTTGCTCAAACTGATTTACAAGTCTCTCAACTTATTGAACTATTTATATACAGGCAAGTTATTTGATTTACTGTCAAAGTGAACCCTATTTGATTTGGTGTGTAGCTCAAACTCAATGCAAACTTGATTTACCTAATTGTTTTTAGGTATTCTATAATATTTTGCATTTTGAACTCATCTTTTAATAAACTCGAGTCGTGTAATTTCTTAAGACAATATTGATGGTTTTGACAGTTAAGCAGTATTCTTTTATATGAATATATGAAAAGCAAAGCACCAATTAAGTTGACAGCTGAGTTGACAACCAAATTGAATCGTTTTTTTTTCATTTGAGGACCTTAAGGTAGAACTGTAATAGTCGGAAGATGTTGGAAGAAAATTCTCTCAGTTCACTTACGTATGGAGCGGTCGGTGAGCGCTCTTCACTTCCGAAAGCAAAAGTAAAAAAGTGGTCGAAACGAAGCAAAACTCAATTATGGGCACGTCATATAAATTCATTGCATTCGTTTCGTTTCGTACGACCACTTAGGTCGGCATCCGACTATTATAGTTCTACCTTTAACCTTGAACATCTGAACATTGGAACTAAATCTATATAAGTTTATTAAAGAAGTTCAATTATATTGCACTACCTACGAATATTCTAAGTTCAATAATAGCATTTGCTTAGACGTATAGGTAAAGTTTTGTAACATACATTTATAGCCTGAGATTTTACTTGAATTCTAAGACCTTAACCTCAAAGATCCGATAATTAGAACAGAAGATAAAAGCTTACCAAATAAACCCTTTTCGATATTTATATTTAAGTTGCTTAGGTAAGTTAATCCTACCTCTAGAGTGTAGACTGATTAATGTTAACTTAAATACCTTAACCTTCAACAACTGGCCCTTAGAACTAATGTCGTAAGTTTATTAAAGAGAAACCAACAAAAATCTATCCTATTCTTCTATTCCTTCTAACATTTGTCTAATTTATAAGACCCTAGGTCTTATTGGCATTTATATGTTTGTGTTGTTGTTTAAACTCAAGTAGGTACCTTTGCATTTTTCAGGCTCAAAAATAACATTGGTTTTGGGGGTAGGTCAAGTTCAAAAATCGCATTGGGTTAGACGTAAGTCAAGTTCAAATATCGCATTGGTTTAGATGTTGGTCAAGCTTGTAAATCGCATTGGTTTAGACGTAGTTCAAGTTCAAAAGTCACATTGGCTAAGACGTAGGTCAAGTTCCAAAATCGCATTGGCTTAGACGTTGGTCAAGCTCAAAAATCGAATTGGTTTAGACGTATAGTTCAAGTTAAAAAATCACATTGGCTTAGACGTATGTCAAGTTCAAAAATCGCATTGGCTTAGACGTAAGTCAAGTTCAAAAATCGCATTGGTTTAGATGTTGGTCATAAACTTGTAAATCGCATTGGTTTAGACGTAGTTCAAGTTCAAAAGTCACATTGGCTAAGACGTAGGTCAAGTTCCAAAATCGCATTGGCTTAGACGTTGGTCAAGCTCAAAAATCGAATTGGGTTAGAGGTATAGTTCAAGTTAAAAAATCACATTGGCTTAGACGTAGGTCAAGTTCAAAAGTCGCATTGGTTAAGACGTTGGTAAAGTTCAAAAATCGCATTGGTTTAGATGTTGTTTTGTCACATAAATTTGTAGCCTGAGATTTTACCTTAATTCTAAGACATTAACCTCAAAGATCCGATAATTAGAACAGAAGATAAAAGCTTACCAAATAAACCCTTTTCGATATTTATATTTAAGTTGCTTAGGTAAGTTATAATCCTACCTCTAGACTGATTAAAGTTAACTTAAATACCTTAACCTTCAACAACTGGCCCTTAGAACTAATGTTGTAAGTTTATTAAAGAAAAACGCAAGTAGGTAGGTACCTTTGCATATTTCAGGCTCAAAAATAACATTGGTTTGGACGTAGGTTAATTTCAAAAATCGCATTGGCTTAGACGTTGGTCAAGCTCAAAAATCGCAATGGTTTAGATGTTGTTTTGTCACATAAATTTGTAGCCTGAGATTTTACTTTAATTCTAAGACATTAACCTCAAAGATCCGATAATTAGAACAGAAGATACCAAATCAACCCTTTTCGATTAGGTATTATATTTAAGTTGCTTCGCTAGGTTAATTCTACCTCTAGTTAACCTCAATTTAAATACCTTAACCTTCAACATCTGGCCCTCATAGAAATAAAGTTATAAGTTATAATCAAAGAGGTTCAAGTATAGGTCTCTGTGCATTATGCATATTCTAGGTTCAACAATCGAATTGATTAAGAATGAAGTCAAGTTTTGTCACATAAATTTTGAAGCCTGACATTTAACTTATTTCAAAACCTTCTTTAAGATCCGATTATTAGTACAGAAGTAAAAAGGCAACCACACGAACTAAATCAATCCTTTTAAATAAATGTACATACATAATATTGTATGTAGCTACCTATATAGATACGTAGGTATATGAATTTTGTTGGCGATGCTAACAAAGCCAATTTTTTGTATTCAATTTTTTAATTTATGCAATTATTTATTTTGATGAATTAAACCTAAACGTTTTTCACCTACATTTTTATGTTATTTCAATTATTTTTTAACTGAATAAACTAGTTTGATATTTTACCTTCATTTTAAGACCTTTATTTTGAATATCCGATTGTTAGAACAGAAGTTATAAGCCAACCAAACCAACCTAATCGTACCATTACGAATAATATTTGCAAAATACCTACAACAATTTAATCAACATAACATTTTACAGACATACCTAACCTACTTAATAATGTAGCTATGTATGTATGTATATCATTTTTGTTCCCGATGCGAAGTCAATTTTTTTTGCCACGCCACAGTGCAGTGGTGGTTTTTTATTGCACACATTCCACTCCAACCAACGTCTTGCCCACACCCTTACAGCAATGTATATTCTTTGTGGGTACGTTTTTTTCTTTTTCTTTTTGTTTTCTTGTTCCTCACGTCATTTGCCGTGATGAAATTAGTGCTTAAAAGCCAATCTTTCACGTTTTTAATATGAAATTTTGTAAGCTTTTGCAAAAATTTTGATGCAGATTTGTAGCCTGTCATTTTATCTTTCATTATCTATCTTAATATTAAGCATCCGATAACTATAACCTGAGTAATAGGCTTCTAAGTGCGCTCAAATCGAGTGATTTTAAGATTTTATACAAATTCAACTATCCTCCACTGAAGCTCGTCGGTTGGCGACGATCAACGTGTAGGTACGGTTCATCGATTGTGTATTTAGGTTCATTTTGGTATTTTCTTTGGTAACACCAACCAAAAATTCGATCCTGAGCCCCCTATACGCTAGAGTTCATTTCGTTCATTTGTTATATATTCATTTGTTCATTTAATCATTTTGGTAACACCATATTTTTCTCAAAACGACCCTATAAACATTTTCAATGTTAAAATACATAACCACATTCATATTCTAGAATTTTCCTTTTCTAATCCGAGTGCGTTCTCGCATTTTACTTTAAAAACAGAAAAAAGTTTGAGAGATACAACAAAATTTCACCAATGAATGAATTTTTGTCCAAGAAAAAATATTTTGATTTTTTTTTCTTGCAAGGATTTCACCCCTATAATATTCATATTTCTATTTACTATCAAAAAACAGCGAAATAGACCTTATAAAAATTGAAAAATAGTACTCCACGTGCACTTTGTCCGTTTATGAGAGAGCCAAATTCTATTGCGGTTATTAAATTTGGTGTCCGCGTCCGGTTATTAAAGAGTCCATTTATGGGAGAGTTATTGCTATGAAAAATCAGGAATTCAATTCTGTTCTTTGAAATCTGTCCGGTTATGAGAGGTGTCCGCTTATGGGAGGTGTCCGTTTGCAGAGAGTATATTGTATATCACATATACAGTGTATGTAAGTGAAGCACCAAATTAAAAAAAAAAAAAAAAAAAAAAGGTGCCTATCTGTCATCTTGCCGAAAGTGTTTCGAGATTTTCAATCGTTAAAAGAATGAAAAAAGATAATTAAACTAAATAAAAAAATGAAATAAAAATGAGAGTAGTGATAACTTTCAGTAGGTACTTTATTATAAAAAATATAAAACAACATGCGGTGCTGATTGTGTTAAATTGTGTGAAAACACCTATAATATGGAGTTAAAAATCTTTTCAATTTCAAGGGCTGATTGTGTCTCAAATTCCACTTAAATTAATGTGAAGTGATGTTTTTTATGTAAATATATTATCCAATAATACTTTAAAATTGATATTTATCATAGCATTTTGCTATAAAAAAGCCTAATTTATTGAAAATACAAATATACTTTGAAACGTGATATGTCAGGTGCCTATATGTCAAAATTGAAGTTCTCGTCCAGGGTCGAATTAGCTTTTGTTGATGGCAAGACGCTTAAATACATTGAGCACCACTAGTGCACAGTAATTTTACTTACTTTATGTGGAATATGAGACACAGTTTACCTGTGAAATGAACAAAAGTTGCACTGCTTATTATAGGTGTTTTTAACGGAGCACCGCATGTAGTTTTATATTTTTATATCAATGAAGAAAAGCATATATTCACATTATTTACTTTTATTTCACTTGTTTATTTAATTTATTAAGCCTTTTTTTAATAAAAAAAAATCTCAAACACATTCCTCAAAAAAACAGCTAAAAATTCCTTTGAGCGCCCCATGATTTAGCTGTCTAACTGCATGCCTTCCCTGTGTGAATGCATCTGTCTTTGTGTTACTCACACTATTTTGAAAAATGCTTCACTTTTTCCTCGATATGCCCATTCCTCTATTTCTTCTTCTAAGATCAATTCAATTTGCATCGCATCAAGTTTGGTGGAAATTAAGTTTTATTTAATTTGAACAAACTCATTCATTATTCCAGTTGTCGTTTGCGACATCTAGGTATGAATCGGAGATCCTTATCCATTCCTAAGGATGTGTTCAGTTACTATCAATGCTACTGACATACCCGTGACTTATGTCGACTATCACAAAGTCTATCCAACCAAACGAAATGATCCCATACCGTTCAGATCAACGGGACAAAAAAAACAGAAGGTCCTTTTTTTTCTTTTATTGTCTTTTCTTTTCAACCTTAGATTTTAGAATAAGAAGATAAGGAAGAGGTATACAGTGAACTCTCTCATAACCGGACACTGATGGTACCCAGAAATTTGTCCGGATATTAGAGGCGACCGCTTATGAGAAAACAAAAAAAATTAATTGAAAACCTTTTAAAAAATTTACAGATTTTACTCATAGAGTAACTATGGGGACATTGAAAATGACTTGTGCTAGCTCGATAAAATAAAAACATTAATAATCTTGGTGATTTCTAATTTGTATCCTATAGTTGCACCAAAACTTCTGAAGCTGTCTAAGAAACCATTCTTCAGTCTGAAATTACAATATGTAGATATTTTAATTGTCAAATCCCAGTTGGCGGTTGAATTAATGTTGAGCAGTTCAGTTTATTTAATCACGGCGTTGATGTTGAAGAAAATCAAATATTTGCTCAAATTGATTTACAAGTCTCTCAACTTATTGAACTATTTATATACAGGCAAGTTGTTTGATTTACTGTCAAAGTGAACCCTATTTGATTTGATGTGTAGCTCAAACTCAATGCAAACTTGATTTACCTAATTGTTTTTAGGTATTCTATAATATTTTGCATTTTGAACTCATCTTTTAATAAACTCGAGTCGTGTAATTTCTTAAGACAATATTGATGGTTTTGACAGTTAAGCAGTATTCTTTTATCTGAATATATGAAAAGCAAAGCACCAATTAAGATGACAGCTGAGTTGACAACCAAATTGAATCGTTTTTTTTTTTTTCATTTGAGGACCTTAAGGTAGAACTGTAATAGTCGGAAGATGTTGGAAGAAAATTCTCTCAGTTCACTTACGTATGGAGCGGTCGGTGAGCGCTCTTCACTTCCGAAAGCAAAAGTAAAAAAGTGGTCGAAACGAAGCAAAACTCAATTATGGGCACGTCATATAAATTCATTGCATTCGTTTCGTTTCGTACGACCACTTAGGTCGGCATCCGACTATAATAGTTTTACCTTTAACATTGAACATCTGGGCAGTCATTCCGTAACTTTTAATTCGATTATCATTCAAATGATAATAGATAACGTGATCGTCCTCAATTTGCTTCACGTAACTCATCCTCTATCGTATCGTCTATCGTTTTATGTTTGAAAGCGTATGGAATCTTTCAGAATTTCTCAAACTGTAGTGAAATGTCATCTTCTCTATCAAAAATGACATTTTGTTGTTGTTTTTATTTTGTTTAAAGAAACTCAATAATAAAGATGCCAAACCTTCAAGTGTTTTCACCCTCCAAAAACATTTTATTTAACATTATTGTATTTGTGTTTTAGTTTCATGTCCATGAGTGTGTGCGTTTTCATTTAGTGTCGATGAATGATCATTTGAGATGAAACCACAAACGTAATGAGTGCGACAAGGAGGTATAATCATGAAAATTTCTATGTGTGCGTGTTTTAAATTTTTGTAGGCAAAGCGGTTTGACAGCCGAGATTTCACATCTTTATAATTGACTATCTTTGGTTCTGGTGTTTTGTTGTGATGTTCACTGTGGTTTCATTAAAAATTTACAATGTAAGTATTTATCTTTAATTTTTTGAGAAAAACTATTTATTAATGGATACAAAATATAATTTATAGGTCAGTAACACCAAAACAAATGAGGACACTTATAAATTTTATGGAAGAACATCCAGAACTGGCCAAGGGATACAAACCAAATACAGCTCAGGGAAAAAATATCATCAACCAAATGTGGGGGGATTTGGGTACACTTTTAAATGCCGACGGCCTGCCAACTAAAAGTGTTACTGCCTGGAGAAAGGTAATGAATTTATATAAATTTTTCTTTGTTAAAATAACTTACGTTGCGTTTTATCTTTAGGTATGGACAGACTACAAATACCGGGCCAAAAAAAAGTGTAGCCAAAATGTTCTTTCACTGAAAAAAACCGGTGGTGGCCCACATGAAGAAATATTCATTACCGAGGATGAGGAAAAGGTCATCCAAATGACATCAATCCGATCTGCGGTCTCTGGAAGTTCCTCCAATGTCTTTGGTGCTCCTCCTTCAACAAAAAATGAAATTGAGGTGGATGACTTGGAGAGTGTTTTAAGGGGAATTGTTGAGAGTCCTCAAAAGTATTCACAGGGAGATAAAACAGCAGAGTCCCGAAAAAGGTAAAGCTTCAAATTGTCTTTAAAGTATTGCAAGTTTGTGTTAATGATTTCATTAATTTAAATTCAGGAATTCAACTTACTCAATTGCTGCCACTCCAAAACGATTAAAGGAAAATGAACCAAACATTCAAGACCTAATAAAAGCACAACTAAAAAATAATACTAAATTTCAAAATAATATCATAAACTATTTAAAGGAGCGCAATGAGCAAGACTCAATTTTTCATTCGAAGGTTATTGCCTGTCTTGAAAGACGGAATGAAATTGCTCAACAAGAGCTTCGAAAGTAAAAATTAAAACATTGATGAATCTAAATGTGATATTTGTTTGTTTTTTTCTATAAGACTTTTTAAAACTATTTATTTGAAGTTATGTATGAAGTAATTTTTTTGTTTTTTTGTTTGTTTATTAATTATTTGTATAAGTTTTATGTTTAATAAAAGTAATTAATTTAAAATTGAATTTTTAATGTCATCTCTTATTTTCGATGCTATTTGTTTGATTCTATTGTTTCCAATTAATACTTCTGATTCGTTGAATGTGCTAATTGGAAAATCTTCATCTTCTAATGTCGGCAAATCATTTTCAACATTATGATGAATGCATATATTATGCAGTGCAGCGCAAACATTTGCAAAAATAGCAATTTTAGATGGATCGTAACTGCTTTTTCTTTCTTCAAGAAGAATTCGCCATCGACCTAGGGATAATATTAATATAGTTTTGTACCATAATATATAGGTAATTATAAGATATATTTACCTTTATACACACCTATACACCTTTCCACTATATTCCTTGCTTTTGCGTGGACTTCGTTGAACCTTGTTTTCATTAGTGGGTACCCACTATCACCTGAAATAATTTTTTAAATGTATTTTATAGAAATATGACTTGTCTTGGTTTAGTCCAAGGTCACATATTTACCTAAAAGCCAACAATTATGGCCGCGTTCATTGAATGTGTTTGCAAAAAATGCCCTTTCATTGGAATGTTTCCATACTAGGAAATCATATGCAGATCCAGCGTATTTAGCGTTGATTGCCATAATTCTCATTTTATGATCACATATCTTCAGAAAAAAATTAATATATTCATAATCATATTATGTTGTGTTTTCAAACTTAGTTACTTACAACCATTACATTCAGACTGTGTTTACCCTTCCTATTGAAAAATATTTGTTCATTGTCCCGTGGTCTTTGTAAGAAAATGTGAGTGCCGTCTATGCAGCCAACAACTTAATAGTAAAGTAAAGAGAGAATCATAATTTATGACATAATTGTATTTATATGTATGAGTTAAACTTACTTCCTGGTATAGAAAACTTTCTATAAAACCATCTTTTTATTTCTGCCGTTTCGTCTTCGCCGTAAGCTCCCCATTTTATCCACGAAGGACATAACTGTGCTTCCAAAACGCAGCTGATATTCGCAACAATTTTTGATAACGTACTTTGGGCTAGAGCAACTCCAAAATCGTTACCAGTCAACCACTGATACCCTCCTCCACCCAAAACTTCAAGAGTAGCAGCAAGTCTTAATATAGGAGGGATATATGTTGACCGGCAACCGCTTGTCAAATTTGCTGTATCCAGCACCAATTTAAATGCTTCTTTGGAAAGACGGAAACGTTGAACAAAGCTGCGGTAGAATAAGATTCACGAATTAAGTGGTTATTTTTACTATAATAATTATAAATACTTACATATGTTTTGGTAGAGCGAAAGGATCCGACTTGTCCCTTAGTTGCCTTCGCATTCTTATTGCTCGTAATTTTTTTTCATTTTCATTTTCATTTTCCAACACCAATAAATTATAACGCCGTAACATTTTTTTAAAGTAAGGTTTTTAAATGCAATTTGTTGGTAAGCTTTTTTGCAGAATTGAATACCGTAATCATTTAAGTCGTTTAGTTTCAAATTGTTAAAAAAATCACGAGAAAAATATTAATCGCTTCTAAAAACACCAAAACTTTACAAGACGATACCTATTTAGCTGTCGCCCAAACGTCGTTTTGACGATAGCGATTTGACGATTATTGTCTTACGTGAAGCAAATATTAAATCACCCAAACGAGATCGTCCAGACGATAGTCATTTTTAATGTTACGTGAAGCAAGACTATCGTTTAAACGATGTCGTCTGGCGATAATCGAGTTACGGAATGAGTGCCCTGAACATTGGAACTAAATCTATATAAGTTTATTAAAGAAGTTCAATTATATTGCAGTACCTACGAATATTCTAAGTTCAATAATAGCATTTGCTTAGACGTATAGGTAAAGTTTTGTAACATAAATTTATAGCCTGAGATTTTACTTGAATTCTAAGAACTTAACCTCAAAGATCCGATAATTAGAACAGAAGATAAAAGCTTACCAAATAAACCCTTTTCGATATTTATATTTAAGTTGCTTAGGTAAGTTAATCCTACCTCTAGAGTGTAGACTGATTAATGTTAACTTAAATACCTTAACCTTCAACAACTGGCCCTTAGAACTAATGTCGTAAGTTTATTAAAGAGAAACCAACAAAAATCTATCCTATTCTTCTATTCCTTCTAACATTTGTCTAATTTATAAGACCCTAGGTCTTATTGGCATTTATATGTTTGTGTTGTTGTTTAAACTCAAGTAGGTACCTTTGCATTTTTCAGGCTCAAAAATAACATTGGTTTTGGGGGTAGGTCAAGTTCAAAAATCGCATTGGGTTAGACGTAAGTCAAGTTCAAATATCGCATTGGTTTAGATGTTGGTCAAGCTTGTAAATCGCATTGGTTTAGACGTAGTTCAAGTTCAAAAGTCACATTGGCTAAGACGTAGGTCAAGTTCCAAAATCGCATTGGCTTAGACGTTGGTCAAGCTCAAAAATCGAATTGGTTTAGACGTATAGTTCAAGTTAAAAAATCACATTGGCTTAGACGTAGGTCAAGTTCAAAAATCGCATTGGCTTAGACGTAAGTCAAGTTCAAAAATCGCATTGGTTTAGATGTTGGTCATAAACTTGTAAATCGCATTGGTTTAGACGTAGTTCAAGTTCAAAAGTCACATTGGCTAAGACGTAGGTCAAGTTCCAAAATCGCATTGGCTTAGACGTTGGTCAAGCTCAAAAATCGAATTGGGTTAGAGGTATAGTTCAAGTTAAAAAATCACATTGGCTTAGACGTAGGTCAAGTTCAAAAGTCGCATTGGTTTAGACGTTGGTAAAGTTCAAAAATCGCATTGGTTTAGATGTTGTTTTGTCACATAAATTTGTAGCCTGAGATTTTACCTTAATTCTAAGACATTAACCTCAAAGATCCGATAATTAGAACAGAAGATAAAAGCTTACCAAATAAACCCTTTTCGATATTTATATTTAAGTTGCTTAGGTAAGTTATAATCCTACCTCTAGACTGATTAAAGTTAACTTAAATACCTTAACCTTCAACAACTGGCCCTTAGAACTAATGTTGTAAGTTTATTAAAGAAAAACGCAAGTAGGTAGGTACCTTTGCATATTTCAGGCTCAAAAATAACATTAGTTTGGACGTAGGTTAATTTCAAAAATCGCATTGGCTTAGACGTTGGTCAAGCTCAAAAATCGCAATGGTTTAGATGTTGTTTTGTCACATAAATTTGTAGCTTGAGATTTTACTTTAATTCTAAGACATTAACCTCAAAGATCCGATAATTAGAACAGAAGATACCAAATCAACCCTTTTCGATTAGGTATTATATTTAAGTTGCTTCGCTAGGTTAATTCTACCTCTAGTTAACCTCAATTTAAATACCTTAACCTTCAACATCTGGCCCTCATAGAAATAAAGTTATAAGTTATAATCAAAGAGGTTCAAGTATAGGTCTCTGTGCATTATGCATATTCTAGGTTCAACAATCGAATTGATTAAGAATGAAGTCAAGTTTTGTCACATAAATTTTGAAGCCTGACATTTAACTTATTTCAAAACCTTCTTTAAGATCCGATTATTAGTACAGAAGTAAAAAGGCAACCACACGAACTAAATCAATCCTTTTAAATAAATGTACATACATAATATTGTATGTAGCTACCTATATAGATACGTAGGTATATGAATTTTGTTGGCGATGCTAACAAAGCCAATTTTTTGTATTCAATTTTTTAATTTATGCAATTATTTATTTTGATGAATTAAACCTAAACGTTTTTCACCTACATTTTTATGTTATTTCAATTATTTTTTAACTGAATAAATTAGTTTGATATTTTACCTTCATTTTAAGACCTTTATTTTGAATATCCGATTATTAGAACAGAAGTTATAAGCCAACCAAACCAACCTAATCGTACCATTACGAATAATATTTGCAAAATACCTACAACAATTTAATCAACATAACATTTTACAGACATACCTAACCTACTTAATAATGTAGCTATGTATGTATGTATATCATTTTTGTTCCCGAAGCGAAGTCAATGTTTTTTGCCACGCCACAGTGCAGTGGTGGTTTTTTATTGCACACATTCCACTCCAACCAACGTCTTGCCCACACCCTTACAGCAATGTATATTCTTTGTGGGTACGTTTTTTTCTTTTTCTTTTTGTTTTCTTGTTCCTCACGTCATTTGCCGTGATGAAATTAGTGCTTAAAAGCCAATCTTTCACGTTTTTAATATGAAATTTTGTAAGCTTTTGCAAAAATTTTGATGCAGATTTGTAGCCTGTCATTTTATCTTTCATTATCTATCTTAATATTAAGCATCCGATAACTATAACCTGAGTAATAGGCTTCTAAGTGCGCTCAAATCGAGTGATTTTAAGATTTTATACAAATTCAACTATCCTCCACTGAAGCTCGTCGGTTGGCGACGATCAACGTGTAGGTACGGTTCATCGATTGTGTATTTAGGTTCATTTTGGTATTTTCTTTGGTAACACCAACCAAAAATTCGATCCTGAGCCCCCTATACGCTAGAGTTCATTTCGTTCATTTGTTATATATTCATTTGTTCATTTAATCATTTTGGTAACACCATATTTTTCTCAAAACGACCCTATAAACATTTTCAATGTTAAAATACATAACCACATTCATATTCTAGAATTTTCCTTTTCTAATCCGAGTGCGTTCTCGCATTTTACTTTAAAAACAGAAAAAAGTTTGAGAGATACAACAAAATTTCACCAATGAATGAATTTTTGTCCAAGAAAAAATATTTTGATTTTTTTTTCTTGCAAGGATTTCACCCCTATAATATTCATATTTCTATTTACTATCAAAAAACAGCGAAATAGACCTTATAAAAATTGAAAAATAGTACTCCACGTGCACTCTGTCCGTTTATGAGAGAGCCAAATTCTATTGCGGTTATTAAATTTGGTGTCCGCGTCCGGTTATTAAAGAGTCCATTTATGGGAGAGTTATTGCTATGAAAAATCAGGAATTCAATTCTGTTCTTTGAAATCTGTCCGGTTATGAGAGGTGTCCGCTTATGGGAGGTGTCCGTTTGCAGAGAGTATATTGTATATCACATATACAGTGTATGTAAGTGAAGCACCAAATTAAAAAAAAAAAAAAAAAAAAAAGGTGCCTATCTGTCATCTTGCCGAAAGTGTTTCGAGATTTTCAATCGTTAAAAGAATGAAAAAAGATAATTAAACTAAATAAAAAAATGAAATAAAAATGAGAGTAGTGATAACTTTCAGTAGGTACTTTATTATAAAAAATATAAAACAACATGCGGTGCTGATTGTGTTAAATTGTGTGAAAACACCTATAATATGGAGTTAAAAATCTTTTCAATTTCAAGGGCTGATTGTGTCTCAAATTCCACTTAAATTAATGTGAAGTGATGTTTTTTATGTAAATATATTATCCAATAATACTTTAAAATTGATATTTATCATAGCATTTTGCTATAAAAAAGCCTAATTTATTGAAAATACAAATATACTTTGAAACGTGATATGTCAGGTGCCTATATGTCAAAATTGAAGTTCTCGTCCAGGGTCGAATTAGCTTTTGTTGATGGCAAGACGCTTAAATACATTGAGCACCACTAGTGCACAGTAATTTTACTTACTTTATGTGGAATATGAGACACAGTTTACCTGTGAAATGAACAAAAGTTGCACTGCTTATTATAGGTGTTTTTAACGGAGCACCGCATGTAGTTTTATATTTTTATATCAATGAAGAAAAGCATATATTCACATTATTTACTTTTATTTCACTTGTTTATTTAATTTATTAAGCCTTTTTTTAATAAAAAAAAATCTCAAACACATTCCTCAAAAAAACAGCTAAAAATTCCTTTGAGCGCCCCATGATTTAGCTGTCTAACTGCATGCCTTCCCTGTGTGAATGCATCTGTGTTTGTGTTACTCACACTATTTTGAAAAATGCTTCACTTTTTCCTCGATATGCCCATTCCTCTATTTCTTCTTCTAAGATCAATTCAATTTGCATCGCATCAAGTTTGGTGGAAATTAAGTTTTATTTAATTTGAACAAACTCATTCATTATTCCAGTTGTCGTTTGCGACATCTAGGTATGAATCGGAGATCCTTATCCATTCCTAAGGATGTGTTCAGTTACTATCAATGCTACTGACATACCCGTGACTTATGTCGACTATCACAAAGTCTATCCAACCAAACGAAATGATCCCATACCGTTCAGATCAACGGGACAAAAAAAACAGAAGGTCCTTTTTTTTCTTTTATTGTCTTTTCTTTTCAACCTTAGATTTTAGAATAAGAAGATAAGGAAGAGGTATACAGTGAACTCTCTCATAACCGGACACTGATGGTACCCAGAAATTTGTCCGGTTATTAGAGGCGACCGCTTATGAGAAAACAAAAAAAATTAATTGAAAACCTTTTAAAAAATTTACAGATTTTACTCATAGAGTAACTATGGGGACATTGAAAATGACTTGTGCTAGCTCGATAAAATAAAAACATTAATAATCTTGGTGATTTCTAATTTGTATCCTATAGTTGCACCAAAACTTCTGAAGCTGTCTAAGAAACCATTCTTCAGTCTGAAATTACAATATGTAGATATTTTAATTGTCAAATCCCAGTTGGCGGTTGAATTAATGTTGAGCAGTTCAGTTTATTTAATCACGGCGTTGATGTTGAAGAAAATCAAATATTTGCTCAAATTGATTTACAAGTCTCTCAACTTATTGAACTATTTATATACAGGCAAGTTGTTTGATTTACTGTCAAAGTGAACCCTATTTGATTTGATGTGTAGCTCAAACTCAATGCAAACTTGATTTACCTAATTGTTTTTAGGTATTCTATAATATTTTGCATTTTGAACTCATCTTTTAATAAACTCGAGTCGTGTAATTTCTTAAGACAATATTGATGGTTTTGACAGTTAAGCAGTATTCTTTTATCTGAATATATGAAAAGCAAAGCACCAATTAAGATGACAGCTGAGTTGACAACCAAATTGAATCGTTTTTTTTTTTTTCATTTGAGGACCTTAAGGTAGAACTGTAATAGTCGGAAGATGTTGGAAGAAAATTCTCTCAGTTCACTTACGTATGGAGCGGTCGGTGAGCGCTCTTCACTTCCGAAAGCAAAAGTAAAAAAGTGGTCGAAACGAAGCAAAACTCAATTATGGGCACGTCATATAAATTCATTGCATTCGTTTCGTTTCGTACGACCACTTAGGTCGGCATCCGACTATAATAGTTTTACCTTTAACATTGAACATCTGGGCAGTCATTCCGTAACTTTTAATTCGATTATCATTCAAATGATAATAGATAACGTGATCGTCCTCAATTTGCTTCACGTAACTCATCCTCTATCGTATCGTCTATCGTTTTATGTTTGAAAGCGTATGGAATCTTTCAGAATTTCTCAAACTGTAGTGAAATGTCATCTTCTCTATCAAAAATGACATTTTGTTGTTGTTTTTATTTTGTTTAAAGAAACTCAATAATAAAGATGCCAAACCTTCAAGTGTTTTCACCCTCCAAAAACATTTTATTTAACATTATTGTATTTGTGTTTTAGTTTCATGTCCATGAGTGTGTGCGTTTTCATTTAGTGTCGATGAATGATCATTTGAGATGAAACCACAAACGTAATGAGTGCGACAAGGAGGTATAATCATGAAAATTTCTATGTGTGCGTGTTTTAAATTTTTGTAGGCAAAGCGGTTTGACAGCCGAGATTTCACATCTTTATAATTGACTATCTTTGGTTCTGGTGTTTTGTTGTGATGTTCACTGTGGTTTCATTAAAAATTTACAATGTAAGTATTTATCTTTAATTTTTTGAGAAAAACTATTTATTAATGGATACAAAATATAATTTATAGGTCAGTAACACCAAAACAAATGAGGACACTTATAAATTTTATGGAAGAACATCCAGAACTGGCCAAGGGATACAAACCAAATACAGCTCAGGGAAAAAATATCATCAACCAAATGTGGGGGGATTTGGGTACACTTTTAAATGCCGACGGCCTGCCAACTAAAAGTGTTACTGCCTGGAGAAAGGTAATGAATTTATATAAATTTTTCTTTGTTAAAATAACTTACGTTGCGTTTTATCTTTAGGTATGGACAGACTACAAATACCGGGCCAAAAAAAAGTGTAGCCAAAATGTTCTTTCACTGAAAAAAACCGGTGGTGGCCCACATGAAGAAATATTCATTACCGAGGATGAGGAAAAGGTCATCCAAATGACATCAATCCGATCTGCGGTCTCTGGAAGTTCCTCCAATGTCTTTGGTGCTCCTCCTTCAACAAAAAATGAAATTGAGGTGGATGACTTGGAGAGTGTTTTAAGGGGAATTGTTGAGAGTCCTCAAAAGTATTCACAGGGAGATAAAACAGCAGAGTCCCGAAAAAGGTAAAGCTTCAAATTGTCTTTAAAGTATTGCAAGTTTGTGTTAATGATTTCATTAATTTAAATTCAGGAATTCAACTTACTCAATTGCTGCCACTCCAAAACGATTAAAGGAAAATGAACCAAACATTCAAGACCTAATAAAAGCACAACTAAAAAATAATACTAAATTTCAAAATAATATCATAAACTATTTAAAGGAGCGCAATGAGCAAGACTCAATTTTTCATTCGAAGGTTATTGCCTGTCTTGAAAGACGGAATGAAATTGCTCAACAAGAGCTTCGAAAGTAAAAATTAAAACATTGATGAATCTAAATGTGATATTTGTTTGTTTTTTTCTATAAGACTTTTTAAAACTATTTATTTGAAGTTATGTATGAAGTAATTTTTTTGTTTTTTTGTTTGTTTATTAATTATTTGTATAAGTTTTATGTTTAATAAAAGTAATTAATTTAAAATTGAATTTTTAATGTCATCTCTTATTTTCGATGCTATTTGTTTGATTCTATTGTTTCCAATTAATACTTCTGATTCGTTGAATGTGCTAATTGGAAAATCTTCATCTTCTAATGTCGGCAAATCATTTTCAACATTATGATGAATGCATATATTATGCAGTGCAGCGCAAACATTTGCAAAAATAGCAATTTTAGATGGATCGTAACTGCTTTTTCTTTCTTCAAGAAGAATTCGCCATCGACCTAGGGATAATATTAATATAGTTTTGTACCATAATATATAGGTAATTATAAGATATATTTACCTTTATACACACCTATACACCTTTCCACTATATTCCTTGCTTTTGCGTGGACTTCGTTGAACCTTGTTTTCATTAGGTCAGTTGAGGTCCTATATGGTGAAAGCAGCCATGGTTCTAGTGGGTACCCACTATCGCCTGAAATAATTTTTTAAATGTATTTTATAGAAATATGACTTGTCTTGGTTTAGTCCAAGGTCACATATTTACCTAAAAGCCAACAATTATGGCCGCGTTCATTGAATGTGTTTGCAAAAAATGCCCTTTCATTGGAATGTTTCCATACTAGGAAATCATATGCAGATCCAGCGTATTTAGCGTTGATTGCCATAATTCTCATTTTATGATCACATATCTTCAGAAAAAAATTAATATATTCATAATCATATTATGTTGTGTTTTCAAACTTAGTTACTTACAACCATTACATTCAGACTGTGTTTACCCTTCCTATTGAAAAATATTTGTTCATTGTCCCGTGGTCTTTGTAAGAAAATGTGAGTGCCGTCTATGCAGCCAACAACTTAATAGTAAAGTAAAGAGAGAATCATAATTTATGACATAATTGTATTTATATGTATGAGTTAAACTTACTTCCTGGTATAGAAAACTTTCTATAAAACCATCTTTTTATTTCTGCCGTTTCGTCTTCGCCGTAAGCTCCCCATTTTATCCACGAAGGACATAACTGTGCTTCCAAAACGCAGCTGATATTCGCAACAATTTTTGATAACGTACTTTGGGCTAGAGCAACTCCAAAATCGTTATCAGTCAACCACTGATACCCTCCTCCACCCAAAACTTCAAGAGTAGCAGCAAGTCTTAATATAGGAGGGATATATGTTGACCGGCAACCGCTTGTCAAATTTGCTGTATCCAGCACCAATTTAAATGCTTCTTTGGAAAGACGGAAACGTTGAACAAAGCTGCGGTAGAATAAGATTCACGAATTAAGTGGTTATTTTTACTATAATAATTATAAATACTTACATATGTTTTGGTAGAGCGAAAGGATCCGACTTGTCCCTTAGTTGCCTTCGCATTCTTATTGCTCGTAATTTTTTTTCATTTTCATTTTCATTTTCCAACACCAATAAATTATAACGCCGTAACATTTTTTTAAAGTAAGGTTTTTAAATGCAATTTGTTGGTAAGCTTTTTTGCAGAATTGAATACCGTAATCATTTAAGTCGTTTAGTTTCAAATTGTTAAAAAAATCACGAGAAAAATATTAATCGCTTCTAAAAACACCAAAACTTTACAAGACGATACCTATTTAGCTGTCGCCCAAACGTCGTTTTGACGATAGCGATTTGACGATTATTGTCTTACGTGAAGCAAATATTAAATCACCCAAACGAGATCGTCCAGACGATAGTCATTTTTAATGTCACGTGAAGCAAGACTATCGTTTAAACGATGTCGTCTGGCGATAATCGAGTTACGGAATGAGTGCCCTGAACATTGGAACTAAATCTATATAAGTTTATTAAAGAAGTTCAATTATATTGCAGTACCTACGAATATTCTAAGTTCAATAATAGCATTTGCTTAGACGTATAGGTAAAGTTTTGTAACATAAATTTATAGCCTGAGATTTTACTTGAATTCTAAGAACTTAACCTCAAAGATCCGATAATTAGAACAGAAGATAAAAGCTTACCAAATAAACCCTTTTCGATATTTATATTTAAGTTGCTTAGGTAAGTTAATCCTACCTCTAGAGTGTAGACTGATTAATGTTAACTTAAATACCTTAACCTTCAACAACTGGCCCTTAGAACTAATGTCGTAAGTTTATTAAAGAGAAACCAACAAAAATCTATCCTATTCTTCTATTCCTTCTAACATTTGTCTAATTTATAAGACCCTAGGTCTTATTGGCATTTATATGTTTGTGTTGTTGTTTAAACTCAAGTAGGTACCTTTGCATTTTTCAGGCTCAAAAATAACATTGGTTTTGGGGGTAGGTCAAGTTCAAAAATCGCATTGGGTTAGACGTAAGTCAAGTTCAAATATCGCATTGGTTTAGATGTTGGTCAAGCTTGTAAATCGCATTGGTTTAGACGTAGTTCAAGTTCAAAAGTCACATTGGCTAAGACGTAGGTCAAGTTCCAAAATCGCATTGGCTTAGACGTTGGTCAAGCTCAAAAATCGAATTGGTTTAGACGTATAGTTCAAGTTAAAAAATCACATTGGCTTAGACGTAGGTCAAGTTCAAAAATCGCATTGGCTTAGACGTAAGTCAAGTTCAAAAATCGCATTGGTTTAGATGTTGGTCATAAACTTGTAAATCGCATTGGTTTAGACGTAGTTCAAGTTCAAAAGTCACATTGGCTAAGACGTAGGTCAAGTTCCAAAATCGCATTGGCTTAGACGTTGGTCAAGCTCAAAAATCGAATTGGGTTAGAGGTATAGTTCAAGTTAAAAAATCACATTGGCTTAGACGTAGGTCAAGTTCAAAAGTCGCATTGGTTTAGACGTTGGTAAAGTTCAAAAATCGCATTGGTTTAGATGTTGTTTTGTCACATAAATTTGTAGCCTGAGATTTTACCTTAATTCTAAGACATTAACCTCAAAGATCCGATAATTAGAACAGAAGATAAAAGCTTACCAAATAAACCCTTTTCGATATTTATATTTAAGTTGCTTAGGTAAGTTATAATCCTACCTCTAGACTGATTAAAGTTAACTTAAATACCTTAACCTTCAACAACTGGCCCTTAGAACTAATGTTGTAAGTTTATTAAAGAAAAACGCAAGTAGGTAGGTACCTTTGCATATTTCAGGCTCAAAAATAACATTAGTTTGGACGTAGGTTAATTTCAAAAATCGCATTGGCTTAGACGTTGGTCAAGCTCAAAAATCGCAATGGTTTAGATGTTGTTTTGTCACATAAATTTGTAGCTTGAGATTTTACTTTAATTCTAAGACATTAACCTCAAAGATCCGATAATTAGAACAGAAGATACCAAATCAACCCTTTTCGATTAGGTATTATATTTAAGTTGCTTCGCTAGGTTAATTCTACCTCTAGTTAACCTCAATTTAAATACCTTAACCTTCAACATCTGGCCCTCATAGAAATAAAGTTATAAGTTATAATCAAAGAGGTTCAAGTATAGGTCTCTGTGCATTATGCATATTCTAGGTTCAACAATCGAATTGATTAAGAATGAAGTCAAGTTTTGTCACATAAATTTTGAAGCCTGACATTTAACTTATTTCAAAACCTTCTTTAAGATCCGATTATTAGTACAGAAGTAAAAAGGCAACCACACGAACTAAATCAATCCTTTTAAATAAATGTACATACATAATATTGTATGTAGCTACCTATATAGATACGTAGGTATATGAATTTTGTTGGCGATGCTAACAAAGCCAATTTTTTGTATTCAATTTTTTAATTTATGCAATTATTTATTTTGATGAATTAAACCTAAACGTTTTTCACCTACATTTTTATGTTATTTCAATTATTTTTTAACTGAATAAATTAGTTTGATATTTTACCTTCATTTTAAGACCTTTATTTTGAATATCCGATTATTAGAACAGAAGTTATAAGCCAACCAAACCAACCTAATCGTACCATTACGAATAATATTTGCAAAATACCTACAACAATTTAATCAACATAACATTTTACAGACATACCTAACCTACTTAATAATGTAGCTATGTATGTATGTATATCATTTTTGTTCCCGAAGCGAAGTCAATGTTTTTTGCCACGCCACAGTGCAGTGGTGGTTTTTTATTGCACACATTCCACTCCAACCAACGTCTTGCCCACACCCTTACAGCAATGTATATTCTTTGTGGGTACGTTTTTTTCTTTTTCTTTTTGTTTTCTTGTTCCTCACGTCATTTGCCGTGATGAAATTAGTGCTTAAAAGCCAATCTTTCACGTTTTTAATATGAAATTTTGTAAGCTTTTGCAAAAATTTTGATGCAGATTTGTAGCCTGTCATTTTATCTTTCATTATCTATCTTAATATTAAGCATCCGATAACTATAACCTGAGTAATAGGCTTCTAAGTGCGCTCAAATCGAGTGATTTTAAGATTTTATACAAATTCAACTATCCTCCACTGAAGCTCGTCGGTTGGCGACGATCAACGTGTAGGTACGGTTCATCGATTGTGTATTTAGGTTCATTTTGGTATTTTCTTTGGTAACACCAACCAAAAATTCGATCGTGAGCCCCCTATACGCTAGAGTTCATTTCGTTCATTTGTTATATATTCATTTGTTCATTTAATCATTTTGGTAACACCATATTTTTCTCAAAACGACCCTATAAACATTTTCAATGTTAAAATACATAACCACATTCATATTCTAGAATTTTCCTTTTCTAATCCGAGTGCGTTCTCGCATTTTACTTTAAAAACAGAAAAAAGTTTGAGAGATACAACAAAATTTCACCAATGAATGAATTTTTGTCCAAGAAAAAATATTTTGATTTTTTTTCTTGCAAGGATTTCACCCCTATAATATTCATATTTCTATTTACTATCAAAAAATAGCGAAATAGACCTTATAAAAATTGAAAAAGAGTACTCCACGTGCACTTTGTCCGTTTATGAGAGAGCCAAATTCTATTGCGGTTATTAAATTTGGTGTCCGCGTCCGGTTATTAAAGAGTCCATTTATGGGAGAGTTATTGCTATGAAAAATCAGGAATTCAATTCTGTTCTTTGAAATCTGTCCGGTTATGAGAGGTGTCCGCTTATGGGAGGTGTCCGTTTGCAGAGAGTATATTGTATATCACATATACAGTGTATGTAAGTGAAGCACCAAATTAAAAAAAAAAAAAAAAAAAAAAGGTGCCTATCTGTCATCTTGCCGAAAGTGTTTCGAGATTTTCAGTCGTTAAAAGAATGAAAAAAGATAATTAAACTAAATAAAAAAATGAAATAAAAATGAGAGTAGTGATAACTTTCAGTAGGTACTTTATTATAAAAAATATAAAACAACATGCGGTGCTGGTTGTGTTAAATTGTGTGAAAACACCTATAATATGGAGTTAAAAATCTTTTCAATTTCAAGGGCTGATTGTGTCTCAAATTCCACTTAAATTAATGTGAAGTGATGTTTTTTATGTAAATATATTATCCAAGAATACTTTAAAATTGATATTTATCATAGCATTTTGCTATAAAAAAAGCCTAATTTATTGAAAATACAAATATACTTTGAAACGTGATATGTCAGGTGCCTATATGTCAAAATTGAAGTTCTCGTCCAGGGTCGAATTAGCTTTTGTTGATGGCAAGACGCTTAAATACATTGAGCAGAGTAATTTTACTTACTTTATGTGGAATATGAGACACAGTTTACCTGTGAAATGAACAAAAGTTGCACTGCTTATTATAGGTGTTTTTAACGGAGCACCGCATGTAGTTTTATATTTTTATATCAATGAAGAAAAGCATATATTCACATTATTTACTTTTATTTCACTTGTTTATTTAATTTATTAAGCCTTTTTTTAATAAAAAAAAATCTCAAACACATTCCTCAAAAAAACAGCTTAAAATTCCTTTGAGCGCCCCATGATTTAGCTGTCTAACTGCATGCCTTCCCTGTGTGAATGCATCTGTGTTTGTGTTACTCACACTATTTTGAAAAATGCTTCACTTTTTCCTCGATATGCCCATTCCTCTATTTCTTCTTCTAAGATCAATTCAATTTGCATCGCATCAAGTTTGGTGGAAATTAAGTTTTATTTAATTTGAACAAACTCATTCATTATTCCAGTTGTCGTTTGCGACATCTAGGTATGAATCGGAGATCCTTATCCATTCCTAAGGATGTGTTCAGTTACTATCAATGCTACTGACATACCCGTGACTTATGTCGACTATCACAAAGTCTATCCAACCAAACGAAATGATCCCATGGCCATTATACCGTTCAGATCAACGGGACAAAAAAAACAGAAGGTCCTTTTTTTTCTTTTATTGTCTTTTCTTTTCAACCTTAGATTTTAGAATAAGAAGATAAGGAAGAGGTATACAGTGAACTCTCTCATAACTGGACACTGATGGTACCCAGAAATTTGTCCGGTTATTAGAGGCGACCGCTTATGAGAAAACAAAAAAAAAATTAATTGAAAACCTTTTAAAAAATTTACAGATTTTACTCATAGAGTAACTATGGGGACATTGAAAATGACTTGTGCTAGCTCGATAAAATAAAAACATTAATAATCTTGGTGATTTCTAATTTGTATCCTATAGTTGCACCAAAACTTCTGAAGCTGTCTAAGAAACCATTCTTCAGTCTGAAATTACAATATGTAGATATTTTAATTGTCAAATCCCAGTTGGCGGTTGAATTAATGTTGAGCAGTTCAGTTTATTTAATCACGGCGTTGATGTTGAAGAAAATCAAATATTTGCTCAAATTGATTTACAAGTCTCTCAACTTATTGAACTATTTATATACAGGCAAGTTGTTTGATTTACTGTCAAAGTGAACCCTATTTGATTTGATGTGTAGCTCAAACTCAATGCAAACTTGATTTACCTAATTGTTTTTAGGTATTCTATAATATTTTGCATTTTGAACTCATCTTTTAATAAACTCGAGTCGTGTAATTTCTTAAGACAATATTGATGGTTTTGACAGCTAAGCAGTATTCTTTTATCTGAATATATGAAAAGCAAAGCACCAATTAAGATGACAGCTGAGTTGACAACCAAATTGAATCGTTTTTTTTTTTTCATTTGAGGACCTTAAGGTAGAACTGTAATAGTCGGAAGATGTTGGAAGAAAATTCTCTCAGTTCACTTACGTATGGAGCGGTCGGTGAGCGCTCTTCACTTCCGAAAGCAAAAGTAAAAAAGTGGTCGAAACGAAGCAAAACTCAATTATGGGCACGTCATATAAATTCATTGCATTCGTTTCGTTTCGTACGACCACTTAGGTCGGCATCCGACTATAATAGTTCTACCTTTAACATTGAACATCTGAACATTGGAACTAAATCTATATAAGTTTATTAAAGAAGTTCAATTATATTGCAGTACCTACGAATATTCTAAGTTCAATAATAGCATTTGCTTAGACGTATAGGTAAAGTTTTGTAACATAAATTTATAGCCTGAGATTTTACTTGAATTCTAAGAACTTAACCTCAAACATCCGATAATTAGAACAGAAGATAAAAGCTTACCAAATAAACCCTTTTCGATATTTATATTTAAGTTGCTTAGGTAAGTTAATCCTACCTCTAGAGTGTAGACTGATTAATGTTAACTTAAATACCTTAACCTTCAACAACTGGCCCTTAGAACTAATGTCATAAGTTTATTAAAGAGAAACCAACAAAAATCTATCCTATTCTTCTATTCCTTCTAACATTTGTCTAATTTATAAGACCCTAGGTCTTACTGGCATTTATATGTTTGTGTTGTTGTTTAAACTCAAGTAGGTACCTTTGCATTTTTCAGGCTCAAAAATAACATTGGTTTTGGTGGTAGGTCAAGTTCAAAAATCGCATTGGGTTAGACGTAAGTCAAGTTCAAATATCGCATTGGTTTAGATGTTGGTCAAGCTTGTAAATCGCATTGGTTTAGACGTAGTTCAAGTTCAAAAGTCACATTGGCTAAGACGAAGGTCAAGTTCCAAAATCGCATTGGCTTAGACGTTGGTCAAGCTCAAAAATCGAATTGGTTTAGACGTATAGTTCAAGTTAAAAAATCACATTGGCTTAGACGTAGGTCAAGTTCAAAAATCGCATTGGCTTAGACGTAAGTCAAGTTCAAAAATCGCATTGGTTTAGATGTTGGTCATAAACTTGTAAATCGCATTGGTTTAGACGTAGTTCAAGTTCAAAAGTCACATTGGCTAAGACGTAGGTCAAGTTCCAAAATCGCATTGGCTTAGACGTTGGTCAAGCTCAAAAATCGATTTGAGTTAGAGGTATAGTTCAAGTTAAAAAATCACATTGGCTTAGACGTAGGTCAAGTTCAAAAGTCGCATTGGTTTAGACGTTGGTAAAGTTCAAAAATCGCATTGGTTTAGATGTTGTTTTGTCACATAAATTTGTAGCCTGAGATTTTACCTTAATTCTAAGACATTAACCTCAAAGATCCGATAATTAGAACAGAAGATAAAAGCTTACCAAATAAACCCTTTTCGATATTTATATTTAAGTTGCTTAGGTAAGTTATAATCCTACCTCTAGACTGATTAAAGTTAACTTAAATACCTTAACCTTCAACAACTGGCTCTTAGAACTAATGTTGTAAGTTTATTAAAGAAAAACGCAAGTAGGTAGTAGAGCTGGGCCGATCGTTCATTTTAAAACATCGAATCAATCAATGATTGATTGGTTCAAAGATTCGATCTTTTCAATCAATCATTATTCCAATCATTTTGTTCAAAGTGACGTAACTGGTCAATTTAGACTGAAAAAAGTTTCAGGCGTAGTTTTTTACTCCGTACCTATATTCAAGAAAAAAATATTTTCTTTTAAAGTTTGTTTTAAACTTATTAAACTTATTAAACCCTTTTCGATATTTATATTTAAGTTGCTTAGGTAAGTTAATCCTACCTCTAGAGTGTAGACTGATTAATGTTAACTTAAATACCTTAACCTTCAACAACTGGCCCTTAGAACTAATGTCGTAAGTTTATTAAAGAGAAACCAACAAAAATCTATCCTATTCTTCTATTCCTTCTAACATTTGTCTAATTTATAAGACCCTAGGTCTTATTGGCATTTATATGTTTGTGTTGTTGTTTAAACTCAAGTAGGTACCTTTGCATTTTTCAGGCTCAAAAATAACATTGGTTTTGGTGGTAGGTCAAGTTCAAAAATCGCATTGGGTTAGACGTAAGTCAAGTTCAAATATCGCATTGGTTTAGATGTTGGTCAAGCTTGTAAATCGCATTGGTTTAGACGTAGTTCAAGTTCAAAAGTCACATTGGCTAAGACGAAGGTCAAGTTCCAAAATCGCATTGGCTTAGACGTTGGTCAAGCTCAAAAATCGAATTGGTTTAGACGTATAGTTCAAGTTAAAAAATCACATTGGCTTAGACGTAGGTCAAGTTCAAAAATCGCATTGGCTTAGACGTAAGTCAAGTTCAAAAATCGCATTGGTTTAGATGTTGGTCATAAACTTGTAAATCGCATTGGTTTAGACGTAGTTCAAGTTCAAAAGTCACATTGGCTAAGACGTAGGTCAAGTTCCAAAATCGCATTGGCTTAGACGTTGGTCAAGCTCAAAAATCGAATTGAGTTATGAGGTATAGTTCAAGTTAAAAAATCACATTGGCTTAGACGTAGGTCAAGTTCAAAAGTCGCATTGGTTTAGACGTTGGTAAAGTTCAAAAATCGTATTGGTTTAGATGTTGTTTTGTCACATAAATTTGTAGCCTGAGATTTTACCTTAATTCTAAGACATTAACCTCAAAGATCCGATAATTAGAACAGAAGATAAAAGCTTACCAAATAAACCCTTTTCGATATTTATATTTAAGTTGCTTAGGTAAGTTATAATCCTACCTCTAGACTGATTAAAGTTAACTTAAATACCTTAACCTTCAACAACTGGCTCTTAGAACTAATGTTGTAAGTTTATTAAAGAAAAACGCAAGTAGGTAGTAGAGCTGGGCCGATCGTTCATTTTAAAACATCGAATCAATCAATGATTGATTGGTTCAAAGATTCGATCTTTTCAATCAATCATTATTCCAATCATTTTGTTCAAAGTGACGTAACTGGTCAATTTAGACTGAAAAAAGTTTCAGGCGTAGTTTTTTACTCCGTACCTATATTCAAGAAAAAAATATTTTCTTTTAAAGTTTGTTTTAAACTTATTAAAAATTTGACTCAATTTTATACCTATGTACATACAAAGCGCAATCTATCTGAATAATAGTCCTCAAATGTACAGTCACACCCTCAAAACTTTCGGCAAAATGTTTTTTTTTGTCTCATTGTACCCACAATTACCTTAAATTGATTTTTTTTATCGATAAATAACGCCCTTTTTTATGCACAAAGATCGAATCGTTCACTTCGTCAATCAGATTGACTCGGTCTTTGTGATTGTGACCGTGCCATGCGTGAACGGATCCCAATTCAATCCTATCGTTCAAATGAACGATACATGTTTCGTTCTTTCAGGTCATTCTCAATCAATTGATATATACAAGACAGACACTGAACATTTCCCATGGTCATAGAAGACACACAGAGCAAGCACAAATAAATAAAAGAGAAAGAAACACAGATGCATGCATCATTGTGTAGGACATGAGAATTAAACTGAGAACAAGTTGTGTGTTTTTGTTTTATTCATTGTGTTTGCTTTTAAGTTTTATGTGTTATTCTTTCTTTGTGTGATTTGAGGGAGATTGAAACTAAAACGATTGATATTGGGATTAATTGTTTCGGTTTACTGTGCTTGCAATCAATCGTTCTATTTGGTGAACGGGTCATGAAGACCGAATCAATCACGATTGACACAGCTTTAGTAGGTAGGTACCTTTGCATATTTCAGGATCAAAAATAACATTGGTTTGGACGTAGGTTAATTTCAAAAATCGCATTGGCTTAGACGTTGGTCAAGCTCAAAAATCGCAATGGTTTAGATGTTGTTTTGTCACATAAATTTGTAGCCTGAGATTTTACTTTAATTCTAAGACATTAACCTCAAAGATCCGATAATTAGAACAGAAGATACCAAAACAACCCTTTTCGATTAGGTATTATATTTAAGTTGCTTCGCTAGGTTAATTCTACCTCTAGTTAACCTCAATTTAAATACCTTAACCTTCAACATCTGGCCCTCATAGAAATAAAGTTATAAGTTATAATCAAAGAGGTTCAAGTATAGGTCTCTGTGCATTATGCATATTCTAGGTTCAACAATCGAATTGATTAAGAATGAAGTCAAGTTTTGTCACATAAATTTTGAAGCCTGACATTTAACTTATTTCAAAACCTTCTTTAAGATCCGATTATTAGTACAGAAGTAAAAAGGCAACCACACCAACTAAATCAATCCTTTTAAATAAATGTACATACATAATATTGTATGTAGCTACCTATATAGATACGTAGGTATATGAATTTTGTTGGCGATGCTAACAAAGCCAATTTTTTGTATTCAATTTTTTAATTTATGCAATTATTTATTTTGATGAATTAAACCTAAACGTTTTTCACCTACATTTTTATGTTATTTCAATTATTTTTTAACTGAATAAACTAGTTTGATATTTTACCTTCATTTTAAGACCTTTATTTTGAATATCCGATTGTTAGAACAGAAGTTATAAGCCAACCAAACCAACCTAATCGTACCATTACGAATAATATTTGCAAAATACCTACAACAATTTAATCAACATAACATTTTACAGACATACCTAACCTACTTAATAATGTAGCTATGTATGTATGTATATCATTTTTGTTCCCGATGCGAAGCCAATTTTGTTTGCCACGCCACAGTGCAGTGGTGGTTTTTTATTGCACACATTCCACTCCAACCAACGTCTTGCCCACACCCTTACAACAATGTATATTCTTTGTGGGTACGTTTTTTTCTTTTTCTTTTTGTTTTCTTGTTCCTCACGTCATTTGCCGTGATGAAATTAGTGCTTAAAAGCCAATCTTTCACGTTTTTAATATGAAATTTTGTAAGCTTTTGCAAAAATGTTGATGCAGATTTGTAGCCTGTCATTTTATCTTTCATTATCTATCTTAATATTAAGCATCCGATAACTATAACCTGAGTAATAGGCTTCTAAGTGCGCTCAAATCGAGTGATTTTAAGATTTTATACAAATTCAACTATCCTCCACTGAAGCTCGTCGGTTGGCGACGATCAACGTGTAGGTACGGTTCATCGATTGTGTATTTCGGTTCATTTTGGTATTTTCTTTGGTAACACCAACCAAAAATTCGATCCTGAGCCCCCTATACGCTAGAGTTCATTTCGTTCATTTGTTATATATTCATTTGTTCATTTAATCATTTTGGTAACACCATATTTTTCTCAAAACGACCCTATAAACATTTTCAATGTTAAAATACATAACCACATTCATATTCTAGAATTTTCCTTTTCTAATCCGAGTGCGTTCTCGCATTTTAAAAATTGGAATTTACTTTAAAAACAGAAAAAAGTTTGAGAGATACAACAAAATTTCACCAATGAATGAATTTTTGTCCAAGAAAAAATATTTTGATTTTTTTTCTTGCAAGGATTTCACCCCTATAATATTCATATTTCTATTTACTATCCAAAAATAGCGAAATAAACCTTATAAAAATTGAAAAATAGTACTCCACGTGCACTTTGTCCGTTTATGAGAGCCAAATTCTATTGCGGTTATTAAATTTGGTGTCCGCGTCCGGTTATTAAAGAGTTCATTTATGGGAGAGTTATTGCTATGAAAAATCAGGAATTCAATTCTGTTCTTTGAAATCTGTCCGGTTATGAGAGGTGTCCGCTTATGGGAGGTGTCCGTTTGCAGAGAGTATATTGTATATCACATATACAGTGTATGTAAGTGAAGCACCAAATTAAAAAAAAAAAAAAAAAAAAAAAAAAGGTGCCTATCTGTCATCTTGCCGAAAGTGTTTCGAGATTTTCAATCGTTAAAAGAATGAAAAAAGATAATTAAACTAAATAAAAAAATGAAATAAAAATGAGAATAGTGATAACTTTCAGTAGGTACTTTATTATAAAAAATATAAAACAACATGCGGTGCTGGTTGTGTTAAATTGTGTGAAAACACCTATAATATGGAGTTAAAAATCTTTTCAATTTCAAGGGCTGATTGTGTCTCAAATTCCACTTAAATTAATGTGAAGTGATGTTTTTTATGTAAATATATTATCCAAGAATACTTTAAAATTGATATTTATCATAGCATTTTGCTATAAAAAAAGCCTAATTTATTGAAAATACAAATATACTTTGAAACGTGATATGTCAGGTGCCTATATGTCAAAATTGAAGTTCTCGTCCAGGGTCGAATTAGCTTTTGTTGATGGCAAGACGCTTAAATACATTGAGCAGAGTAATTTTACTTACTTTATGTGGAATATGAGACACAGTTTACCTGTGAAATGAACAAAAGTTGCACTGCTTATTATAGGTGTTTTTAACGGAGCACCGCATGTAGTTTTATATTTTTATATCAATGAAGAAAAGCATATATTCACATTATTTACTTTTATTTCACTTGTTTATTTAATTTATTAAGCCTTTTTTTAATAAAAAAAAATCTCAAACACATTCCTCAAAAAAACAGCTTAAAATTCCTTTGAGCGCCCCATGATTTAGCTGTCTAACTGCATGCCTTCCCTGTGTCAATGCATCTGTGTTTGTGTTACTCACACTATTTTGAAAAATGCTTCACTTTTTCCTCGATATGCCCATTCCTCTATTTCTTCTTCTAAGATCAATTCAATTTGCATCGCATCAAGTTTGGTGGAAATTAAGTTTTATTTAATTTGAACAAACTCATTCATTATTCCAGTTGTCGTTTGCGACATCTAGGTATGAATCGGAGATCCTTATCCATTCCTAAGGATGTGTTCAGTTACTATCAATGCTACTGACATACCCGTGACTTATGTCGACTATCACAAAGTCTATCCAACCAAACGAAATGATCCCATGGCCATTATACCGTTCAGATCAACGGGACAAAAAAAACAGAAGGTCCTTTTTTTTCTTTTATTGTCTTTTCTTTTCAACCTTAGATTTTAGAATAAGAAGATAAGGAAGAGGTATACAGTGAACTCTCTCATAACCGGACACTGATGGTACCCAGAAATTTGTCCGGTTATTAGAGGCGACCGCTTATGAGAAAACAAAAAAAAAATTAATTGAAAACCTTTTAAAAAATTTACGTTTTACTCATAGAGTAACTATGGGGACATTGAAAATGACTTGTGCTAGCTCGATAAAATAAAAACATTAATAATCTTGGTGATTTCTAATTTGTATCCTATAGTTGCACCAAAACTTCTGAAGCTGTCTAAGAAACCATTCTTCAGTCTGAAATTACAATATGTAGATATTTTAATTGTCAAATCCCAGTTGGCGGTTGAATTAATGTTGAGCAGTTCAGTTTATTTAATCACGGCGTTGATGTTGAAGAAAATCAAATATTTGCTCAAATTGATTTACAAGTCTCTCAACTTATTGAACTATTTATATACAGGCAAGTTGTTTGATTTACTGTCAAAGTGAACCCTATTTGATTTGATGTGTAGCTCAAACTCAATGCAAACTTGATTTACCTAATTGTTTTTAGGTATTCTATAATATTTTGCATTTTGAACTCATCTTTTAATAAACTCGAGTCGTGTAATTTCTTAAGACAATATTGATGGTTTTGACAGTTAAGCAGTATTCTTTTATCTGAATATATGAAAAGCAAAGCACCAATTAAGATGACAGCTGAGTTGACAACCAAATTGAATCGTTTTTTTTTTTTCATTTGAGGACCTTAAGGTAGAACTGTAATAGTCGGAAGATGTTGGAAGAAAATTCTCTCAGTTCACTTACGTATGGAGCGGTCGGTGAGCGCTCTTCACTTCCGAAAGCAAAAGTAAAAAAGTGGTCGAAACGAAGCAAAACTCAATTATGGGCACGTCATATAAATTCATTGCATTCGTTTCGTTTCGTACGACCACTTAGGTCGGCATCCGACTATAATAGTTCTACCTTTAACATTGAACATCTGAACATTGGAACTAAATCTATATAAGTTTATTAAAGAAGTTCAATTATATTGCAGTACCTACGAATATTCTAAGTTCAATAATAGCATTTGCTTAGACGTATAGGTAAAGTTTTGTAACATAAATTTATAGCCTGAGATTTTACTTGAATTCTAAGAACTTAACCTCAAAGATCCGATAATTAGAACAGAAGATAAAAGCTTACCAAATAAACCCTTTTCGATATTTATATTTAAGTTGCTTAGGTAAGTTAATCCTACCTCTAGAGTGTAGACTGATTAATGTTAACTTAAATACCTTAACCTTCAACAACTGGCCCTTAGAACTAATGTCGTAAGTTTATTAAAGAGAAACCAACAAAAATCTATCCTATTCTTCTATTCCTTCTAACATTTGTCTAATTTATAAGACCCTAGGTCTTATTGGCATTTATATGTTTGTGTTGTTGTTTAAACTCAAGTAGGTACCTTTGCATTTTTCAGGCTCAAAAATAACATTGGTTTTGGGGGTAGGTCAAGTTCAAAAATCGCATTGGGTTAGACGTAAGTCAAGTTCAAATATCGCATTGGTTTAGATGTTGGTCAAGCTTGTAAATCGCATTGGTTTAGACGTAGTTCAAGTTCAAAAGTCATATTGGCTAAGACGTAGGTCAAGTTCCAAAATCGCATTGGCTTAGACGTTGGTCAAGCTCAAAAATCGAATTGGTTTAGACGTATAGTTCAAGTTAAAAAATCACATTGGCTTAGACGTAGATCAAGTTCAAAAATCGCATTGGCTTAGACGTAAGTCAAGTTCAAAAATCGCATTGGTTTAGATGTTGGTCATAAACTTGTAAATCGCATTGGTTTAGACGTAGTTCAAGTTCAAAAGTCACATTGGCTAAGACGTAGGTCAAGTTCCAAAATCGCATTGGCTTAGACGTTGGTCAAGCTCAAAAATCGAATTGGGTTAGAGGTATAGTTCAAGTTAAAAAATCACATTGGCTTAGACGTAGGTCAAGTTCAAAAGTCGCATTGGTTTAGACGTTGGTAAAGTTCAAAAATCGCATTGGTTTAGATGTTGTTTTGTCACATAAATTTGTAGCCTGAGATTTTACCTTAATTCTAAGACATTAACCTCAAAGATCCGATAATTAGAACAGAAGTAGTATAAATAGGTAACGTCTGCGTCACCACGGTATCGCACGTACATACCGTACATACCGTTTCCTATGTAAAAGTGACGTCATCCATACCTGCATTGACCCAGAAGTGACATAGGGTATTTCCCAATTGGAATTTTCGTATTGGATTTATGTGTAGGAAATGTCCCAATTGAAATTTTCTTACTGGATTTTGTGAGTTGGTTTGTTGTTATTTACCAATAGGATCTTACAGGATTTTACTTCAATATTTCCCATCAAATTCAAAACGTATAAGAATTTCTTTTATACCAAGTGGGATCATTTTACATGGAAATATCCAAGTGGTGTTTTTTTTACAGCGGTTCAGGGAACCAAATTTCTAAGTTATTTTTTTTTATTTTTTTATGAGTAATAAACCATACTCATTGGAATTATCCCGTTGTGTTGTGGTTTAAACTGTAGATGTTAAGTATTAGAGAAGAAAGGAATGCTCAAACGTTCAGAAAAAAAATAGTTGAGTTAATAATAAAAAATATACATATATTTATTTTATTCAATATCAGGTTACAATTTATTTATTTATTTTTCTTAAGTATAATGCATACATTTTTCTTACAACAAAGTTGAAATAATTTACAATGGTGTTTCTTTCTATTAATCAAAATAAAGTATATATACAATTAAAATTATTTTAAGTACATTTTTTTTATACCTTACTAAAAATAATGATCAATTTATTTTTCAGATTTTTTTATTTACATTTTATTTTTTACACTTTTTTTACATTTTATTTTTTACATTTAAGTTTCATTTTGGGGAATGTTCTTATGACCCCAAGCAAGGGTGCTGATGTTATCATTACATATATACCTTTTTGTATCCTTAAAACTTAATGCTAGCTTATTTAAGTTTTCAGTATATATAGTATGCAACCTGCTTCTAAAAGTCAACATACTTTCATATTTTTCAACTTTATCAAATAAACACCTTTTATAGTCATCTATTCTTAAACGCTTGGTGACAGATTTCTTGACTCCTTTCGCTTTTTGGACAGATTTTGAATTCTGAACAGTGAAAGAGTACATTTTTGCTCTCAGTCCCACAAATTCCAGCATTATATCACCACATGTTTCATCTTTAAACATACCCAAGACTTTATTATTCAACCTAGGAATATTATGCTGATTGTTAGGCGCAAAGCCATATGTATCGAATCTTGACGGTATATCATCCATAATATCTGAATAAAAGTCTTCTGAATTTATGGTGTAAATGAATGAATCAGTATCCATATAATTAAGAAGAACATTTTCATTATATTTTGGTTTGATATAGTCATAATGAAAATCATACATTAGAAATTTTGACAACTCAAGTACAATAAAACCCAAGTATATCGGTTTATTTAAAGTAATGTTGCACTTTTTTAGCTGGATAGCAAGCAATGTATTTGAATCATTTTCTTCATCTTCATCTTCATCATTTTCAACGAATTGCAAAGAGCTATGAAAATTGGGTTTTGCAATCAAAGACCTAGCACCCAACGATTTTCTTTTGTTTTCCCACCGTGTGACAATTCTAACATCAGTACGCTTCTCTATATTTTCCATAGTTTTACCGTAAATAGTGAGATTCATATGCTTATAAAATCTCTTTTGAGATTCTGTTTTTGACTTTTGTCTCAGTTCGGTATTTTTGGAAATGTATTTTTCTAGCCATTTTGACTGTCTGAATTTCATCACACGATGGACTTTTTTCAAAATCAAACCATGCTTAATTGCTTGTTTTAAACTCTGTAAATGAATTACATAATTCAATTTCGGTAGAAAGCTTGGTACCAACTTTTTGTATTTGGATCCTGGTGTGGCTATATTTTCAGGACAAAAAGGCAAATCATTATGAAGTTCATGAAGAGTATAAGGATACTCTAAATCAACTTCTAAGACATATCCCACATCTGTATCGTTTAGATTATTTATATATTCTAATGAAAATAACTCAGGATCTTGCCATTCAAAACCCCACAAGGAAGATTTTGAGACATTGCCCAACCATATAAGTTATTAGCATCCAAATATATTAAATATGAAGATGGTTTTTGTGAATCATAGGGCTGAATAAATTTATTGTTGGCTTTGGAATACCTGTGACTGCATTGAGTTAAGCCTCCTCTTATGCCTTTTTGAAAGAAATTGTACTTCTCAATGTCAGTCAAAAGTTCCAGCTCAACACCAGTCATTTTTAACATAGCATCCCAGGATAAACCAGGTGCAGTGTAATAGTGACATGGATCTAATCCATAAGCATGCTTACATACTTTCCTAAAATTCTCAAAAATATCAGCAAGCAACACAACATCACTTTTGAGATAAACCTCCAAATAATCTTTCAAATTCTGGCAATTGAAATGTGTCCATATATTCAATGCCAACTCATAATCTTCCAACGAACATTCCTCATTCGAAAGTTTGTTGAAAAATTTTGATCTTGGAGGAAGACATGGTTCATTCAATTTGTTCCAAGAATCAAGAAAATCGTAAGGAAAAACTCCTTTTCTTTTAACAAGATCCAGACTCTGATCTGTTATGAAATACTTTTTTGTTATCTCAAAATCTTCATCGACTAAATTTTGGGCTAAGCTATCAATACTTTCACTCATAAAGCGAAAGGAGTCTAAGAACCTAAGTTCTAAGAAATGCTTTTCATCAATGGCAATTCGCTTTGAAATAGAAATATATTTTTCCTTATTCATAGCGATTACCTTGATGTCACCATCGATTTCTCGAAGCGATTTAAAAAAAAGATGGGAATCGTACCCAGATAAATTATGTAAAAATATTGGAAAAAATTTTGGCAACTTATATTTAAGGTTACACAAATTATGGGCTGCACCCCTATAATCACCTGTCAAATGACAGTGATCCCTTACTTTAATGTCACCTGAAATTATTTTTTTCTGCATATTATGCATACCGTTGCTTTCCCAAAGTAGTAGTTCTGCAAATCCGTTAGGGTCTTCATTGGTGTCACTGTTTTCAAGTGTTTGTTGTATTTTTCTAGACTGTCTCTAAGTAGGCTGTTAATAAAATGGCTGGCACAGTTTTCACCTACAAATAAAAAACAAATTAGAGAAATGAAACAAACTTAAAATAAAAAAAAATAATGAATGATTTATTTATATTTATACATATATTTACCTATGAATGTTCTCATCACATCTTCCGAAGGATCAAAAGAGCACTTCATGTGATATGAAAATGCACAGGGAACGTGTTCCTGAACTGTGGTTGTGGATGATTTGGAAGGATCTGGAATACATGTAGCATTCGGCTTCAAAATGCATTCAAAGTCTGCATATGTTGCGAATGGCACTTTCATCTGCTTATCGTAGCTCGAAAATTTAATTTTGTTGTTGTCTTCGGCGGGCATTTTCGTCACAATCTTTTTGCATTCTTGTTTGTGTGTTGTATACGACTGTTCATTATAAAAATGCTGCAAACAGCTATTGCAGAAGAACAATTCCCTTCTTGAACTTTCCAAAACTTCACTTCGGATGAGCCTGCTTATGTTCTTTATCCACATGAAATGTGAATTATTTTCGGACACATCCAAAAGAAGGTTTATATGACGCCTTTTTTCGTTGGAAGTCATATAGTAGGGACCTTCTATGTGAGGCTTTTCTCCATTTTCTCCCTCGGAAAATCCAAAGACATTAACGCTCACAACGTTTCGCTCTTCGAAAATTTTTATTTCCGGAAGTTCCAAGGGAAATGACAATCCATTGAAATTCAGTATTATGTTTTCTAGGGCAATTATATCGCTCGAAATATCTGTCACTTCATAGTATGACGATGTTCTTTTCCTATTCTCAACTGGCTTGTGTAATGCAGATATAATTGCCCACTTAAAACAATAGTCATCATTGTTTTGTACATTGATTACAGCTTTTTTGTTTTCAATGTACTTTGGTAGTGACAAATACCTTGAACCTTTTAATGGTTGATATTTGTTGATATTAATTTCTATCAGCTTCACTCGGATGAGCGCCCATCCACTATCCTTTTCTTGGAAGCACTCCATTTTTTGCAGGATTGTTTCCTTCATCTCATCAAGAGATGGATTTATTTCTATTTCCAGAAACAGAGCCTTCATCTCTGTAGACATTGATTTTAACTCAATGATCATGTCCTCCCCACTAATTTTTACAAATTCCGCGAAAAGTTCCAAATTGAATTTTATTGATTTATGTTCACAAAGTTTTTCATACAGAATTTCATGAATCATTGCCTTGCTGTTCTCTAAAAATACTTTTGGGTCTAGTTGACCTTCATTTTTATTTTTAAGCGAAAATGAGCTGATCCTATTTTTAAGAACAGATCTGATTTCAAAAACATTTTCCTTATATATCCTTTGAACTTTTTCCTTGTGAGAGTTCTTGCGAAGATGCTGAACCCATTTACTTTTGAGTACATCTTCTTTGCAAAATTCACAAGGAACCATGTTCGCACTATTTTTCTTTGAAACATTTGGAGTGGTGATTTTCATCTTTGATGCCGACGAAGTCGAGGGTTGATCTTCCTCATAGTTGAAAGCTGGACGTTCTATTTGCTGCTGTTGTTGAAATTGCTGTTGTAGTTGTTGAATTTGTTTCTGCATTTGATCGATGAGTTGTTGTTGTTGTTGTTGTAGTAGTATAAGATGTTGTTGTTGGTTCTGTTGTTGTTGTTCTTTTTCAAGATGAATTATATTCAATGACTTTTGTTGTTCATTTTGATGTCTCCTAGCACATTGCACCAAATGCAACTTTTGACTTGATTGTGATTCAAAAATATCCCCACAAAGAAGACAAGTTCCCAAAATGTTTAAGTGTAGGCTTTTTATGTGTCGATTTAACGCGCTGACACACGAAAATATTTTTTTGCAAAATGCGCAAGATTTTGACTTGTTCATATTGATTATTATTATTTTATTTAGCAAAAGTAATGTAAATACCTACTTAAATTTGTTTTTTAAAACTTCTTTTTACTTGTTCACTCAAAAATGTATACAGTTATATTAAACTTGTTTTTTTTCAGTTTTTTTATATCAGCTTTAATTGAATGCAGCACTACTCACTTTCTGCACTGTTTTTTTTTTTTACTCTTTTTAATTTTGATTTTTAAATTTTTACTATAAAAACGAAATGTTAATCAAACTTGCTATTTGATTTTTCTTTTTGATTCAATTATTCGAAAAAAATACACTTTCTACACGTTCTACTGCACTTTTTAGTTTTAATTTTTGTAAAATCAAGACTTTTCGAAAAAAAATTGTTGAGGAAATAAATGATCGTATGGTTCTGAAGAAACAAACTGACTGAATAGTTTAAACTGTTTGTTTTCCTTTTATATACAGTAATTTCTCTCAAACATAACAAAATTAATTTTATTCCTGATTAGAAAAACTGCATTGCATTGACAATTATTTATGAACCTTTTTTATCTTTACTTTCATCCTAATGGGTAATAAAACCCTTTGTGTGTTTGAAATTTCGTTATCAACGGCTTTTTTGGTTTTATTTTATCCAGAAACGAATTTTAATGGAATCTAGAAAATTTTAGAGGATCATCATCCTTCTAATGCAATCAAGGTAGGATACCTATTTATTTTTATTGTTTCATAGAAAAAAATGAACGTGCATCCGCTGACACTTGTTTGAAAAAAAGAACCTCTATAAATTATTCAATCTAATGGGTAATAAACGTCTTTGTGTGTTTGAAATTTCGTTATCAACGGCTTTTTTGGGTTTATTTTATCCAGAAACGAATTTTAATGGAATCTAGAAAATTTTAGAGGATCATCATCCTTCTAATGCAATCAAGGTAGGATACCTATTTATGTTTATTGTTTCATAGAAAAAAACGAACGTGCATCCGCTGACACTTGTTTGAAAAAAAAACCTCTATAAATTATTCAATCTAATGGGTAATAAACATCTTTGTGTGTTTGAAATTTCGTTATCAACGGCTTTTTTAGGTTTATTTTATACAGAAACGAATTTTAATGGAATCTAGAAAATTTTAGAGGATCATCATCCTTCTAATGCAATCAAGGTAGGATACCTATTTATGTTTATTGTTTCATAGAAAAAAACGAACGTGCATCCGCTGACACTTGTTTGAAAAAAAAACCTCTATAAATTATTCAATCTAATGGGTAATAAACGTCTTTGTGTGTTTGTGTTGCAACATAGTTTTGCAGTTAACCTGCGTTTTCGACTTTTCTTAACATGAATGAACATGCGCGTTTGATTAGAAACCAGTAAATATAAATATGCTTTAAAAGACCTTTAAGAAGACTGATGAGATATTCCTATAAAAAGGGAATTATTTGTTGGCTATCAACACAGTCCACTCCAAGAAGTTATCCAGGCAACATAATTATTACCATAGTCACCATGCATTTTGAAGAAGCGGAGTATTTAAATTTTTCACTGGATGATTTTGCTGAGAAAGAAATAAATTCTTTAAATGAAAATATCGGTTTTAAACCCACAAAAAAGCTATCCGAATTACAAATAGCATTCAAATATAATATTTTTGGTTTACAAAAAGTCAAAACACGTTGGGGGGATCGTATTACAGCAGATCTTGGAGAATATAAGGTAAGTTTAAAATGTTTTGTTTGTATATACATATTAATTAATTTAATATTTTATTTTTTACAGATTTTTTTACCGATCAGATATTCGAATCTATCTTCAAACAGCATGGCAGTGATTGGTGGAGGCGGGTATGTCTTTGAAATCACAAGACAACTTGGTTCAACGTACGAACTTAAATTTTTGAAAATTAAATAATTTTTTAGTTGGTATGAAATCCATAATATATAAATTTGTATATACACAAACACAACAACAACAACAAAAAATAATATATAAAATTCTTTAAATCAAATGTATTTCTTTTTTTTTTTTTTATGATTATTACAATGGTTTTTATTTTATAGAATTTCATTTTTATCGATCCAAGAATTATGTTCTGCTGGAAATCCCAACCATTTCACAAAAAGCATATTTCTTCTAGTTCTTAAAACTTTTTCCACAAGAAATACATCGGCACATTTAGTTTTCATCAGTTCTGCTTCGTAAAATCCGCCTTGTACTGCTTTGCCTTGATAGTCTTCAAGAAGGTATGTGTTAGGTTTTGTATCTTGCACTTTTCTTACTTTAAAGACCTCCGTAGTCCAGTTTGGTGTATAACCCTTTTCAAATACATGTTTATACTTGCTAATCCGTACTTTGTCACCAACTCTAAATTTTCGTTTACTTATATATTTTTTCTTATTTTTGAAGAGTGGTAATAATGAGTTGGCATTTTTCTTGTTAACGTCTGCAGGTTTACATTTAATGGTCCGGTGAAAAGAGTGATTGTAATCATTAAGTATTTTTTTGTAAATATTTATCCATTTATAGCTGCCATTGAAACTGAATTCTTTCCACATTTTTTCTTTGAAAGTTCTATTAAATCTTTCTACAATTGATGCCTTTAATGAACTGAATGTAGAGTAATGATTAATTTTATATTTCTCCATCAAGCTTCTGAAGGTTGAATTAAAAAATTCTTTTCCATCATCCGTTTGCAAATTTTTGGGGGTCCTAGAAGAATGTGTAAATATTTCTTCCATTTCTTTTGAAATAGTAATACCCTTTTTGTTTTTTATTGGGATGACCCAAGCGAATTTTGAAAAAGTATCAATAACTGTCATTAAATAGTTGAACCCCCTGTTTTGATCGCTATAGGGTATCATTTCAACCAGATCAGCTTGCCATAAATCATCATAACCTTTTATGATAACCTGACGACGTTTGAAATTTCTCCGTGCAGTCTTATGCAGCTCTTCAACAACCTTTCGCTTGCTCATTTTTGTAAAGAGTGAATTTAGCAAAAATAAAAAATAGTCTTTTATATTTATTTTTTGTTTTTATTTAAACCTTTTGTATAATAACATTAATTTCTTAACTCTAACTAATCTATTTTCTATCATATAGCAGGCGCAAGTATCCGGTCCTTGTTTACATTGGTTGGATGACCAGCAGCAATTAGAGTAATGATGTCCATGAATTGATTCAGTATAGAAAGAGTTTTGAAATCTTTTAAGTAAAGAAATACAATTTATAAACTCTTCATGATGTTCGTCTAATATTTCTTTATCATTAGTTTTTAAAAAATCACAAATGTTTTTTAATATTATTTCTGAGTCCATTTTAAAAGGTGTTGTTGATCAGGCTGTTGAATGCTTACTAAAAAATATATTTGTTTTTCTTTTTTAAAAGAAGAATGTAATATAAAATGAGAAATATTTATAACCCGGGCAAGATTACGTCTTATACGCATATACGACTATAAAACTATTGAATATTCTTATCATTAACAATTGTATTTTCGATTTTTTCAAAGAATGGTGAGAACATTTTTCTCTCTTCTATTAACTCTACAATTTTGTTTTTTATATGACCATCAAGATATTTTATTACAATTGAATCCATATAATTTTTAGGATCATTATTTTGTATACTAAGGCTTATTTGTTCATCAACATATTCTTTAGATGCAGCTTGATGCGGTTGTTCAGGTCTACCAACATTGCTTAAGCGTTTATTTTCCATGTTGTAATCACCTGATGGTAGCAATTTGAATTCTAAACCGGCAGGACCTGTAGCACCTTTACTTTTTAAAAGTGTCTTAGAATTTCTACCGAACTTGTCAACACTCATTTCTTGTTTGAACAGGTTTTACCTTTGAATGATATTAATATATGATGTTTGATTCCTTCAATTCCTCAATTATGGAGTTGATTTCATTTTGGTGGTTGTTATTACCAGCATTTTTGGATGCTACTAAAAGTTTTAGTCTATTAACTAACTCGTTTGGATCATTCCAGTATATTCAATACTTTTCTTTGTATATTTCATTTCAGCAATTTCGGAATAAGATTTCCCAATTTTTTTATTTTTGTTATTAAATCCGACAACAAGGTTCTTAATAATGCTGGTATACTTCATCCCTCTATTACTATTGATCCGAGAAGTATCATCATGATTCCGCATATGCAAACTAGTTTTTTGTAAAATCTTTCCATATTGCGCTAAATCTTCATCAGTATATTTCTGCTTACGAGGTTGTTTCTTTAGAATTAACTCAATTAGACCAGGAGTTTTAGTAAAATTTTCATCATCAATTTTAATCACATCATCATTCATCCAAAAGCTAGATTTACCAATTTTAGACGTTCGTGTATTGGCGTCATAATACGGACCGAATACTGTATCGCGATTTGATTCAGACAATAGCTTTTTAGTGAAAGATGTAGTTGCAGCGGTATCAGATCCACTGAAATTCTTTGGGGTACTAAATATCAAGCCATTATCTCCGCTATCTAATTCAAGTATTGGTGAGTCCGACATTTCATGATCCTCTGCTCGTTCTTCTTTATTTGGTGTTTTAAAAGTGAGTTTACGACGTTTAATTGATTTCGTTTTAATTTCGTCTTCATAAGGTTTTTCATTTTGCTTTCTCTCTGCATTTTCAACGAACTTTTTTAATGGTTCAACAATAGGTTTAAAAGTATTTTCCAACTCAGTATCCCGTATTATTTCACCAGTTTTCAGTTGTAAGTATTTATTTTTTAAAATTTTTTTTGTTTTAATAAGATCATTTAGGATAGTTTCATTCATTTTTTTTTTGATATATGTATACACAACAGAATAAATTTTGAGTTTTCTCAAACAGAGCTCCTCTTAGAATGGATTGTTTTTAATTATAAATGTGTATTTATAGTAAAACTATTTCATGGAAACCGATCTTATAACGTCCGTTTTTAATACTACTTTCTTTGTCTATTACTAGAAAACCATAATTTTCAACCCAACAATGAAAGCAAAGCTCTTTAAATTGGCTAAAAGACATATCTGAGTTTATATGATCATTGTGAACATGTTTTAAATTCATTTCATCTTGTTTGAAAAGTATAATAAAGTTTGCATTATCTCTAATCAAATGTTTTGGAATATGTGTATAGGATTGACATAAATAAAAACTATCAACCCCATTGTGACGTCCCATACAAAAATAATCTCTTATGTTGTTCTGTTTTTGACAAGCGACATCATCGAATATAAACACTGAATTATTTTTAGCATCTGTTGGTGGCATTATATCACTATTGTCTGAGAATTCATTATATCCCATTCCTTCCACTGATGTAATAATCTTTTTTAAATACATATATTTTGGTTGATGCAATGATTTGGAATATATGTAAATATTTTCAAACTTTAGTCCATTGGGGTCAAGAAGAATGCTAAGCATTACATTTGTTTTCCCACAGTTTGAAGGACCAACAATTATTCCTCTAATACTATTTGGGAATAATATTCCATGTTTCTTTTTAACTTTAACATCAGAATCAAAGTTTTGTACTTTAATAACATGTGGCTGTTTGATAAACTTCATATTGACGACTGACTTATTTTATAATAAAACATCTCATTTATATATTCTTGTATTCATAAATGATTGACACTTCGTCCAAGAAGGGGGTATCGTATAAATATGATTGAGCATAACATTAAAACCATCAGTAATAAAAAATCTTTTGAAGGAGCAGGACTTATAAATACTATTATTGATAAACTACCATTTGAACTACACTTACCTTCTTACAATTACTGTGGACCTGGAACAAAACTAGAAGAACGTTTAAAAAGAGGGGATAAGGGTATTAATCAACTGGATGATGCATGTCGTTCGCATGATATTGCATACTCTAAAAGTAGTTTGTTAAGCGATCGTCACGCAGCTGACAAAATTCTAGCAGAACAAGCGTGGAAAAGATTTAAAGCAAAAGATTCATCAGTCCCAGAAAAATTAAGCAGTCTATTAGTCACCAATATGATGAAAGCTAAGACAAAATTTGGAATGGGTACTAAAGAAAGTAAAAAACAAATTAAAAAAAAAAGTAACGCAAAGAAAACCTGTAAGAAAAACTTGTTTAAAAAGGCAGTAAACGAAGCAAGAAATGCTATTAAAAACAATATTAACTGTTGCGGTACAACATCTATGGCTAGTATTGCTTTAAAGGCTGCAAAAAATGTTATTAAGAACAAGAAGAAAAATAAGATTAAAACACCAAGAATAATTCCACTTCCAAAAACAGGTGGTTTTCTTCCATTTGTTGCTCCTATTCTTGCAGGCTTATCAGCTATAGGAACTCTAACGGGGGGAGCAGCTGGTGTTGTAAAAACTCTTAATGCTGCAAGCGCTGCTAAAAAACAGTTGGAAGAAAACATGCGACATAACAGGGCTATAGAAGCAGTTGCAATTAAAGGAAACGGATTATATTTGCATCCATATAGAAATGGTCTGGGTCTTTTTATTAACAATCCTATCACAAAAAACTAATAGACCTGCTGCCCAACCAACCATTATCCAACTATGATATCCAACGCTTTGGCAGAAAACATATACCACATTTTAGAGGGGTTTTTATGAGAAACTCATTACCAAGCAAATCTTTTAATAAGGAGTGTGGCGTGATCAATTTGGACGATGAATCAGGTAAAGGTACTCATTGGGTGGCATATATTAAAAACAAAAACAATATTGTTAAGTATTTTGATAGTTTTGGAAATTTAAGACCACCAATCGAAATAATAAGATATCTTGGTAATCGTATAAATTATAATTATATTCAAGAACAAGATTTTGATACATTTATATGTGGACATTTATGTTTAAAGTATTTATTAGAACAATCTCATTATGTTTTTCAATAAAAAAATGAATAAAATGGTGTGAAATTTAAAAAAATATATCATTCGTCTTTTATTCAACATGTCGCTAACATTAACTCTTAGTGGAAACAACTCAAATCTTACAGCGGAATATTTCCCCCCAATTGTACTAAAATCCAACTATGTATGTGGACTCATAGATTTTCAATCCTATAATTCTATACCAAATGTAGACGATTTAAATAACTTGTTGCATATAGGTGAAAGTATTATTTCTTTTCCTATTGGTTCATATGAGATTGGAGACATAAACAATTTTATACAAAAGAAACTGATTGATATTAATAAAAAAAAAAAAAAACTCAACTAGAAAAAGTGAAATAAAATTAGTGGCAAACAACAATACTCTTAAATGTGAAATTTATAGTTCTGAAGTAATCGATTTTACTAAACCGAATTCTATTGGACCCCTTTTAGGATTTAGTAAGAAGTTATTGGAGCCAAATAAACTACATGAATCTGATCTTTACGTTGATATAAACAAAGTTAATGCTATACGGGTAGAATGTAATATAATAGATGGGACATATATAAATAGCCAGTCAGCACATATTTTACATGAATTTTCAATTAAAGTCAGTCCAGGCTATAAAATAATCGAGGTTCCTAGTAATGTTATTTATTTACCTGTGAACGTCAAACGGATAACATCGTTGAGTTTAAAGCTCATTGACCAAGACGGAAGAATTATAAACTTTAGAGGAGAAAAAATAACAGCTCGATTACATTTAAAGCCAGAATAATGATTTTATATGACAACACAAACAGAAATTCATATATAAACATTGGAAACATTAATAAAACAATCAATAGCGTTTTGAACTCGCCCCCAACAACACATCACCTTACAAAAGATAATCAAAAATTTTTATCATCCTTGGGATTCATATTAAAATAAAAAAAACTATGTTAAACATTTTTCAAGATCCAGAGTTCAATGAAACTATAACTAAATATGAGTACCACACATATTCCCCATATCAAAACAATTTTGAAAGAAATGACATCATTCAGATTTGTATACAACATCAAAACCTTAATGTTTTACCTTCGGAAAGTTTTTTATACATTGAAGGATCACTTAAACAACGTGATGGAAAAGAAATTATAAATACAATGCTGGGAAACAATTCAATGGCTTTTCTTTTTGATGAAATACGTTATGAATTGAATGGGAGAGAAATTGATTGTAATAGAAATGTTGGAGTTACTACATCGATCAAAAACTATTTATCTTTAACTAAAAATGAGAGTGATATGCTTTTGAATGCTTCCTGGTCTTCCGAACCTAATGGTGTTTTGAAACCGTATCATTTTAATTATTGTATTCCACTGAACAAACTCTTGGGATTTGCTGAAGATTACAAAAAAATTATTCCCAACGCTCGACATGATCTTATTCTCACTCGCGCTAGGATGGATGAAAATGTATTAATTGCAACAGATGATGAGAATGTTGAAGTTCAACTTCATAAGGTACAGTGGAAAATGCCACATGTTACTCTATCCGATTCAATAAAATTGGATTTGTATAAATCTATAAATAAAAATAGTTTGATTAAAATTGCTTTCCGCACCTGGGATCTGTATGAATATCCATTACTTTCAAACTCTGATCATCATATCTGGAACATTAAAACAACAACACAAATTGAAAAACCTCGATACATTATATTTGCACTGCAAACTGAAAAAAATAAAAAACTATCAGCGGATCCAACCACTTTTGACCATTGTAATCTAACAGATATAAAAGTATATCTCAACTCTGATGTATACCCCCATGAAGACCTCAATATTTCCTTTGAACGCAATAGATATAGCTTGCTCTACAAAATGTATGCCGATTTTCAAAAAACTTACTACAACAAAACAATGGCTGAGCCTCTTCTATCTCGTGGGCAATTTAAATTTAATGCTCCAATTTGCGTTATAGATTGCAGACACCAGAACGAATCTTTGAAAACTGGACCTATCGATATACGTTTGGAGATGAGAACATCAAAACATATTCCTGCAAATACTTCAGCTTACTGCCTTATGCTTCATGATAGAGTTATTGAATATAATCCCCTTGATCAAGTAGTAACAAGAATTGTTTGAAAGTATTTTATAAAAAATATGTAAAGATTTAAAGAAAATAAATATTTTATTCATCATCATAAATAAGTATGACTTTTATTTTACTATATTACTTTTTTTTAATAGTATCCAAGGTTTTTACCAAAACCTAACTTCCAGAACTCTATATCAGGTTCTTAACGTTGCGTTTTATGTTCTTAACGTCACGTTTTGGGTTCTGAACGTGACGTTTTGGGTTCTAACGTTGCGTTTTATGTTCTTAACGTCACGTTTTGGGTTCTGAACGTGACGTTTTGGGTTCTAACGTTGCGTTTTATGTTCTTAACGTCACGTTTTGGGTTCTGAACTCAACGTTTTGGGTTCTAAACGTGATGTTTTATGTTCTTAATGTGTTGTTTTGGGTTTTTAACGTTACGTTACCAAAACTAAAATAAAGGTATGAAATTTGGTTGCAAAAGAATTAAAAATGAAGGATCTTCGTCGAATAAATACCCACAACCAAAGAAAAATAAATTGATCATTATTTTTAGTAAGGTATAAAAAAAATGTACTTAAAATAATTTTAATTGTATATATACTTTATTTTGATTAATAGAAAGAAACACCATTGTAAATTATTTCAACTTTGTTGTAAGAAAAATGTATGCATTATACTTAAGAAAAATAAATAAATAAATTGTAACCTGATATTGAATAAAATAAATATATGTATATTTTTTATTATTAACTCAACTATTTTTTTTCTGAACGTTTGAGCATTCCTTTCTTCTCTAATACTTAACATCTACAGTTTAAACCACAACACAACGGGATAATTCCAATGAGTATGGTTTATTACTCATAAAAAAATAAAAAAAAATAACTTAGAAATTTGGTTCCCTGAACCGCTGTAAAAAAAACACCACTTGGATATTTCCATGTAAAATGATCCCACTTGGTATAAAAGAAATTCTTATACGTTTTGAATTTGATGGGAAATATTGAAGTAAAATCCTGTAAGATCCTATTGGTAAATAACAACAAACCAACTCACAAAATCCAGTAAGAAAATTTCAATTGGGACATTTCCTACACATAAATCCAATACGAAAATTCCAATTGGGAAATACCCTATGTCACTTCTGGGTCAATGCAGGTATGGATGACGTCACTTTTACATAGGAAACGGTATGTACGGTATGTACGTGCGATACCGTGGTGACGCAGACGTTACCTATTTATACTACTAACAGAAGATAAAAGCTTACCAAATAAACCCTTTTCGATATTTATATTTAAGTTGCTTAGGTAAGTTATAATCCTACCTCTAGACTGATTAAAGTTAACTTAAATACCTTAACCTTCAACAACTGGCCCTTAGAACTAATGTTGTAAGTTTATTAAAGAAAAACGCAAGTAGGTAGGTACCTTTGCATATTTCAGGCTCAAAAATAACATTGGTTTGGACGTAGGTTAATTTCAAAAATCGCATTGGCTTAGACGTTGGTCAAGCTCAAAAATCGCAATGGTTTAGATGTTGTTTTGTCACATAAATTTGTAGCACAAATTTCTAAGACATTAACCTCAAAGATCCGATAATTAGAACAGAAGATACCAAATCAACCCTTTTCGATTAGGTATTATATTTAAGTTGCTTCGCTAGGTTAATTCTACCTCTAGTTAACCTCAATTTAAATACCTTAACCTTCAACATCTGGCCCTCATAGAAATAAAGTTATAAGTTATAATCAAAGAGGTTCAAGTGTAGGTCTCTGTGCATTATGCATATTCTAGGTTCAACAATCGAATTGATTAAGAATGAAGTCAAGTTTTGTCACATAAATTTTGAAGCCTGACATTTAACTTATTTCAAAACCTTCTTTAAGATCCGATTATTAGTACAGAAGTAAAAAGGCAACCACACCAACTAAATCAATCCTTTTAAATAAATGTACATACATAATATTGTATGTAGCTACCTATATAGATACGTAGGTATATGAATTTTGTTGGCGATGCTAACAAAGCCAATTTTTTGTATTCAATTTTTTTTATTTATGCAATTATTTATTTTGATGAATTAAACCTAAACGTTTTTCACCTACATTTTTATGTTATTTCAATTATTAACTGAATAAATTAGTTTGATATTTTACCTTCATTTTAAGATCTTTATTTTGAATATCCGATTATTAGAACAGAAGTTATAAGCCAACCAAACCAACCTAATCGTACCATTACGAATAATATTTGCAAAATACCTACAACAATTTAATCAACATAACATTTTACAGACATACCTAACCTACTTAATAATGTAGCTATGTATGTATGTATATCATTTTTGTTCCCGATGCGAAGCCAATTTTGTTTGCCACGCCACAGTGCAGTGGTGGTTTTTTATTGCACACATTCCACTCCAACCAACGTCTTGCCCACACCCTTACAGCAATGTATATTCTTTGTGGGTACGTTTTTTTCTTTTTCTTTTTGTTTTCTTGTTCCTCACGTCATTTGCCGTGATGAAATTAGTGCTTAAAAGCCAATCTTTCACGTTTTTAATATGAAATTTTGTAAGCTTTTGCAAAAATTTTGATGCAGATTTGTAGCCTGTCATTTTATCTTTCATTATCTATCTTAATATTAAGCATCCGATAACTATAACCTGAGTAATAGGCTTCTAAGTGCGCTCAAATCGAGTGATTTTAAGATTTTATACAAATTCAACTATCCTCCACTGAAGCTCGTCGGTTGGCGACGATCAACGTGTAGGTACGGTTCATCGATTGTGTATTTAGGTTCATTTTGGTATTTTCTTTGGTAACACCAACCAAAAATTCGATCCTGAGCCCCCTATACGCTAGAGTTCATTTCGTTCATTTGTTATATATTCATTTGTTCATTTAATCATTTTGGTAACACCATATTTTTCTCAAAACGACCCTATAAACATTTTCAATGTTAAAATACATAACCACATTCATATTCTAGAATTTTCCTTTTCTAATCCGAGTGCGTTCTCGCATTTTAAAAATTGGAATTTACTTTAAAAACAGAAAAAAGTTTGAGAGATACAACAAAATTTCACCAATGAATGAATTTTTGTCCAAGAAAAAATATTTTGATTTTTTTTCTTGCAAGGATTTCACCCCTATAATATTCATATTTCTATTTACTATCAAAAAATAGCGAAATAGACCTTATAAAAATTGAAAAAGAGTACTCCACGTGCACTTTGTCCGTTTATGAGAGAGCCAAATTCTATTGCGGTTATTAAATTTGGTGTCCGCGTCCGGTCACCTTATGGGAGAGTTATTGCTATGAAAAATCAGGAATTCAATTCTGTTCTTTGAAATCTGTCCGGTTATGAGAGGTGTCCGCTTATGGGAGGTGTCCGTTTGCAGAGAGTATATTGTATATCACATATACAGTGTATGTAAGTGAAGCACCAAATTAAAAAAAAAAAAAAAAAAAAAGGTGCCTATCTGTCATCTTGCCGGTGTTTCGAGATTTTCAATCGTTTAAAGAATGAAAAAAGATAATTAAACTAAATAAAAAAATGAAATAAAAATGAGAGTAGTGATAACTTTCAGTAGGTACTTTATTATAAAAAATATAAAACAACATGCGGTGCTGGTTGTGTTAAATTGTGTGAAAACACCTATAATATGGAGTTAAAAATCTTTTCAATTTTAAGGGCTGATTGTGTCTCAAATTCCACTTAAATTAATGTGAAGTGATGTTTTTTATGTAAATATATTATCCAATAATACTTTAAAATTGATATTTATCATAGCATTTTGCTATAAAAAAGCCTAATTTATTGAAAATACAAATATACTTTGAAACGTGATATGTCAGGTGCCTATATGTCAAAATTGAAGTTCTCGTCCAGGGTCGAATTAGCTTTTGTTGATGGCAAGACGCTTAAATACATTGAGCACCACTAGTGCACAGTAATTTTACTTACTTTATGTAGAATATGAGACACAGTTTACCTGTGAAATGAACAAAAGTTGCACTGCTTATTATAGGTGTTTTTAACGGAGCACCGCATGTAGTTTTATATTTTTATATCAATGAAGAAAAGCATATATTCACATTATTTACTTTTATTTCACTTGTTTATTTAATTTATTAAGCCTTTTTTTAATAAAAAAAAATCTCAAACACATTCCTCAAAAAAACAGCTAAAAATTCCTTTGAGCGCCCCATGATTTAGCTGTCTAACTGCATGCCTTCCCTGTGTGAATGCATCTGTGTTTGTGTTACTCACACTATTTTGAAAAATGCTTCACTTTTTCCTCGATATGCCCATTCCTCTATTTCTTCTTCTAAGATCAATTCAATTTGCATCGCATCAAGTTTGGTGGAAATTAAGTTTTATTTAATTTGAACAAACTCATTCATTATTCCAGTTGTCGTTTGCGACATCTAGGTATGAATCGGAGATCCTTATCCATTCCTAAGGATGTGTTCAGTTACTATCAATGCTACTGACATACCCGTGACTTATGTCGACTATCACAAAGTCTATCCAACCAAACGAAATGATCCCATGGCCATTATACCGTTCAGATCAACGGGACAAAAAAAAACAGAAGGTCCTTTTTTTCTTTTATTGTCTTTTCTTTTCAACCTTAGATTTTAGAATAAGAAGATAAGGAAGAGGTATACAGTGAACTCTCTCATAACCGGACACTGATGGTACCCAGAAATTTGTCCGGTTATTAGAGGCGACCGCTTATGAGAAAACAAAAAAAAAATTAATTGAAAACCTTTTAAAAAATTTACAGATTTTACTCATAGAGTAACTATGGGGACATTGAAAATGACTTGTGCTAGCTCGATAAAATAAAAACATTAATAATCTTGGTGATTTCTAATTTGTATCCTATAGTTGCACCAAAACTTCTGAAGCTGTCTAAGAAACCATTCTTCAGTCTGAAATTACAATATGTAGATATTTTAATTGTCAAATCCCAGTTGGCGGTTGAATTAATGTTGAGCAGTTCAGTTTATTTAATCACGGCGTTGATGTTGAAGAAAATCAAATATTTGCTCAAATTGATTTACAAGTCTCTCAACTTATTGAACTATTTATATACAGGCAAGTTGTTTGATTTACTGTCAAAGTGAACCCTATTTGATTTGATGTGTAGCTCAAACTCAATGCAAACTTGATTTACCTAATTGTTTTTAGGTATTCTATAATATTTTGCATTTTGAACTCATCTTTTAATAAACTCGAGTCGTGTAATTTCTTAAGACAATATTGATGGTTTTGACAGTTAAGCAGTATTCTTTTATCTGAATATATGAAAAGCAAAGCACCAATTAAGATGACAGCTGAGTTGACAACCAAATTGAATCGTTTTTTTTTTTTCATTTGAGGACCTTAAGGTAGAACTGTAATAGTCGGAAGATGTTGGAAGAAAATTCTCTCAGTTCACTTACGTATGGAGCGGTCGGTGAGCGCTCTTCACTTCCGAAAGCAAAAGTAAAAAAGTGGTCGAAACGAAGCAAAACTCAATTATGGGCACGTCATATAAATTCATTGCATTCGTTTCGTTTCGTACGACCACTTAGGTCGGCATCCGACTATAATAGTTCTACCTTTAACATTGAACATCTGAACATTGGAACTAAATCTATATAAGTTTATTAAAGAAGTTCAATTATATTGCAGTACCTACGAATATTCTAAGTTCAATAATAGCATTTGCTTAGACGTATAGGTAAAGTTTTGTAACATAAATTTATAGCCTGAGATTTTACTTGAATTCTAAGAACTTAACCTCAAACATCCGATAATTAGAACAGAAGATAAAAGCTTACCAAATAAACCCTTTTCGATATTTATATTTAAGTTGCTTAGGTAAGTTAATCCTACCTCTAGAGTGTAGACTGATTAATGTTAACTTAAATACCTTAACCTTCAACAACTGGCCCTTAGAACTAATGTCGTAAGTTTATTAAAGAGAAATCAACAAAAATCTATTCTATTCTTCTATTCCTTTTAACATTTGTCTAATTTATAAGACCCTAGGTCTTATTGGCATTTATATGTTTGTGTTGTTGTTTAAACTCAAGTAGGTATCTTTGCATTTTTCAGGCTCAAAAATAACATTGGTTTTGGGGGTAGGTCAAGTTCAAAAATCGCATTGGGTTAGACGTAAGTCAAGTTCAAATATCGCATTGGTTTAGATGTTGGTCAAGCTTGTAAATCGCATTGGTTTAGACGTAGTTCAAGTTCAAAAGTCACATTGGCTAAGACGTAGGTCAAGTTCCAAAATCGCATTGGCTTAGACGTTGGTCAAGCTCAAAAATCGAATTGGTTTAGACGTATAGTCAAGTTAAAAAATCACATTGGCTTAGACGTAGGTCAAGTTCAAAAATCGCATTGGCTTAGACGTAAGTCAAGTTCAAAAATCGCATTGGTTTAGATGTTGGTCATAAACTTGTAAATCGCATTGGTTTAGACGTAGTTCAAGTTCAAAAGTCACATTGGCTAAGACGTAGGTCAAGTTCCAAAATCGCATTGGCTTAGATTGGCAATGGTTTAGATGTTGTTTTGTCACATAAATTTGTAGCCTGAGATTTTACTTTAATTCTAAGACATTAAACTCATAGATCCGATAATTAGAACAGAAGATACCAAATCAACCCTTTTCGATTAGGTATTATATTTAAGTTGCTTCGCTAGGTTAATTCTACCTCTAGTTAACCTCAATTTAAATACCTTAACCTTCAACATCTGGCCCTCATAGAAATAAAGTTATAAGTTATAATCAAAGAGGTTCAAGTATAGGTCTCTGTGCATTATGCATATTCTAGGTTCAACAATCGAATTGATTAAGAATGAAGTCAAGTTTTGTCACATAAATTTTGAAGCCTGACATTTAACTTATTTCAAAACCTTCTTTAAGATCCGATTATTAGTACAGAAGTAAAAAGGCAACCACACCAACTAAATCAATCCTTTTAAATAAATGTACATACATAATATTGTATGTAGCTACCTATATAGATACGTAGGTATATGAATTTTGTTGGCGATGCTAACAAAGCCAATTTTTTGTATTCAATTTTTTAATTTATGCAATTATTTATTTTGATGAATTAAACCTAAACGTTTTTCACCTACATTTTTATGTTATTTCAATTATTTTTTAACTGAATAAACTAGTTTGATATTTTACCTTCATTTTAAGACCTTTATTTTGAATATCCGATTGTTAGAACAGAAGTTATAAGCCAACCAAACCAACCTAATCGTACCATTACGAATAATATTTGCAAAATACCTACAACAATTTAATCAACATAACATTTTACAGACATACCTAACCTACTTAATAATGTAGCTATGTATGTATGTATATCATTTTTGTTCCCGATGCGAAGCCAATTTTGTTTGCCACGCCACAGTGCAGTGGTGGTTTTTTATTGCACACATTCCACTCCAACCAACGTCTTGCCCACACCCTTACAGCAATGTATATTCTTTGTGGGTACGTTTTTTTCTTTTTCTTTTTGTTTTCTTGTTCCTCACGTCATTTGCCGTGATGAAATTAGTGCTTAAAAGCCAATCTTTCACGTTTTTAATATGAAATTTTGTAAGCTTTTGCAAAAATTTTGATGCAGATTTGTAGCCTGTCATTTTATCTTTCATTATCTATCTTAATATTAAGCATCCGATAACTATAACCTGAGTAATAGGCTTCTAAGTGCGCTCAAATCGAGTGATTTTAAGATTTTATACAAATTCAACTATCCTCCACTGAAGCTCGTCGGTTGGCGACGATCAACGTGTAGGTACGGTTCATCGATTGTGTATTTAGGTTCATTTTGGTATTTTCTTTGGTAACACCAACCAAAAATTCGATCCTGAGCCCCCTATACGCTAGAGTTCATTTCGTTCATTTGTTATATATTCATTTGTTCATTTAATCATTTTGGTAACACCATATTTTTCTCAAAACGACCCTATAAACACTTTCAATGTTAAAATACATAACCACATTCATATTCTAGAATTTTCCTTTTCTAATCCGAGTGCGTTCTCGCATTTTAAAAATTGGAATTTACTTTAAAAACAGAAAAAAGTTTGAGAGATACAACAAAATTTCACCAATGAATGAATTTTTGTCCAAGAAAAAATATTTTGATTTTTTTTCTTGCAAGGATTTCACCCCTATAATATTCATATTTCTATTTACTATCAAAAAATAGCGAAATAGACCTTATAAAAATTGAAAAAGAGTACTCCACGTGCACTTTGTCCGTTTATGAGAGAGCCAAATTCTATTGCGGTTATTAAATTTGGTGTCCGCGTCCGGTTATTAAAGAGTCCATTTATGGGAGAGTTATTGCTATGAAAAATCAGGAATTCAATTCTGTTCTTTGAAATCTGTCCGGTTATGAGAGGTGTCCGCTTATGGGAGGTGTCCGTTTGCAGAGAGTATATTGTATATCACATATACAGTGTATGTAAGTGAAGCACCAAATTAAAAAAAAAAAAAAAAAAAAAAGGTGCCTATCTGTCATCTTGCCGGTGTTTCGAGATTTTCAATCGTTAAAAGAATGAAAAAAGATAATTAAACTAAATAAAAAAATGAAATAAAAATGAGAGTAGTGATAACTTTCAGTAGGTACTTTATTATAAAAAATATAAAACAACATGCGGTGCTGGTTGTGTTAAATTGTGTGAAAACACCTATAATATGGAGTTAAAAATCTTTTCAATTTTAAGGGCTGATTGTGTCTCAAATTCCACTTAAATTAATGTGAAGTGATGTTTTTTATGTAAATATATTATCCAATAATACTTTAAAATTGATATTTATCATAGCATTTTGCTATAAAAAAGCCTAATTTATTGAAAATACAAATATACTTTGAAACGTGATATGTCAGGTGCCTATATGTCAAAATTGAAGTTCTCGTCCAGGGTCGAATTAGCTTTTGTTGATGGCAAGACGCTTAAATACATTGAGCACCACTAGTGCACAGTAATTTTACTTACTTTATGTGGAATATGAGACACAGTTTACCTGTGAAATGAACAAAAGTTGCACTGCTTATTATAGGTGTTTTTAACGGAGCACCGCATGTAGTTTTATATTTTTATATCAATGAAGAAAAGCATATATTCACATTATTTGCTTTTATTTCACTTGTTTATTTAATTTATTAAGCCTTTTTTTAATAAAAAAAAATCTCAAACACATTCCTCAAAAAAACAGCTAAAAATTCCTTTGAGCGCCCCATGATTTAGCTGTCTAACTGCATGCCTTCCCTGTGTGAATGCATCTGTGTTTGTGTTACTCACACTATTTTGAAAAATGCTTCACTTTTTCCTCGATATGCCCATTCCTCTATTTCTTCTTCTAAGATCAATTCAATTTGCATCGCATCAAGTTTGGTGGAAATTAAGTTTTATTTAATTTGAACAAACTCATTCATTATTCCAGTTGTCGTTTGCGACATCTAGGTATGAATCGGAGATCCTTATCCATTCCTAAGGATGTGTTCAGTTACTATCAATGCTACTGACATACCCGTGACTTATGTCGACTATCACCGTTCAGATCACCGGGACAAAAAAAAACAGAAGGTCCTTTTTTTTCTTTTATTGTCTTTTCTTTTCAACCTTAGATTTTAGAATAAGAAGATAAGGAAGAGGTATACAGTGAACTCTCTCATAACCGGACACTGATGGTACCCAGAAATTTGTCCGGTTATTAGAGGCGACCGCTTATGAGAAAACAAAAAAAAAATTAATTGAAAACCTTTTAAAAAATTTACAGATTTTACTCATAGAGTAACTATGGGGACATTGAAAATGACTTGTGCTAGCTCGATAAAATAAAAACATTAATAATCTTGGTGATTTCTAATTTGTATCCTATAGTTGCACCAAAACTTCTGAAGCTGTCTAAGAAACCATTCTTCAGTCTGAAATTACAATATGTAGATATTTTAATTGTCAAATCCCAGTTGGCGGTTGAATTAATGTTGAGCAGTTCAGTTTATTTAATCACGGCGTTGATGTTGAAGAAAATCAAATATTTGCTCAAATTGATTTACAAGTCTCTCAACTTATTGAACTATTTATATACAGGCAAGTTGTTTGATTTACTGTCAAAGTGAACCCTATTTGATTTGATGTGTAGCTCAAACTCAATGCAAACTTGATTTACCTAATTGTTTTTAGGTATTCTATAATATTTTGCATTTTGAACTCATCTTTTAATAAACTCGAGTCGTGTAATTTCTTAAGACAATATTGATGGTTTTGACAGTTAAGCAGTATTCTTTTATCTGAATATATGAAAAGCAAAGCACCAATTAAGATGACAGCTGAGTTGACAACCAAATTGAATCGTTTTTTTTTTTTTTCATTTGAGGACCTTAAGGTAGAACTGTAATAGTCGGAAGATGTTGGAAGAAAATTCTCTCAGTTCACTTACGTATGGAGCGGTCGGTGAGCGCTCTTCACTTCCGAAAGCAAAAGTAAAAAAGTGGTCGAAACGAAGCAAAACTCAATTATGGGCACGTCATATAAATTCATTGCATTCGTTTCGTTTCGTACGACCACTTAGGTCGGCATCCGACTATAATAGTTCTACCTTTAACATTGAACATCTGAACATTGGAACTAAATCTATATAAGTTTATTAAAGAAGTTCAATTATATTGCAGTACCTACGAATATTCTAAGTTCAATAATAGCATTTGCTTAGACGTATAGGTAAAGTTTTGTGACATAAATTTATAGCCTGAGATTTTACTTGAATTCTAAGAACTTAACCTCAAAGATCCGATAATTAGAACAGAAGATAAAAGCTTACCAAATAAACCCTTTTCGATATTTATATTTAAGTTGCTTAGGTAAGTTAATCCTACCTCTAGAGTGTAGACTGATTAATGTTAACTTAAATACCTTAACCTTCAACAACTGGCCCTTAGAACTAATGTCGTAAGTTTATTAAAGAGAAATCAACAAAAATCTATTCTATTCTTCTATTCCTTTTAACATTTGTCTAATTTATAAGACCCTAGGTCTTATTGGCATTTATATGTTTGTGTTGTTGTTTAAACTCAAGTAGGTACCTTTGCATTTTTCAGGCTCAAAAATAACATTGGTTTTGGGGGTAGGTCAAGTTCAAAAATCGCATTGGGTTAGACGTAAGTCAAGTTCAAATATCGCATTGGTTTAGATGTTGGTCAAGCTTGTAAATCGCATTGGTTTAGACGTAGTTCAAGTTCAAAAGTCACATTGGCTAAGACGTAGGTCAAGTTCCAAAATCGCATTGGCTTAGACGTTGGTCAAGCTCAAAAATCGAATTGGTTTAGACGTATAGTCAAGTTAAAAAATCACATTGGCTTAGACGTAGGTCAAGTTCAAAAATCGCATTGGCTTAGACGTAAGTCAAGTTCAAAAATCGCATTGGTTTAGATGTTGGTCATAAACTTGTAAATCGCATTGGTTTAGACGTAGTTCAAGTTCAAAAGTCACATTGGCTAAGACGTAGGTCAAGTTCCAAAATCGCATTGGCTTAGATTGGCAATGGTTTAGATGTTGTTTTGTCACATAAATTTGTAGCCTGAGATTTTACTTTAATTCTAAGACATTAACCTCAAAGATCCGATAATTAGAACAGAAGATACCAAATCAACCCTTTTCGATAAGGTATTATATTTAAGTTGCTTCGCTAGGTTAATTCTACCTCTAGTTAACCTCAATTTAAATACCTTAACCTTCAACATCTGGCCCTCATAGAAATAAAGTTATAAGTTATAATCAAAGAGGTTCAAGTATAGGTCTCTGTGCATTATGCATATTCTAGGTTCAACAATCGAATTGATTAAGAATGAAGTCAAGTTTTGTCACATAAATTTTGAAGCCTGACATTTAACTTATTTCAAAACCTTCTTTAAGATCCGATTATTAGTACAGAAGTAAAAAGGCAACCACACCAACTAAATCAATCCTTTTAAATAAATGTACATACATAATATTGTATGTAGCTACCTATATAGATACGTAGGTATATGAATTTTGTTGGCGATGCTAACAAAGCCAATTTTTTGTATTCAATTTTTTAATTTATGCAATTATTTATTTTGATGAATTAAACCTAAACGTTTTTCACCTACATTTTTATGTTATTTCAATTATTTTTTAACTGAATAAACTAGTTTGATATTTTACCTTCATTTTAAGACCTTTATTTTGAATATCCGATTGTTAGAACAGAAGTTATAAGCCAACCAAACCAACCTAATCGTACCATTACGAATAATATTTGCAAAATACCTACAACAATTTAATCAACATAACATTTTACAGACATACCTAACCTACTTAATAATGTAGCTATGTATGTATGTATATCATTTTTGTTCCCGATGCGAAGCCAATTTTTTTTGCCACGCCACAGTGCAGTGGTGGTTTTTTATTGCACACATTCCACTCCAACCAACGTCTTGCCCACACCCTTACAGCAATGTATATTCTTTGTGGGTACGTTTTTTTCTTTTTCTTTTTGTTTTCTTGTTCCTCACGTCATTTGCCGTGATGAAATTAGTGCTTAAAAGCCAATCTTTCACGTTTTTAATATAAAATTTTTGTAAGCTTTTGCAAAAATTTTGATGCAGATTTGTAGCCTGTCATTTTATCTTTCATTATCTATCTTAATATTAAGCATCCGATAACTATAACCTGAGTAATAGGCTTCTAAGTGCGCTCAAATCGAGTGATTTTAAGATTTTATACAAATTCAACTATCCTCCACTGAAGCTCGTCGGTTGGCGACGATCAACGTGTAGGTACGGTTCATCGATTGTGTATTTAGGTTCATTTTGGTATTTTCTTTGGTAACACCAACCAAAAATTCGATCCTGAGCCCCCTATACGCTAGAGTTCATTTCGTTCATTTGTTATATATTCATTTGTTCATTTAATCATTTTGGTAACACCATATTTTTCTCAAAACGACCCTATAAACATTTTCAATGTTAAAATACATAACCACATTCATATTCTAGAATTTTCCTTTTCTAATCCGAGTGCGTTCTCGCATTTTAAAAATTGGAATTTACTTTAAAAACAGAAAAAAGTTTGAGAGATACAACAAAATTTCACCAATGAATGAATTTTTGTCCAAGAAAAAATATTTTGATTTGTTTTCTTGCAAGGATTTCACCCCTATAATATTCATATTTCTATTTACTATCCAAAAATAGCGAAATAGACCTTATAAAAATTGAAAAATAGTACTCCACGTGCACTTTGTCCGTTTATGAGAGAGCCAAATTCTATTGCGGTTATTAAATTTGGTGTCCGCGTCCGGTTATTAAAGAGTTCATTTATGGGAGAGTTATTGCTATGAAAAATCAGGAATTCAATTCTGTTCTTTGAAATCTGTCCGGTTATGAGAGGTGTCCGCTTATGGGAGGTGTCCGTTTGCAGAGAGTATATTGTATATCACATATACAGTGTATGTAAGTGAAGCACCAAATTAAAAAAAAAAAAAAAAAAAAAAGGTGCCTATCTGTCATCTTGCCGGTGTTTCGAGATTTTCAATCGTTAAAAGAATGAAAAAAGATAATTAAACTAAATAAAAAAATGAAATAAAAATGAGAGTAGTGATAACTTTCAGTAGGTACTTTATTATAAAAAATATAAAACAACATGCGGTGCTGGTTGTGTTAAATTGTGTGAAAACACCTATAATATGGAGTTAAAAATCTTTTCAATTTTAAGGGCTGATTGTGTCTCAAATTCCACTTAAATTAATGTGAAGTGATGTTTTTTATGTAAATATATTATCCAATAATACTTTAAAATTGATATTTATCATAGCATTTTGCTATAAAAAAGCCTAATTTATTGAAAATACAAATATACTTTGAAACGTGATATGTCAGGTGCCTATATGTCAAAATTGAAGTTCTCGTCCAGGGTCGAATTAGCTTTTGTTGATGGCAAGACGCTTAAATACATTGAGCACCACTAGTGCACAGTAATTTTACTTACTTTATGTGGAATATGAGACACAGTTTACCTGTGAAATGAACAAAAGTTGCACTGCTTATTATAGGTGTTTTTAACGGAGCACCGCATGTAGTTTTATATTTTTATATCAATGAAGAAAAGCATATATTCACATTATTTACTTTTATTTCACTTGTTTATTTAATTTATTAAGCCTTTTTTTAATAAAAAAAAATCTCAAACACATTCCTCAAAAAAACAGCTAAAAATTCCTTTGAGCGCCCCATGATTTAGCTGTCTAACTGCATGCCTTCCCTGTGTCAATGCATCTGTGTTTGTGTTACTCACACTATTTTGAAAAATGCTTCACTTTTTCCTCGATATGCCCATTCCTCTATTTCTTCTTCTAAGATCAATTCAATTTGCATCGCATCAAGTTTGGTGGAAATTAAGTTTTATTTAATGGAACAAACTCATTCATTATTCCAGTTGTCGTTTGCGACATCTAGGTATGAATCGGAGATCCTTATCCATTCCTAAGGATGTGTTCAGTTACTATCAATGCTACTGACATACCCGTGACTTATGTCGACTATCACAAAGTCTATCCAACCAAACGAAATGATCCCATGGCCATTATACCGTTCAGATCAACGGGACAAAAAAAAACAGAAGGTCCTTTTTTTTCTTTTATTGTCTTTTCTTTTCAACCTTAGATTTTAGAATAAGAAGATAAGGAAGAGGTATACAGTGAACTCTCTCATAACCGGACACTGATGGTACCCAGAAATTTGTCCGGTTATTAGAGGCGACCGCTTATGAGAAAACAAAAAAAAAATTAATTGAAAACCTTTTAAAAAATTTACAGATTTTACTCATAGAGTAACTATGGGGACATTGAAAATGACTTGTGCTAGCTCGATAAAATAAAAACATTAATAATCTTGGTGATTTCTAATTTGTATCCTATAGTTGCACCAAAACTTCTGAAGCTGTCTAAGAAACCATTCTTCAGTCTGAAATTACAATATGTAGATATTTTAATTGTCAAATCCCAGTTGGCGGTTGAATTAATGTTGAGCAGTTCAGTTTATTTAATCACGGCGTTGATGTTGAAGAAAATCAAATATTTGCTCAAATTGATTTACAAGTCTCTCAACTTATTGAACTATTTATATACAGGCAAGTTGTTTGATTTACTGTCAAAGTGAACCCTATTTGATTTGATGTGTAGCTCAAACTCAATGCAAACTTGATTTACCTAATTGTTTTTAGGTATTCTATAATATTTTGCATTTTGAACTCATCTTTTAATAAACTCGAGTCGTGTAATTTCTTAAGACAATATTGATGGTTTTGACAGTTAAGCAGTATTCTTTTATCTGAATATATGAAAAGCAAAGCACCAATTAAGATGACAGCTGAGTTGACAACCAAATTGAATCGTTTTTTTTTTTTCATTTGAGGACCTTAAGGTAGAACTGTAATAGTCGGAAGATGTTGGAAGAAAATTCTCTCAGTTCACTTACGTATGGAGCGGTCGGTGAGCGCTCTTCACTTCCGAAAGCAAAAGTAAAAAAGTGGTCGAAACGAAGCAAAACTCAATTATGGGCACGTCATATAAATTCATTGCATTCGTTTCGTTTCGTACGACCACTTAGGTCGGCATCCGACTATAATAGTTCTACCTTTAACATTGAACATCTGAACATTGGAACTAAATCTATATAAGTTTATTAAAGAAGTTCAATTATATTGCAGTACCTACGAATATTCTAAGTTCAATAATAGCATTTGCTTAGACGTATAGGTAAAGTTTTGTAACATAAATTTATAGCCTGAGATTTTACTTGAATTCTAAGAACTTAACCTCAAAGATCCGATAATTAGAACAGAAGATAAAAGCTTACCAAATAAACCCTTTTCGATATTTATATTTAAGTTGCTTAGGTAAGTTAATCCTACCTCTAGAGTGTAGACTGATTAATGTTAACTTAAATACCTTAACCTTCAACAACTGGCCCTTAGAACTAATGTCGTAAGTTTATTAAAGAGAAACCAACAAAAATCTATCCTATTCTTCTATTCCTTCTAACATTTGTCTAATTTATAAGACCCTAGGTCTTATTGGCATTTATATGTTTGTGTTGTTGTTTAAACTCAAGTAGGTACCTTTGCATTTTTAAGGCTCAAAAATAACATTGGTTTTGGGGGTAGGTCAAGTTGAAAAATCGCATTGGGTTAGACGTAAGTCAAGTTCAAATATCGCATTGGTTTAGATGTTGGTCAAGCTTGTAAATCGCATTGGTTTAGACGTAGTTCAAGTTCAAAAGTCATATTGGCTAAGACGTAGGTCAAGTTCCAAAATCGCATTGGCTTAGACGTTGGTCAAGCTCAAAAATCGAATTGGTTTAGACGTATAGTTCAAGTTAAAAAATCACATTGGCTTAGACGTAGGTCAAGTTCAAAAATCGCATTGGCTTAGACGTAAGTCAAGTTCAAAAATCGCATTGGTTTAGATGTTGGTCATAAACTTGTAAATCGCATTGGTTTAGACGTAGTTCAAGTTCAAAAGTCACATTGGCTAAGACGTAGGTCAAGTTCCAAAATCGCATTGGCTTAGACGTTGGTCAAGCTCAAAAATCGAATTGGGTTAGAGGTATAGTTCAAGTTAAAAAATCACATTGGCTTAGACGTAGGTCAAGTTCAAAAGTCGCATTGGTTTAGACGTTGGTAAAGTTCAAAAATCGCATTGGTTTAGATGTTGTTTTGTCACATAAATTTGTAGCCTGAGATTTTACCTTAATTCTAAGACATTAACCTCAAAGATCCGATAATTAGAACAGAAGATAAAAGCTTACCAAATAAACCCTTTTCGATATTTATATTTAAGTTGCTTAGGTAAGTTATAATCCTACCTCTAGACTGATTAAAGTTAACTTAAATACCTTAACCTTCAACAACTGGCCCTTAGAACTAATGTTGTAAGTTTATTAAAGAAAAACGCAAGTAGGTAGGTACCTTTGCATATTTCAGGCTCAAAAATAACATTGGTTTCGACGTAGGTTAATTTCAAAAATCGCATTGGCTTAGACGTTGGTCAAGCTCAAAAATCGCAATGGTTTAGATGTTGTTTTGTCACATAAATTTGTAGCACAAATTTCTAAGACATTAACCTCAAAGATCCGATAATTAGAACAGAAGATACCAAATCAACCCTTTTCGATTAGGTATTATATTTAAGTTGCTTCGCTAGGTTAATTCTACCTCTAGTTAACCTCAATTTAAATACCTTAACCTTCAACATCTGGCCCTCATAGAAATAAAGTTATAAGTTATAATCAAAGAGGTTCAAGTATAGGTCTCTGTGCATTATGCATATTCTAGGTTCAACAATCGAATTGATTAAGAATGAAGTCAAGTTTTGTCACATAAATTTTGAAGCCTGACATTTAACTATTTCAAAACCTTCTTTAAGATCCGATTATTAGTACAGAAGTAAAAAGGCAACCACACCAACTAAATCAATCCTTTTAAATAAATGTACATACATAATATTGTATGTAGCTACCTATATAGATACGTAGGTATATGAATTTTGTTGGCGATGCTAACAAAGCCAATTTTTTGTATTCAATTTTTTTTATTTATGCAATTATTTATTTTGATGAATTAAACCTAAACGTTTTTCACCTACATTTTTATGTTATTTCAATTATTTTTTAACTGAATAAATTAGTTTGATATTTTACCTTCATTTTAAGATCTTTATTTTGAATATCCGATTATTAGAACAGAAGTTATAAGCCAACCAAACCAACCTAATCGTACCATTACGAATAATATTTGCAAAATACCTACAACAATTTAATCAACATAACATTTTACAGACATACCTAACCTACTTAATAATGTAGCTATGTATGTATGTATATCATTTTTGTTCCCGATGCGAAGCCAATTTTGTTTGCCACGCCACAGTGCAGTGGTGGTTTTTTATTGCACACATTCCACTCCAACCAACGTCTTGCCCACACCCTTACAGCAATGTATATTCTTTGTGGGTACGTTTTTTTCTTTTTCTTTTTGTTTTCTTGTTCCTCACGTCATTTGCCGTGATGAAATTAGTCCTTAAAAGCCAATCTTTCACGTTTTTAATATGAAATTTTGTAAGCTTTTGCAAATTTGTAGCCTGTCATTTTATCTTTCATTATCTATCTTAATATTAAGCATCCGATAACTATAACCTGAGTAATAGGCTTCTAAGTGCGCTCAAATCGAGTGATTTTAAGATTTTATACAAATTCAACTATCCTCCACTGAAGCTCGTCGGTTGGCGACGATCAACGTGTAGGTACGGTTCATCGATTGTGTATTTAGGTTCATTTTGGTATTTTCTTTGGTAACACCAACCAAAAATTCGATCCTGAGCCCCCTATACGCTAGAGTTCATTTCGTTCATTTGTTATATATTCATTTGTTCATTTAATCATTTTGGTAACACCATATTTTTCTCAAAACGACCCTATAAACATTTTCAATGTTAAAATACATAACCACATTCATATTCTAGAATTTTCCTTTTCTAATCCGAGTGCGTTCTCGCATTTTAAAAATTGGAATTTACTTTAAAAACAGAAAAAAGTTTGAGAGATACAACAAAATTTCACCAATGAATGAATTTTTGTCCAAGAAAAAATATTTTGATTTGTTTTCTTGCAAGGATTTCACCCCTATAATATTCATATTTCTATTTACTATCCAAAAATAGCGAAATAGACCTTATAAAAATTGAAAAATAGTACTCCACGTGCACTTTGTCCGTTTATGAGAGAGCCAAATTCTATTGCGGTTATTAAATTTGGTGTCCGCGTCCGGTTATTAAAGAGTCCATTTATGGGAGAGTTATTGCTATGAAAAATCAGGAATTCAATTCTGTTCTTTGAAATCTGTCCGGTTATGAGAGGTGTCCGCTTATGGGAGGTGTCCGTTTGCAGAGAGTATATTGTATATCACATATACAGTGTATGTAAGTGAAGCACAAAATTAAAAAAAAAAAAAAAAAAAAAAAGGTGCCTATCTGTCATCTTGCCGAAAGTGTTTCGAGATTTTCAATCGTTAAAAGAATGAAAAAAGATAATTAAACTAAATACAAAAATGAAATAAAAATGAGAATAGTGATAACTTTCAGTAGGTACTTTATTATAAAAAATATAAAACAACATGCGGTGCTGGTTGTGTTAAATTGTGTGAAAACACCTATAATATGGAGTTAAAAATCTTTTCAATTTCAAGGGCTGATTGTGTCTCAAATTCCACTTAAATTAATGTGAAGTGATGTTTTTTATGTAAATATATTATCCAAGAATACTTTAAAATTGATATTTATCATAGCATTTTGCTATAAAAAAAGCCTAATTTATTGAAAATACAAATATACTTTGAAACGTGATATGTCAGGTGCCTATATGTCAAAATTGAAGTTCTCGTCCAGGGTCGAATTAGCTTTTGTTGATGGCAAGACGCTTAAATACATTGAGCAGAGTAATTTTACTTACTTTATGTGGAATATGAGACACAGTTTACCTGTGAAATGAACAAAAGTTGCACTGCTTATTATAGGTGTTTTTAACGGAGCACCGCATGTAGTTTTATATTTTTATATCAATGAAGAAAAGCATATATTCACATTATTTACTTTTATTTCACTTGTTTATTTAATTTATTAAGCCTTTTTTTAATAAAAAAAAATCTCAAACACATTCCTCAAAAAAACAGCTTAGAATTCCTTTGAGCGCCCCATGATTTAGCTGTCTAACTGCATGCCTTCCCTGTGTGAATGCATCTGTGTTTGTGTTACTCACACTATTTTGAAAAATGCTTCACTTTTTCCTCGATATGCCCATTCCTCTATTTCTTCTTCTAAGATCAATTCAATTTGCATCGCATCAAGTTTGGTGGAAATTAAGTTTTATTTAATTTGAACAAACTCATTCATTATTCCAGTTGTCGTTTGCGACATCTAGGTATGAATCGGAGATCCTTATCCATTCCTAAGGATGTGTTCAGTTACTATCAATGCTACTGACATACCCGTGACTTATGTCGACTATCACAAAGTCTATCCAACCAAACGAAATGATCCCATGGCCATTATACCGTTCAGATCAACGGGACAAAAAAAACAGAAGGTCCTTTTTTTTCTTTTATTGTCTTTTCTTTTCAACCTTAGATTTTAGAATAAGAAGATAAGGAAGAGGTATACAGTGAACTCTCTCATAACCGGACACTGATGGTACCCAGAAATTTGTCCGGTTATTAGAGGCGACCGCTTATGAGAAAACAAAAAAAAAATTAATTGAAAACCTTTTAAAAAATTTACAGATTTTACTCATAGAGTAACTATGGGGACATTGAAAATGACTTGTGCTAGCTCGATAAAATAAAAACATTAATAATCTTGGTGATTTCTAATTTGTATCCTATAGTACCAAAACTTCTGAAGCTGTCTAAGAAACCATTCTTCAGTCTGAAATTACAATATGTAGATATTTTAATTGTCAAATCCCAGTTGGCGGTTGAATTAATGTTGAGCAGTTCAGTTTATTTAATCACGGCGTTGATGTTGAAGAAAATCAAATATTTGCTCAAATTGATTTACAAGTCTCTCAACTTATTGAACTATTTATATACAGGCAAGTTGTTTGATTTACTGTCAAAGTGAACCCTATTTGATTTGATGTGTAGCTCAAACTCAATGCAAACTTGATTTACCTAATTGTTTTTAGGTATTCTATAATATTTTGCATTTTGAACTCATCTTTTAATAAACTCGAGTCGTGTAATTTCTTAAGACAATATTGATGGTTTTGACAGCTAAGCAGTATTCTTTTATCTGAATATATGAAAAGCAAAGCACCAATTAAGATGACAGCTGAGTTGACAACCAAATTGAATCGTTTTTTTTTTTTCATTTGAAGACCTTAAGGTAGAACTGTAATAGTCGGAAGATGTTGGAAGAAAATTCTCTCAGTTCACTTACGTATGGAGCGGTCGGTGAGCGCTCTTCACTTCCGAAAGCAAAAGTAAAAAAGTGGTCGAAACGAAGCAAAACTCAATTATAGGCACGTCATATAAATTCATTGCATTCGTTTCGTTTCGTAAGACCACTTAGGTCGGCATCCGACTATAATAGTTCTACCTTTAACATTGAACATCTGAACATTGGAACTAAATCTATATAAGTTTATTAAAGAAGTTCAATTATATTGCAGTACCTACGAATATTCTAAGTTCAATAATAGCATTTGCTTAGACGTATAGGTAAAGTTTTGTAACATAAATTTATAGCCTGAGATTTTACTTGAATTCTAAGAACTTAACCTCAAAGATCCGATAATTAGAACAGAAGATAAAAGCTTACCAAATAAACCCTTTTCGATATTTATATTTAAGTTGCTTAGGTAAGTTAATCCTACCTCTAGAGTGTAGACTGATTAATGTTAACTTAAATACCTTAACCTTCAACAACTGGCCCTTAGAACTAATGTCGTAAGTTTATTAAAGAGAAACCAACAAAAATCTATCCTATTCTTCTATTCCTTCTAACATTTGTCTAATTTATAAGACCCTAGGTCTTATTGGCATTTATATGTTTGTGTTGTTGTTTAAACTCAAGTAGGTACCTTTGCATTTTTAAGGCTCAAAAATAACATTGGTTTTGGGGGTAGGTCAAGTTCAAAAATCGCATTGGGTTAGACGTAAGTCAAGTTCAAATATCGCATTGGTTTAGATGTTGGTCAAGCTTGTAAATCGCATTGGTTTAGACGTAGTTCAAGTTCAAAAGTCATATTGGCTAAGACGTAGGTCAAGTTCCAAAATCGCATTGGCTTATACGTTGGTCAAGCTCAAAAATCGAATTGGTTTAGACGTATAGTTCAAGTTAAAAAATCACATTGGCTTAGACGTAGGTCAAGTTCAAAAATCGCATTGGCTTAGACGTAAGTCAAGTTCAAAAATCGCATTGGTTTAGATGTTGGTCATAAACTTGTAAATCGCATTGGTTTAGACGTAGTTCAAGTTCAAAAGTCACATTGGCTAAGACGTAGGTCAAGTTCCAAAATCGCATTGGCTTAGACGTTGGTCAAGCTCAAAAATCGAATTGGGTTAGAGGTATAGTTCAAGTTAAAAAATCACATTGGCTTAGACGTAGGTCAAGTTCAAAAGTCGCATTGGTTTAGACGTTGGTAAAGTTCAAAAATCGCATTGGTTTAGATGTTGTTTTGTCACATAAATTTGTAGCCTGAGATTTTACCTTAATTCTAAGACATTAACCTCAAAGATCCGATAATTAGAACAGAAGATAAAAGCTTACCAAATAAACCCTTTTCGATATTTATATTTAAGTTGCTTAGGTAAGTTATAATCCTACCTCTAGACTGATTAAAGTTAACTTAAATACCTTAACCTTCAACAACTGGCCCTTAGAACTAATGTTGTAAGTTTATTAAAGAAAAACGCAAGTAGGTAGGTACCTTTGCATATTTCAGGCTCAAAAATAACATTGGTTTGGACGTAGGTTAATTTCAAAAATCGCATTGGCTTAGACGTTGGTCAAGCTCAAAAATCGCAATGGTTTAGATGTTGTTTTGTCACATAAATTTGTAGCACAAATTTCTAAGACATTAACCTCAAAGATCCGATAATTAGAACAGAAGATACCAAATCAACCCTTTTCGATTAGGTATTATATTTAAGTTGCTTCGCTAGGTTAATTCTACCTCTAGTTAACCTCAATTTAAATACCTTAACCTTCAACATCTGGCCCTCATAGAAATAAAGTTATAAGTTATAATCAAAGAGGTTCAAGTATAGGTCTCTGTGCATTATGCATATTCTAGGTTCAACAATCGAATTGATTAAGAATGAAGTCAAGTTTTGTCACATAAATTTTGAAGCCTGACATTTAACTTATTTCAAAACCTTCTTTAAGATCCGATTATTAGTACAGAAGTAAAAAGGCAACCACACCAACTAAATCAATCCTTTTAAATAAATGTACATACATAATATTGTATGTAGCTACCTATATAGATACGTAGGTATATGAATTTTGTTGGCGATGCTAACAAAGCCAATTTTTTGTATTCAATTTTTTTTATTTATGCAATTATTTATTTTGATGAATTAAACCTAAACGTTTTTCACCTACATTTTTATGTTATTTCAATTATTAACTGAATAAATTAGTTTGATATTTTACCTTCATTTTAAGATCTTTATTTTGAATATCCGATTATTAGAACAGAAGTTATAAGCCAACCAAACCAACCTAATCGTACCATTACGAATAATATTTGCAAAATACCTACAACAATTTAATCAACATAACATTTTACAGACATACCTAACCTACTTAATAATGTAGCTATGTATGTATGTATATCATTTTTGTTCCCGATGCGAAGCCAATTTTGTTTGCCACGCCACAGTGCAGTGGTGGTTTTTTATTGCACACATTCCACTCCAACCAACGTCTTGCCCACACCCTTACAGCAATGTATATTCTTTGTGGGTACGTTTTTTTCTTTTTCTTTTTGTTTTCTTGTTCCTCACGTCATTTGCCGTGATGAAATTAGTGCTTAAAAGCCAATCTTTCACGTTTTTAATATGAAATTTTGTAAGCTTTTGCAAAAATTTTGATGCAGATTTGTAGCCTGTCATTTTATCTTTCATTATCTATCTTAATATTAAGCATCCGATAACTATAACCTGAGTAATAGGCTTCTAAGTGCGCTCAAATCGAGTGATTTTAAGATTTTATACAAATTCAACTATCCTCCACTGAAGCTCGTCGGTTGGCGACGATCAACGTGTAGGTACGGTTCATCGATTGTGTATTTAGGTTCATTTTGGTATTTTCTTTGGTAACACCAACCAAAAATTCGATCCTGAGCCCCCTATACGCTAGAGTTCATTTCGTTCATTTGTTATATATTCATTTGTTCATTTAATCATTTTGGTAACACCATATTTTTCTCAAAACGACCCTATAAACATTTTCAATGTTAAAATACATAACCACATTCATATTCTAGAATTTTCCTTTTCTAATCCGAGTGCGTTCTCGCATTTTAAAAATTGGAATTTACTTTAAAAACAGAAAAAAGTTTGAGAGATACAACAAAATTTCACCAATGAATGAATTTTTGTCCAAGAAAAAATATTTTGATTTGTTTTCTTGCAAGGATTTCACCCCTATAATATTCATATTTCTATTTACTATCCAAAAATAGCGAAATAGACCTTATAAAAATTGAAAAATAGTACTCCACGTGCACTTTGTCCGTTTATGAGAGAGCCAAATTCTATTGCGGTTATTAAATTTGGTGTCCGCGTCCGGTTATTAAAGAGTTCATTTATGGGAGAGTTATTGCTATGAAAAATCAGGAATTCAATTCTGTTCTTTGAAATCTGTCCGGTTATGAGAGGTGTCCGCTTATGGGAGGTGTCCGTTTGCAGAGAGTATATTGTATATCACTTATACAGTGCATGTAAGTGAAGCACCAAATTAAAAAAAAAAAAAAAAAAAAAAGGTGCCTATCTGTCATCTTGCCGAAAGTGTTTCGAGATTTTCAATCGTTAAAAGAATGAAAAAAGATAATTAAACTAAATACAAAAATGAAATAAAAATGAGAATAGTGATAACTTTCAGTAGGTACTTTATTATAAAAAATATAAAACAACATGCGGTGCTGGTTGTGTTAAATTGTGTGAAAACACCTATAATATGGAGTTAAAAATCTTTTCAATTTCAAGGGCTGATTGTGTCTCAAATTCCACTTAAATTAATGTGAAGTGATGTTTTTTATGTAAATATATTATCCAAGAATACTTTAAAATTGATATTTATCATAGCATTTTGCTATAAAAAAAGCCTAATTTATTGAAAATACAAATATACTTTGAAACGTGATATGTCAGGTGCCTATATGTCAAAATTGAAGTTCTCGTCCAGGGTCGAATTAGCTTTTGTTGATGGCAAGACGCTTAAATACATTGAGCAGAGTAATTTTACTTACTTTATGTGGAATATGAGACACAGTTTACCTGTGAAATGAACAAAAGTTGCACTGCTTATTATAGGTGTTTTTAACGGAGCACCGTAGTAGTAGTTTTATATTTTTATATCAATGAAGAAAAGCATATATTCACATTATTTACTTTTATTTCACTTGTTTATTTAATTTATTAAGCCTTTTTTTAATAAAAAAAAATCTCAAACACATTCCTCAAAAAAACAGCTTAAAATTCCTTTGAGCGCCCCATGATTTAGCTGTCTAACTGCATGCCTTCCCTGTGTGAATGCATCTGTGTTTGTGTTACTCACACTATTTTGAAAAATGCTTCACTTTTTCCTCGATATGCCCATTCCTCTATTTCTTCTTCTAAGATCAATTCAATTTGCATCGCATCAAGTTTGGTGGAAATTAAGTTTTATTTAATTTGAACAAACTCATTCATTATTCCAGTTGTCGTTTGCGACATCTAGGTATGAATCGGAGATCCTTACCCATTCCTAAGGATGTGTTCAGTTACTATCAATGCTACTGACATACCCGTGACTTATGTCGACTATCACAAAGTCTATCCAACCAAACGAAATGATCCCATGGCCATTATACCGTTCAGATCAACGGGACAAAAAAAACAGAAGGTCCTTTTTTTTCTTTTATTGTCTTTTCTTTTCAACCTTAGATTTTAGAATAAGAAGATAAGGAAGAGGTATACAGTGAACTCTCTCATAACCGGACACTGATGGTACCCAGAAATTTGTCCGGTTATTAGAGGCGACCGCTTATGAGAAAACAAAAAAAAAATTAATTGAAAACCTTTTAAAAAATTTACAGATTTTACTCATAGAGTAACTATGGGGACATTGAAAATGACTTGTGCTAGCTCGATAAAATAAAAACATTAATAATCTTGGTGATTTCTAATTTGTATCCTATAGTTGCACCAAAACTTCTGAAGCTGTCTAAGAAACCATTCTTCAGTCTGAAATTACAATATGTAGATATTTTAATTGTCAAATCCCAGTTGGCGGTTGAATTAATGTTGAGCAGTTCAGTTTATTTAATCACGGCGTTGATGTTGAAGAAAATCAAATATTTGCTCAAATTGATTTACAAGTCTCTCAACTTATTGAACTATTTATATACAGGCAAGTTGTTTGATTTACTGTCAAAGTGAACCCTATTTGATTTGATGTGTAGCTCAAACTCAATGCAAACTTGATTTACCTAATTGTTTTTAGGTATTCTATATCTAATATTTTGCATTTTGAACTCATCTTTTAATAAACTCGAGTCGTGTAATTTCTTAAGACAATATTGATGGTTTTGACAGTTAAGCAGTATTCTTTTATCTGAATATATGAAAAGCAAAGCACCAATTAAGATGACAGCTGAGTTGACAACCAAATTGAATCGTTTTTTTTTTTTTCATTTGAGGACCTTAAGGTAGAACTGTAATAGTCGGAAGATGTTGGAAGAAAATTCTCTCAGTTCACTTACGTATGGAGCGGTCGGTGAGCGCTCTTCACTTCCGAAAGCAAAAGTAAAAAAGTGGTCGAAACGAAGCAAAACTCAATTATGGGCACGTCATATAAATTCATTGCATTCGTTTCGTTTCGTACGACCACTTAGGTCGGCATCCGACTATAATAGTTCTACCTTTAACATTGAACATCTGAACATTGGAACTAAATCTATATAAGTTTATTAAAGAAGTTCAATTATATTGCAATACCTACGAATATTCTAAGTTCAATAATAGCATTTGCTTAGACGTATAGGTAAAGTTTTGTAACATAAATTTATAGCCTGAGATTTTACTTGAATTCTAAGAACTTAACCTCAAAGATCCGATAATTAGAACAGAAGATAAAAGCTTACCAAATAAACCCTTTTCGATATTTATATTTAAGTTGCTTAGGTAAGTTAATCCTACCTCTAGAGTGTAGACTGATTAATGTTAACTTAAATACCTTAACCTTCAACAACTGGCCCTTAGAACTAATGTCGTAAGTTTATTAAAGAGAAACCAACAAAAATCTATCCTATTCTTCTATTCCTTCTAACATTTGTCTAATTTATAAGACCCTAGGTCTTATTGGCATTTATATGTTTGTGTTGTTGTTTAAACTCAAGTAGGTACCTTTGCATTTTTCAGGCTCAAAAATAACATTGGTTTTGGGGGTAGGTCAAGTTCAAAAATCGCATTGGGTTAGACGTAAGTCAAGTTCAAATATCGCATTGGTTTAGATGTTGGTCAAGCTTGTAAATCGCATTGGTTTAGACGTAGTTCAAGTTCAAAAGTCATATTGGCTAAGACGTAGGTCAAGTTCCAAAATCGCATTGGCTTAGACGTTGGTCAAGCTCAAAAATCGAATTGGTTTAGACGTATAGTTCAAGTTAAAAAATCACATTGGCTTAGACGTAGGTCAAGTTCAAAAATCGCATTGGCTTAGACGTAAGTCAAGTTCAAAAATCGCATTGGTTTAGATGTTGGTCATAAACTTGTAAATCGCATTGGTTTAGACGTAGTTCAAGTTCAAAAGTCACATTGGCTAAGACGTAGGTCAAGTTCCAAAATCGCATTGGCTTAGACGTTGGTCAAGCTCAAAAATCGAATTGGGTTAGAGGTATAGTTCAAGTTAAAAAATCACATTGGCTTAGACGTAGGTCAAGTTCAAAAGTCGCATTGGTTTAGACGTTGGTAAAGTTCAAAAATCGCATTGGTTTAGATGTTGTTTTGTCACATAAATTTGTAGCCTGAGATTTTACCTTAATTCTAAGACATTAACCTCAAAGATCCGATAATTAGAACGGAAGATAAAAGCTTACCAAATAAACCCTTTTCGATATTTATATTTAAGTTGCTTAGGTAAGTTATAATCCTACCTCTAGACTGATTAAAGTTAACTTAAATACCTTAACCTTCAACAACTGGCCCTTAGAACTAATGTTGTAAGTTTATTAAAGAAAAACGCAAGTAGGTAGGTACCTTTGCATATTTCAGGCTCAAAAATAACATTGGTTTGGACGTAGGTTAATTTCAAAAATCGCATTGGCTTAGACGTTGGTCAAGCTCAAAAATCGCAATGGTTTAGATGTTGTTTTGTCACATAAATTTGTAACACAAATTTCTAAGACATTAACCTCAAAGATCCGATAATTAGAACAGAAGATACCAAATCAACCCTTTTCGATTAGGTATTATATTTAAGTTGCTTCGCTAGGTTAATTCTACCTCTAGTTAACCTCAATTTAAATACCTTAACCTTCAACATCTGGCCCTCATAGAAATAAAGTTATAAGTTATAATCAAAGAGGTTCAAGTATAGGTCTCTGTGCATTATGCATATTCTAGGTTCAACAATCGAATTGATTAAGAATGAAGTCAAGTTTTGTCACATAAATTTTGAAGCCTGACATTTAACTTATTTCAAAACCTTCTTTAAGATCCGATTATTAGTACAGAAGTAAAAAGGCAACCACACCAACTAAATCAATCCTTTTAAATAAATGTACATACATAATATTGTATGTAGCTACCTATATAGATACGTAGGTATATGAATTTTGTTGGCGATGCTAACAAAGCCAATTTTTTGTATTCAATTTTTTTTATTTATGCAATTATTTATTTTGATGAATTAAACCTAAACGTTTTTCACCTACATTTTTATGTTATTTCAATTATTTTTTAACTGAATAAATTAGTTTGATATTTTACCTTCATTTTAAGATCTTTATTTTGAATATCCGATTATTAGAACAGAAGTTATAAGCCAACCAAACCAACCTAATCGTACCATTACGAATAATATTTGCAAAATACCTACAACAATTTAATCAACATAACATTTTACAGACATACCTAACCTACTTAATAATGTAGCTATGTATGTATGTATATCATTTTTGTTCCCGATGCGAAGCCAATTTTGTTTGCCACGCCACAGTGCAGTGGTGGTTTTTTATTGCACACATTCCACTCCAACCAACGTCTTGCCCACACCCTTACAGCAATGTATATTCTTTGTGGGTACGTTTTTTTCTTTTTCTTTTTGTTTTCTTGTTCCTCACGTCATTTGCCGTGATGAAATTAGTGCTTAAAAGCCAATCTTTCACGTTTTTAATATGAAATTTTGTAAGCTTTTGCAAAAATTTTGATGCAGATTTGTAGCCTGTCATTTTATCTTTCATTATCTATCTTAATATTAAGCATCCGATAACTATAACCTGAGTAATAGGCTTCTAAGTGCGCTCAAATCGAGTGATTTTAAGATTTTATACAAATTCAACTATCCTCCACTGAAGCTCGTCGGTTGGCGACGATCAACGTGTAGGTACGGTTCATCGATTGTGTATTTAGGTTCATTTTGGTATTTTCTTTGGTAACACCAACCAAAAATTCGATCCTGAGCCCCCTATACGCTAGAGTTCATTTCGTTCATTTGTTATATATTCATTTGTTCATTTAATCATTTTGGTAACACCATATTTTTCTCAAAACGACCCTATAAACATTTTCAATGTTAAAATACATAACCACATTCATATTCTAGAATTTTCCTTTTCTAATCCGAGTGCGTTCTCGCATTTTAAAAATTGGAATTTACTTTAAAAACAGAAAAAAGTTTGAGAGATACAACAAAATTTCACCAATGAATGAATTTTTGTCCAAGAAAAAATATTTTGATTTTTTTTCTTGCAAGGATTTCACCCCTATAATATTCATATTTCTATTTACTATCAAAAAATAGCGAAATAGACCTTATAAAAATTGAAAAATAGTACTCCACGTGCACTTTGTCCGTTTATGAGAGAGCCAAATTCTATTGCGGTTATTAAATTTGGTGTCCGCGTCCGGTTATTAAAGAGTCCATTTATGCGAGAGTTATTGCTATGAAAAATCAGGAATTCAATTCTGTTCTTTGAAATCTGTCCGGTTATGAGAGGTGTCCGCTTATGGGAGGTGTCTGTTTGCAGAGAGTATATTGTATATCACATATACAGTGTATGTAAGTGAAGCACCAAATTAAAAAAAAAAAAAAAAAAAAAAAGGTGCCTATCTGTCATCTTGCCGAAAGTGTTTCGAGATTTTCAATCGTTAAAAGAATGAAAAAAGATAATTAAACTAAATACAAAAATGAAATAAAAATGAGAATAGTGATAACTTTCAGTAGGTACTTTATTATAAAAAATATAAAACAACATGCGGTGCTGGTTGTGTTAAATTGTGTGAAAACACCTATAATATGGAGTTAAAAATCTTTTCAATTTCAAGGGCTGATTGTGTCTCAAATTCCACTTAAATTAATGTGAAGTGATGTTTTTTATGTAAATATATTATCCAAGAATACTTTAAAATTGATATTTATCATAGCATTTTGCTATAAAAAAAGCCTAATTTATTGAAAATACAAATATACTTTGAAACGTGATATGTCAGGTGCCTATATGTCAAAATTGAAGTTCTCGTCCAGGGTCGAATTAGCTTTTGTTGATGGCAAGACGCTTAAATACATTGAGCAGAGTAATTTTACTTACTTTATGTGGAATATGAGACACAGTTTACCTGTGAAATGAACAAAAGTTGCACTGCTTATTATAGGTGTTTTTAACGGAGCACCGCATGTAGTTTTATATTTTTATATCAATGAAGAAAAGCATATATTCACATTATTTACTTTTATTTCACTTGTTTATTTAATTTATTAAGCCTTTTTTTAATAAAAAAAAATCTCAAACACATTCCTCAAAAAAACAGCTAAAAATTCCTTTGAGCGCCCCATGATTTAGCTGTCTAACTGCATGCCTTCCCTGTGTCAATGCATCTGTGTTTGTGTTACTCACACTATTTTGAAAAATGCTTCACTTTTTCCTCGATATGCTCATTCCTCTATTTCTTCTTCTAAGATCAATTCAATTTGCATCGCATCAAGTTTGGTGGAAATTAAGTTTTATTTAATTTGAACAAACTCATTCATTATTCCAGTTGTCGTTTGCGACATCTAGGTATGAATCGGAGATCCTTATCCATTCCTAAGGATGTGTTCAGTTACTATCAATGCTACTGACATACCCGTGACTTATGTCGACTATCACAAAGTCTATCCAACCAAACGAAATGATCCCATGGCCATTATACCGTTCAGATCAACGGGACAAAAAAAAAAGAAGGTCCTTTTTTTTCTTTTATTGTCTTTTCTTTTCAACCTTAGATTTTAGAATAAGAAGATAAGGAAGAGGTATGCAGTGAACTCTCTCATAACCGGACACTGATGGTACCCAGAAATTTGTCCGGTTATTAGAGGCGACCGCTTATGAGAAAACAAAAAAAAAATTAATTGAAAACCTTTTAAAAAATTTACAGATTTTACTCATAGAGTAACTATGGGGACATTGAAAATGACTTGTGCTAGCTCGATAAAATAAAAACATTAATAATCTTGGTGATTTCTAATTTGTATCCTATAGTTGCACCAAAACTTCTGAAGCTGTCTAAGAAACCATTCTTCAGTCTGAAATTACAATATGTAGATATTTTAATTGTCAAATCCCAGTTGGCGGTTGACTTAATGTTGAGCAGTTCAGTTTATTTAATCACGGCGTTGATGTTGAAGAAAATCAAATATTTGCTCAAATTGATGTACAAGTCTCTCAACTTATTGAACTATTTATATACAGGCAAGTTGTTTGATTTACTGTCAAAGTGAACCCTATTTGATTTGATGTGTAGCTCAAACTCAATGCAAACTTGATTTACCTAATTGTTTTTAGGTATTCTATAATATTTTGCATTTTGAACTCATCTTTTAATAAACTCGAGTCGTGTAATTTCTTAAGACAATATTGATGGTTTTGACAGCTAAGCAGTATTCTTTTATCTGAATATATGAGAAGCAAAGCACCAATTAAGATGACAGCTTAGTTGACAACCAAATTGAATCGTTTTTTTTTTTTCATTTGATGACCTTAAGGTAGAACTGTAATAGTCGGAAGATGTTGGAAGAAAATTCTCTCAGTTCACTTACGTATGAAGCGGTCGGTGAGCGCTCTTCACTTCCGAAAGCAAAAGAAAAAAGTGGTCGAAACGAAGCAAAACTCAATTATGGGCACGTCATATAAATTCATTGCATTCGTTTCGTTTCGTTCGACCACTTAGGTCGGCATCCGACTATAATAGTTCTACCTTTAACATTGAACATCTGAACATTGGAACTAAATCTATATAAGTTTATTAAAGAAGTTCAATTATATTGCAGTACCTACGAATATTCTAAGTTCAATAATAGCATTTGCTTAGACGTATAGGTAAAGTTTTGTAACATAAATTTATAGCCTGAGATTTTACTTGAATTCTAAGACCTTAACCTCAAAGATCCGATAATTAGAACAGAAGATAAAAGCTTACCAAATAAACCCTTTTCGATATTTATATTTAAGTTGCTTAGGTAAGTTATAATCCTACCTCTAGACTGATTAAAGTTAACTTAAATACCTTAACCTTCAACAACTGGCCCTTAGAACTAATGTTGTAAGTTTATTAAAGAAAAACGCAAGTAGGTAGGTACCTTTGCATATTTCAGGCTCAAAAATAACATTGGTTTGGACGTAGGTTAATTTCAAAAATCGCATTGGCTTAGACGTTGGTCAAGCTCAAAAATCGCAATGGTTTAGATGTTGTTTTGTCACATAAATTTGTAGCACAAATTTCTAAGACATTAACCTCAAAGATCCGATAATTAGAACAGAAGATACCAAATCAACCCTTTTCGATTAGGTATTATATTTAAGTTGCTTCGCTAGGTTAATTCTACCTCTAGTTAACCTCAATTTAAATACCTTAACCTTCAACATCTGGCCCTCATAGAAATAAAGTTATAAGTTATAATCAAAGAGGTTCAAGTATAGGTCTCTGTGCATTATGCATATTCTAGGTTCAACAATCGAATTGATTAAGAATGAAGTCAAGTTTTGTCACATAAATTTTGAAGCCTGACATTTAACTTATTTCAAAACCTTCTTTAAGATCCGATTATTAGTACAGAAGTAAAAAGGCAACCACACCAACTAAATCAATCCTTTTAAATAAATGTACATACATAATATTGTATGTAGCTACCTATATAGATACGTAGGTATATGAATTTTGTTGGCGATGCTAACAAAGCCAATTTTTTGTATTCAATTTTTTTTATTTATGCAATTATTTATTTTGATGAATTAAACCTAAACGTTTTTCACCTACATTTTTATGTTATTTCAATTATTTTTTAACTGAATAAATTAGTTTGATATTTTACCTTCATTTTAAGATCTTTATTTTGAATATCCGATTATTAGAACAGAAGTTATAAGCCAACCAAACCAACCTAATCGTACCATTACGAATAATATTTGCAAAATACCTACAACAATTTAATCAACATAACATTTTACAGACATACCTAACCTACTTAATAATGTAGCTATGTATGTATGTATATCATTTTTGTTCCCGATGCGAAGCCAATTTTGTTTGCCACGCCACAGTGCAGTGGTGGTTTTTTATTGCACACATTCCACTCCAACCAACGTCTTGCCCACACCCTTACAGCAATGTATATTCTTTGTGGGTACGTTTTTTTCTTTTTCTTTTTGTTTTCTTGTTCCTCACGTCATTTGCCGTGATGAAATTAGTGCTTAAAAGCCAATCTTTCACGTTTTTAATATGAAATTTTGTAAGCTTTTGCAAAAATTTTGATGCAGATTTGTAGCCTGTCATTTTATCTTTCATTATCTATCTTAATATTAAGCATCCGATAACTATAACCTGAGTAATAGGCTTCTAAGTGCGCTCAAATCGAGTGATTTTAAGATTTTATACAAATTCAACTATCCTCCACTGAAGCTCGTCGGTTGGCGACGATCAACGTGTAGGTACGGTTCATCGATTGTGTATTTAGGTTCATTTTGGTATTTTCTTTGGTAACACCAACCAAAAATTCGATCCTGAGCCCCCTATACGCTAGAGTTCATTTCGTTCATTTGTTATATATTCATTTGTTCATTTAATCATTTTGGTAACACCATATTTTTCTCAAAACGACCCTATAAACATTTTCAATGTTAAAATACATAACCACATTCATATTCTAGAATTTTCCTTTTCTAATCCGAGTGCGTTCTCGCATTTTAAAAATTGGAATTTACTTTAAAAACAGAAAAAAGTTTGAGAGATACAACAAAATTTCACCAATGAATGAATTTTTGTCCAAGAAAAAATATTTTGATTTTTTTTCTTGCAAGGATTTCACCCCTATAATATTCATATTTCTATTTACTATCAAAAAATAGCGAAATAGACCTTATAAAAATTGAAAAATAGTACTCCACGTGCACTTTGTCCGTTTATGAGAGAGCCAAATTCTATTGCGGTTATTAAATTTGGTGTCCGCGTCCGGTTATTAAAGAGTCCATTTATGGGAGAGTTATTGCTATGAAAAATCAGGAATTCAATTCTGTTCTTTGAAATCTGTCCGGTTATGAGAGGTGTCCGCTTATGGGAGGTGTCCGTTTGCAGAGAGTATATTGTATATCACATATACAGTGTATGTAAGTGAAGCACCAAATTAAAAAAAAAAAAAAAAAAAAAAAGGTGCCTATCTGTCATCTTGCCGAAAGTGTTTCGAGATTTTCAATCGTTAAAAGAATGAAAAAAGATAATTAAACTAAATACAAAAATGAAATAAAAATGAGAATAGTGATAACTTTCAGTAGGTACTTTATTATAAAAAATATAAAACAACATGCGGTGCTGGTTGTGTTAAATTGTGTGAAAACACCTATAATATGGAGTTAAAAATCTTTTCAATTTCAAGGGCTGATTGTGTCTCAAATTCCACTTAAATTAATGTGAAGTGATGTTTTTTATGTAAATATATTATCCAAGAATACTTTAAAATTGATATTTATCATAGCATTTTGCTATAAAAAAAGCCTAATTTATTGAAAATACAAATATACTTTGAAACGTGATATGTCAGGTGCCTATATGTCAAAATTGAAGTTCTCGTCCAGGGTCGAATTAGCTTTTGTTGATGGCAAGACGCTTAAATACATTGAGCAGAGTAATTTTACTTACTTTATGTGGAATATGAGACACAGTTTACCTGTGAAATGAACAAAAGTTGCACTGCTTATTATAGGTGTTTTTAACGGAGCACCGCATGTAGTTTTATATTTTTATATCAATGAAGAAAAGCATATATTCACATTATTTACTTTTATTTCACTTGTTTATTTAATTTATTAAGCCTTTTTTTAATAAAAAAAAATCTCAAACACATTCCTCAAAAAAACAGCTAAAAATTCCTTTGAGCGCCCCATGATTTAGCTGTCTAACTGCATGCCTTCCCTGTGTCAATGCATCTGTGTTTGTGTTACTCACACTATTTTGAAAAATGCTTCACTTTTTCCTCGATATGCTCATTCCTCTATTTCTTCTTCTAAGATCAATTCAATTTGCATCGCATCAAGTTTGGTGGAAATTAAGTTTTATTTAATTTGAACAAACTCATTCATTATTCCAGTTGTCGTTTGCGACATCTAGGTATGAATCGGAGATCCTTATCCATTCCTAATGATGTGTTCAGTTACTATAAATGCTACTGACATACCCGTGACTTATGTCGACTATCACAAAGTCTATCCAACCAAACGAAATGATCCCATGGCCATTATACCGTTCAGATCAACGGGACAAAAAAAAAAGAAGGTCCTTTTTTTTCTTTTATTGTCTTTTCTTTTCAACCTTAGATTTTAGAATAAGAAGATAAGGAAGAGGTATGCAGTGAACTCTCTCATAACCGGACACTGATGGTACCCAGAAATTTGTCCGGTTATTAGAGGCGACCGCTTATGAGAAAACAAAAAAAAAATTAATTGAAAACCTTTTAAAAAATTTACAGATTTTACTCATAGAGTAACTATGGGGACATTGAAAATGACTTGTGCTAGCTCGATAAAATAAAAACATTAATAATCTTGGTGATTTCTAATTTGTATCCTATAGTTGCACCAAAACTTCTGAAGCTGTCTAAGAAACCATTCTTCAGTCTGAAATTACAATATGTAGATATTTTAATTGTCAAATCCCAGTTGGCGGTTGACTTAATGTTGAGCAGTTCAGTTTATTTAATCACGGCGTTGATGTTGAAGAAAATCAAATATTTTCTCAAATTGATGTACAAGTCTCTCAACTTATTGAACTATTTATATACAGGCAAGTTGTTTGATTTACTGTCAAAGTGAACCCTATTTGATTTGATGTGTAGCTCAAACTCAATGCAAACTTGATTTACCTAATTGTTTTTAGGTATTCTATAATATTTTGCATTTTGAACTCATCTTTTAATAAACTCGAGTCGTGTAATTTCTTAAGACAATATTGATGGTTTTGACAGCTAAGCAGTATTCTTTTATCTGAATATATGAGAAGCAAAGCACCAATTAAGATGACAGCTTAGTTGACAACCAAATTGAATCGTTTTTTTTTTTTTATTTGATGACCTTAAGGTAGAACTGTAATAGTCGGAAGATGTTGGAAGAAAATTCTCTCAGTTCACTTACGTATGAAGCGGTCGGTGAGCGCTCTTCACTTCCGAAAGCAAAAGAAAAAAGTGGTCGAAACGAAGCAAAACTCAATTAAGGGCACGTCATATAAATTCATTGCATTCGTTTCGTTTCGTTCGACCACTTAGGTCGGCATCCGACTATAATAGTTCTACCTTTAACATTGAACATCTGAACATTGGAACTAAATCTATATAAGTTTATTAAAGAAGTTCAATTATATTGCAGTACCTACGAATATTCTAAGTTCAATAATAGCATTTGCTTAGACGTATAGGTAAAGTTTTGTAACATAAATTTATAGCCTGAGATTTTACTTGAATTCTAAGACCTTAACCTCAAAGATCCGATAATTAGAACAGAAGATAAAAGCTTACCAAATAAACCCTTTTCGATATTTATATTTAAGTTGCTTAGGTAAGTTATAATCCTACCTCTAGACTGATTAAAGTTAACTTAAATACCTTAACCTTCAACAACTGGCCCTTAGAACTAATGTTGTAAGTTTATTAAAGAAAAACGCAAGTAGGTAGGTACCTTTGCATATTTCAGGCTCAAAAATAACATTGGTTTGGACGTAGGTTAATTTCAAAAATCGCATTGGCTTAGACGTTGGTCAAGCTCAAAAATCGCAATGGTTTAGATGTTGTTTTGTCACATAAATTTGTAGCACAAATTTCTAAGACATTAACCTCAAAGATCCGAAAATTAGAACAGAAGATACCAAATCAACCCTTTTCGATTAGGTATTATATTTAAGTTGCTTCGCTAGGTTAATTCTACCTCTAGTTAACCTCAATTTAAATACCTTAACCTTCAACATCTGGCCCTCATAGAAATAAAGTTATAAGTTATAATCAAAGAGGTTCAAGTATAGGTCTCTGTGCATTATGCATATTCTAGGTTCAACAATCGAATTGATTAAGAATGAAGTCAAGTTTTGTCACATAAATTTTGAAGCCTGACATTTAACTTATTTCAAAACCTTCTTTAAGATCCGATTATTAGTACAGAAGTAAAAAGGCAACCACACCAACTAAATCAATCCTTTTAAATAAATGTACATACATAATATTGTATGTAGCTACCTATATAGATACGTAGGTATATGAATTTTGTTGGCGATGCTAACAAAGCCAATTTTTTGTATTCAATTTTTTAATTTATGCAATTATTTATTTTGATGAATTAAACCTAAACGTTTTTCACCTACATTTTTATGTTATTTCAATTATTTTTTAACTGAATAAACTAGTTTGATATTTTACCTTCATTTTAAGACCTTTATTTTGAATATCCGATTGTTAGAACAGAAGTTATAAGCCAACCAAACCAACCTAATCGTACCATTACGAATAATATTTGCAAAATACCTACAACAATTTAATCAACATAACATTTTACAGACATACCTAACCTACTTAATAATGTAGCTATGTATGTATGTATATCATTTTTGTTCCCGATGCGAAGCCAATTTTTTTTGCCACGCCACAGTGCAGTGGTGGTTTTTTATTGCACACATTCCACTCCAACCAACGTCTTGCCCACACCCTTACAGCAATGTATATTCTTTGTGGGTACGTTTTTTTCTTTTTCTTTTTATTTTCTTGTTCCTCACGTCATTTGCCGTGATGAAATTAGTGCTTAAAAGCCAATCTTTCACGTTTTTAATATGAAATTTTGTAAGCTTTTGCAAAAATTTTGATGCAGATTTGTAGCCTGTCATTTTATCTTTCATTATCTATCTTAATATTAAGCATCCGATAACTATAACCTGAGTAATAGGCTTCTAAGTGCGCTCAAATCGAGTGATTTTAAGATTTTATACAAATTCAACTATCCTCCACTGAAGCTCGTCGGTTGGCGACGATCAACGTGTAGGTACGGTTCATCGATTGTGTATTTAGGTTCATTTTGGTATTTTCTTTGGTAACACCAACCAAAAATTCGATCCTGAGCCCCCTATACGCTAGAGTTCATTTCGTTCATTTGTTATATATTCATTTGTTCATTTAATCATTTTGGTAACACCATATTTTTCTCAAAACGACCCTATAAACATTTTCAATGTTAAAATACATAACCACATTCATATTCTAGAATTTTCCTTTTCTAATCCGAGTGCGTTCTCGCATTTTACTTTAAAAACAGAAAAAAGTTTGAGAGATACAACAAAATTTCACCAATGAATGAATTTTTGTCCAAGAAAAAATATTTTGATTTTTTTTCTTGCAAGGATTTCACCCCTATAATATTCATATTTCTATTTACTATCAAAAAATAGCGAAATAGACCTTATAAAAATTGAAAAATAGTACTCCACGTGCACTTTGTCCGTTTATGAGAGAGCCAAATTCTATTGCGGTTATTAAATTTGGTGTCCGCGTCCGGTTATTAAAGAGTCCATTTATGGGAGAGTTATTGCTATGAAAAATCAGGAATTCAATTCTGTTCTTTGAAATCTGTCCGGTTATGAGAGGTGTCCGCTTATGGGAGGTGTCCGTTTGCAGAGAGTATATTGTATATCACATATACAGTGTATGTAAGTGAAGCACCAAATTAAAAAAAAAAAAAAAAAAAAAAAGGTGCCTATCTGTCATCTTGCCGAAAGTGTTTCGAGATTTTCAATCGTTAAAAGAATGAAAAAAGATAATTAAACTAAATACAAAAATGAAATAAAAATGAGAATAGTGATAACTTTCAGTAGGTACTTTATTATAAAAAATATAAAACAACATGCGGTGCTGGTTGTGTTAAATTGTGTGAAAACACCTATAATATGGAGTTAAAAATCTTTTCAATTTCAAGGGCTGATTGTGTCTCAAATTCCACTTAAATTAATGTGAAGTGATGTTTTTTATGTAAATATATTATCCAAGAATACTTTAAAATTGATATTTATCATAGCATTTTGCTATAAAAAAAGCCTAATTTATTGAAAATACAAATATACTTTGAAACGTGATATGTCAGGTGCCTATATGTCAAAATTGAAGTTCTCGTCCAGGGTCGAATTAGCTTTTGTTGATGGCAAGACGCTTAAATACATTGAGCAGAGTAATTTTACTTACTTTATGTGGAATATGAGACACAGTTTACCTGTGAAATGAACAAAAGTTGCACTGCTTATTATAGGTGTTTTTAACGGAGCACCGCATGTAGTTTTATATTTTTATATCAATGAAGAAAAGCATATATTCACATTATTTACTTTTATTTCACTTGTTTATTTAATTTATTAAGCCTTTTTTTAATAAAAAAAAATCTCAAACACATTCCTCAAAAAAACAGCTAAAAATTCCTTTGAGCGCCCCATGATTTAGCTGTCTAACTGCATGCCTTCCCTGTGTCAATGCATCTGTGTTTGTGTTACTCACACTATTTTGAAAAATGCTTCACTTTTTCCTCGATATGCTCATTCCTCTATTTCTTCTTCTAAGATCAATTCAATTTGCATCGCATCAAGTTTGGTGGAAATTAAGTTTTATTTAATTTGAACAAACTCATTCATTATTCCAGTTGTCGTTTGCGACATCTAGGTATGAATCGGAGATCCTTATCCATTCCTAAGGATGTGTTCAGTTACTATCAATGCTACTGACATACCCGTGACTTATGTCGACTATCACAAAGTCTATCCAACCAAACGAAATGATCCCATGGCCATTATACCGTTCAGATCAACGGGACAAAAAAAAAATAGAAGGTCCTTTTTTTTCTTTTATTGTCTTTTCTTTTCAACCTTAGATTTTAGAATAAGAAGATAAGGAAGAGGTATGCAGTGAACTCTCTCATAACCGGACACTGATGGTACCCAGAAATTTGTCCGGTTATTAGAGGCGACCGCTTATGAGAAAACAAAAAAAAAATTAATTGAAAACCTTTTAAAAAATTTACAGATTTTACTCATAGAGTAACTATGGGGACATTGAAAATGACTTGTGCTAGCTCGATAAAATAAAAACATTAATAATCTTGGTGATTTCTAATTTGTATCCTATAGTTGCACCAAAACTTCTGAAGCTGTCTAAGAAACCATTCTTCAGTCTGAAATTACAATATGTAGATATTTTAATTGTCAAATCCCAGTTGGCGGTTGACTTAATGTTGAGCAGTTCAGTTTATTTAATCACGGCGTTGATGTTGAAGAAAATCAAATATTTGCTCAAATTGATGTACAAGTCTCTCAACTTATTGAACTATTTATATACAGGCAAGTTGTTTGATTTACTGTCAAAGTGAACCCTATTTGATTTGATGTGTAGCTCAAACTCAATGCAAACTTGATTTACCTAATTGTTTTTAGGTATTCTATAATATTTTGCATTTTGAACTCATCTTTTAATAAACTCGAGTCGTGTAATTTCTTAAGACAATATTGATGGTTTTGACAGCTAAGCAGTATTCTTTTATCTGAATATATGAGAAGCAAAGCACCAATTAAGATGACAGCTTAGTTGACAACCAAATTGAATCGTTTTTTTTTTTTTATTTGATGACCTTAAGGTAGAACTGTAATAGTCGGAAGATGTTGGAAGAAAATTCTCTCAGTTCACTTACGTATGAAGCGGTCGGTGAGCGCTCTTCACTTCCGAAAGCAAAAGAAAAAAGTGGTCGAAACGAAGCAAAACTCAATTATGGGCACGTCATATAAATTCATTGCATTCGTTTCGTTTCGTTCGACCACTTAGGTCGGCATCCGACTATAATAGTTCTACCTTTAACATTGAACATCTGAACATTGGAACTAAATCTATATAAGTTTATTAAAGAAGTTCAATTATATTGCAGTACCTACGAATATTCTAAGTTCAATAATAGCATTTGCTTAGACGTATAGGTAAAGTTTTGTAACATAAATTTATAGCCTGAGATTTTACTTGAATTCTAAGACCTTAACCTCAAAGATCCGATAATTAGAACAGAAGATAAAAGCTTACCAAATAAACCCTTTTCGATATTTATATTTAAGTTGCTTAGGTAAGTTATAATCCTACCTCTAGACTGATTAAAGTTAACTTAAATACCTTAACCTTCAACAACTGGCCCTTAGAACTAATGTTGTAAGTTTATTAAAGAAAAACGCAAGTAGGTAGGTACCTTTGCATATTTCAGGCTCAAAAATAACATTGGTTTGGACGTAGGTTAATTTCAAAAATCGCATTGGCTTAGACGTTGGTCAAGCTCAAAAATCGCAATGGTTTAGATGTTGTTTTGTCACATAAATTTGTAGCACAAATTTCTAAGACATTAACCTCAAAGATCCGATAATTAGAACAGAAGATACCAAATCAACCCTTTTCGATTAGGTATTATATTTAAGTTGCTTCGCTAGGTTAATTCTACCTCTAGTTAACCTCAATTTAAATACCTTAACCTTCAACATCTGGCCCTCATAGAAATAAAGTTATAAGTTATAATCAAAGAGGTTCAAGTATAGGTCTCTGTGCATTATGCATATTCTAGGTTCAACAATCGAATTGATTAAGAATGAAGTCAAGTTTTGTCACATAAATTTTGAAGCCTGACATTTAACTTATTTCAAAACCTTCTTTAAGATCCGATTATTAGTACAGAAGTAAAAAGGCAACCACACCAACTAAATCAATCCTTTTAAATAAATGTACATACATAATATTGTATGTAGCTACCTATATAGATACGTAGGTATATGAATTTTGTTGGCGATGCTAACAAAGCCAATTTTTTGTATTCAATTTTTTAATTTATGCAATTATTTATTTTGATGAATTAAACCTAAACGTTTTTCACCTACATTTTTATGTTATTTCAATTATTTTTTAACTGAATAAACTAGTTTGATATTTTACCTTCATGTTAAGACCTTTATTTTGAATATCCGATTGTTAGAACAGAAGTTATAAGCCAACCAAACCAACCTAATCGTACCATTACGAATAATATTTGCAAAATACCTACAACAATTTAATCAACATAACATTTTACAGACATACCTAACCTACTTAATAATGTAGCTATGTATGTATGTATATCATTTTTGTTCCCGATGCGAAGCCAATTTTTTTTGCCACGCCACAGTGCAGTGGTGGTTTTTTATTGCACACATTCCACTCCAACCAACGTCTTGCCCACACCCTTACAGCAATGTATATTCTTTGTGGGTACGTTTTTTTCTTTTTCTTTTTATTTTCTTGTTCCTCACGTCATTTGCCGTGATGAAATTAGTGCTTAAAAGCCAATCTTTCACGTTTTTAATATGAAATTTTGTAAGCTTTTGCAAAAATTTTGATGCAGATTTGTAGCCTGTCATTTTATCTTTCATTATCTATCTTAATATTAAGCATCCGATAACTATAACCTGAGTAATAGGCTTCTAAGTGCGCTCAAATCGAGTGATTTTAAGATTTTATACAAATTCAACTATCCTCCACTGAAGCTCGTCGGTTGGCGACGATCAACGTGTAGGTACGGTTCATCGATTGTGTATTTAGGTTCATTTTGGTATTTTCTTTGGTAACACCAACCAAAAATTCGATCCTGAGCCCCCTATACGCTAGAGTTCATTTCGTTCATTTGTTATATATTCATTTGTTCATTTAATCATTTTGGTAACACCATATTTTTCTCAAAACGACCCTATAAACATTTTCAATGTTAAAATACATAACCACATTCATATTCTAGAATTTTCCTTTTCTAATCCGAGTGCGTTCTCGCATTTTACTTTAAAAACAGAAAAAAGTTTGAGAGATACAACAAAATTTCACCAATGAATGAATTTTTGTCCAAGAAAAAATATTTTGATTTTTTTTTCTTGCAAGGATTTCACCCCTATAATATTCATATTTCTATTTACTATCAAAAAATAGCGAAATAGACCTTATAAAAATTGAAAAATAGTACTCCACGTGCACTTTGTCCGTTTATGAGAGAGCCAAATTCTATTGCGGTTATTAAATTTGGTGTCCGCGTCCGGTTATTAAAGAGTCCATTTATGGGAGAGTTATTGCTATGAAAAATCAGGAATTCAATTCTGTTCTTTGAAATCTGTCCGGTTATGAGAGGTGTCCGCTTATGGGAGGTGTCCGTTTGCAGAGAGTATATTGTATATCACATATACAGTGTATGTAAGTGAAGCACCAAATTAAAAAAAAAAAAAAAAAAAAAAAGGTGCCTATCTGTCATCTTGCCGAAAGTGTTTCGAGATTTTCAATCGTTAAAAGAATGAAAAAAGATAATTAAACTAAATACAAAAATGAAATAAAAATGAGAATAGTGATAACTTTCAGTAGGTACTTTATTATAAAAAATATAAAACAACATGCGGTGCTGGTTGTGTTAAATTGTGTGAAAACACCTATAATATGGAGTTAAAAATCTTTTCAATTTCAAGGGCTGATTGTGTCTCAAATTCCACTTAAATTAATGTGAAGTGATGTTTTTTATGTAAATATATTATCCAAGAATACTTTAAAATTGATATTTATCATAGCATTTTGCTATAAAAAAAGCCTAATTTATTGAAAATACAAATATACTTTGAAACGTGATATGTCAGGTGCCTATATGTCAAAATTGAAGTTCTCGTCCAGGGTCGAATTAGCTTTTGTTGATGGCAAGACGCTTAAATACATTGAGCAGAGTAATTTTACTTACTTTATGTGGAATATGAGACACAGTTTACCTGTGAAATGAACAAAAGTTGCACTGCTTATTATAGGTGTTTTTAACGGAGCACCGCATGTAGTTTTATATTTTTATATCAATGAAGAAAAGCATATATTCACATTATTTACTTTTATTTCACTTGTTTATTTAATTTATTAAGCCTTTTTTTAATAAAAAAAAATCTCAAACACATTCCTCAAAAAAACAGCTAAAAATTCCTTTGAGCGCCCCATGATTTAGCTGTCTAACTGCATGCCTTCCCTGTGTCAATGCATCTGTGTTTGTGTTACTCACACTATTTTGAAAAATGCTTCACTTTTTCCTCGATATGCTCATTCCTCTATTTCTTCTTCTAAGATCAATTCAATTTGCATCGCATCAAGTTTGGTGGAAATTAAGTTTTATTTAATTTGAACAAACTCATTCATTATTCCAGTTGTCGTTTGCGACATCTAGGTATGAATCGGAGATCCTTATCCATTCCTAAGGATGTGTTCAGTTACTATCAATGCTACTGACATACCCGTGACTTATGTCGACTATCACAAAGTCTATCCAACCAAACGAAATGATCCCATGGCCATTATACCGTTCAGATCAACGGGACAAAAAAAAATAGAAGGTCCTTTTTTTTCTTTTATTGTCTTTTCTTTTCAACCTTAGATTTTAGAATAAGAAGATAAGGAAGAGGTATGCAGTGAACTCTCTCATAACCGGACACTGATGGTACCCAGAAATTTGTCCGGTTATTAGAGGCGACCGCTTATGAGAAAACAAAAAAAAAATTAATTGAAAACCTTTTAAAAAATTTACAGATTTTACTCATAGAGTAACTATGGGGACATTGAAAATGACTTGTGCTAGCTCGATAAAATAAAAACATTAATAATCTTGGTGATTTCTAATTTGTATCCTATAGTTGCACCAAAACTTCTGAAGCTGTCTAAGAAACCATTCTTCAGTCTGAAATTACAATATGTAGATATTTTAATTGTCAAATCCCAGTTGGCGGTTGAATTAATGTTGAGCAGTTCAGTTTATTTAATTACGGCGTTGATGTTGAAGAAAATCAAATATTTGCTCAAATTGATGTACAAGTCTCTCAACTTATTGAACTATTTATATACAGGCAAGTTGTTTGATTTACTGTCAAAGTGAACCCTATTTGATTTGATGTGTAGCTCAAACTCAATGCAAACTTGATTTACCTAATTGTTTTTAGGTATTCTATAATATTTTGCATTTTGAACTCATCTTTTAATAAACTCGAGTCGTGTAATTTCTTAAGACAATATTGATGGTTTTGACAGCTAAGCAGTATTCTTTTATCTGAATATATGAGAAGCAAAGCACCAATTAAGATGACAGCTTAGTTGACAACCAAATTGAATCGTTTTTTTTTTTTTCATTTGATGACCTTAAGGTAGAACTGTAATAGTCGGAAGATGTTGGAAGAAAATTCTCTCAGTTCACTTACGTATGAAGCGGTCGGTGAGCGCTCTTCACTTCCGAAAGCAAAAGAAAAAAGTGGTCGAAACGAAGCAAAACTCAATTATGGGCACGTCATATAAATTCATTGCATTCGTTTCGTTTCGTTCGACCACTTAGGTCGGCATCCGACTATAATAGTTCTACCTTTAACATTGAACATCTGAACATTGGAACTAAATCTATATAAGTTTATTAAAGAAGTTCAATTATATTGCAGTACCTACGAATATTCTAAGTTCAATAATAGCATTTGCTTAGACGTATAGGTAAAGTTTTGTAACATAAATTTATAGCCTGAGATTTTACTTGAATTCTAAGACCTTAACCTCAAAGATCCGATAATTAGAACAGAAGATAAAAGCTTACCAAATAAACCCTTTTCGATATTTATATTTAAGTTGCTTAGGTAAGTTATAATCCTACCTCTAGACTGATTAAAGTTAACTTAAATACCTTAACCTTCAACAACTGGCCCTTAGAACTAATGTTGTAAGTTTATTAAAGAAAAACGCAAGTAGGTAGGTACCTTTGCATATTTCAGGCTCAAAAATAACATTGGTTTGGACGTAGGTTAATTTCAAAAATCGCATTGGCTTAGACGTTGGTCAAGCTCAAAAATCGCAATGGTTTAGATGTTGTTTTGTCACATAAATTTGTAGCACAAATTTCTAAGACATTAACCTCAAAGATCCGATAATTAGAACAGAAGATACCAAATCAACCCTTTTCGATTAGGTATTATATTTAAGTTGCTTCGCTAGGTTAATTCTACCTCTAGTTAACCTCAATTTAAATACCTTAACCTTCAACATCTGGCCCTCATAGAAATAAAGTTATAAGTTATAATCAAAGAGGTTCAAGTATAGGTCTCTGTGCATTATGCATATTCTAGGTTCAACAATCGAATTGATTAAGAATGAAGTCAAGTTTTGTCACATAAATTTTGAAGCCTGACATTTAACTTATTTCAAAACCTTCTTTAAGATCCGATTATTAGTACAGAAGTAAAAAGGCAACCACACCAACTAAATCAATCCTTTTAAATAAATGTACATACATAATATTGTATGTAGCTACCTATATAGATACGTAGGTATATGAATTTTGTTGGCGATGCTAACAAAGCCAATTTTTTGTATTCAATTTTTTAATTTATGCAATTATTTATTTTGATGAATTAAACCTAAACGTTTTTCACCTACATTTTTATGTTATTTCAATTATTTTTTAACTGAATAAACTAGTTTGATATTTTACCTTCATTTTAAGACCTTTATTTTGAATATCCGATTGTTAGAACAGAAGTTATAAGCCAACCAAACCAACCTAATCGTACCATTACGAATAATATTTGCAAAATACCTACAACAATTTAATCAACATAACATTTTACAGACATACCTAACCTACTTAATAATGTAGCTATGTATGTATGTATATCATTTTTGTTCCCGATGCGAAGCCAATTTTTTTTGCCACGCCACAGTGCAGTGGTGGTTTTTTATTGCACACATTCCACTCCAACCAACGTCTTGCCCACACCCTTACAGCAATGTATATTCTTTGTGGGTACGTTTTTTTCTTTTTCTTTTTATTTTCTTGTTCCTCACGTCATTTGCCGTGATGAAATTAGTGCTTAAAAGCCAATCTTTCACGTTTTTAATATGAAATTTTGTAAGCTTTTACAAGCCTGTCGTTTTATCTTTCATTATCTATCTTAATATTAAGCATCCGATAACTATAACCTGAGTAATAGGCTTCTAAGTGCGCTCAAATCGAGTGATTTTAAGATTTTATACAAATTCAACTATCCTCCACTGAAGCTCGTCGGTTGGCGACGATCAACGTGTAGGTACGGTTCATCGATTGTGTATTTAGGTTCATTTTGGTATTTTCTTTGGTAACACCAACCAAAAATTCGATCCTGAGCCCCCTATACGCTAGAGTTCATTTCGTTCATTTGTTATATATTCATTTGTTCATTTAATCATTTTGGTAACACCATATTTTTCTCAAAACGACCCTATAAACATTTTCAATGTTAAAATACATAACCACATTCATATTCTAGAATTTTCCTTTTCTAATCCGAGTGCGTTCTCGCATTTTACTTTAAAAACAGAAAAAAGTTTGAGAGATACAACAAAATTTCACCAATGAATGAATTTTTGTCCAAGAAAAAATATTTTGATTTTTTTTCTTGCAAGGATTTCACCCCTATAATATTCATATTTCTATTTACTATCAAAAAATAGCGAAATAGACCTTATAAAAATTGAAAAATAGTACTCCACGTGCACTTTGTCCGTTTATGAGAGAGCCAAATTCTATTGCGGTTATTAAATTTGGTGTCCGCGTCCGGTTATTAAAGAGTCCATTTATGGGAGAGTTATTGCTATGAAAAATCAGGAATTCAATTCTGTTCTTTGAAATCTGTCCGGTTATGAGAGGTGTCCGCTTATGGGAGGTGTCCGTTTGCAGAGAGTATATTGTATATCACATATACAGTGTATGTAAGTGAAGCACCAAATTAAAAAAAAAAAAAAAAAAAAAAAGGTGCCTATCTGTCATCTTGCCGAAAGTGTTTCGAGATTTTCAATCGTTAAAAGAATGAAAAAAGATAATTAAACTAAATACAAAAATGAAATAAAAATGAGAATAGTGATAACTTTCAGTAGGTACTTTATTATAAAAAATATAAAACAACATGCGGTGCTGGTTGTGTTAAATTGTGTGAAAACACCTATAATATGGAGTTAAAAATCTTTTCAATTTCAAGGGCTGATTGTGTCTCAAATTCCACTTAAATTAATGTGAAGTGATGTTTTTTATGTAAATATATTATCCAAGAATACTTTAAAATTGATATTTATCATAGCATTTTGCTATAAAAAAAGCCTAATTTATTGAAAATACAAATATACTTTGAAACGTGATATGTCAGGTGCCTATATGTCAAAATTGAAGTTCTCGTCCAGGGTCGAATTAGCTTTTGTTGATGGCAAGACGCTTAAATACATTGAGCAGAGTAATTTTACTTACTTTATGTGGAATATGAGACACAGTTTACCTGTGAAATGAACAAAAGTTGCACTGCTTATTATAGGTGTTTTTAACGGAGCACCGCATGTAGTTTTATATTTTTATATCAATGAAGAAAAGCATATATTCACATTATTTACTTTTATTTCACTTGTTTATTTAATTTATTAAGCCTTTTTTTAATAAAAAAAATCTCAAACACATTCCTCAAAAAAACAGCTAAAAATTCCTTTGAGCGCCCCATGATTTAGCTGTCTAACTGCATGCCTTCCCTGTGTCAATGCATCTGTGTTTGTGTTACTCACACTATTTTGAAAAATGCTTCACTTTTTCCTCGATATGCTCATTCCTCTATTTCTTCTTCTAAGATCAATTCAATTTGCATCGCATCAAGTTTGGTGGAAATTAAGTTTTATTTAATTTGAACAAACTCATTCATTATTCCAGTTGTCGTTTGCGACATCTAGGTATGAATCGGAGATCCTTATCCATTCCTAAGGATGTGTTCAGTTACTATCAATGCTACTGACATACCCGTGACTTATGTCGACTATCACAAAGTCTATCCAACCAAACGAAATTATCCCATGGCCATTATACCGTTCAGATCAACGGGACAAAAAAAAATAGAAGGTCCTTTTTTTTCTTTTATTGTCTTTTCTTTTCAACCTTAGATTTTAGAATAAGAAGATAAGGAAGAGGTATGCAGTGAACTCTCTCATAACCGGACACTGATGGTACCCAGAAATTTGTCCGGTTATTAGAGGCGACCGCTTATGAGAAAACAAAAAAAAAATTAATTGAAAACCTTTTAAAAAATTTACAGATTTTACTCATAGAGTAACTATGGGGACATTGAAAATGACTTGTGCTAGCTCGATAAAATAAAAACATTAATAATCTTGGTGATTTCTAATTTGTATCCTATAGTTGCACCAAAACTTCTGAAGCTGTCTAAGAAACCATTCTTCAGTCTGAAATTACAATATGTAGATATTTTAATTGTCAAATCCCAGTTGGCGGTTGAATTAATGTTGAGCAGTTCAGTTTATTTAATCACGGCGTTGATGTTGAAGAAAATCAAATATTTGCTCAAATTGATGTACAAGTCTCTCAACTTATTGAACTATTTATATACAGGCAAGTTGTTTGATTTACTGTCAAAGTGAACCCTATTTGATTTGATGTGTAGCTCAAACTCAATGCAAACTTGATTTACCTAATTGTTTTTAGGTATTCTATAATATTTTGCATTTTGAACTCATCTTTTAATAAACTCGAGTCGTGTAATTTCTTAAGACAATATTGATGGTTTTGACAGCTAAGCAGTATTCTTTTATCTGAATATATGAGAAGCAAAGCACCAATTAAGATGACAGCTTAGTTGACAACCAAATTGAATCGTTTTTTTTTTTCATTTGATGACCTTAAGGTAGAACTGTAATAGTCGGAAGATGTTGGAAGAAAATTCTCTCAGTTCACTTACGTATGAAGCGGTCGGTGAGCGCTCTTCACTTCCGAAAGCAAAAGAAAAAAGTGGTCGAAACGAAGCAAAACTCAATTATGGGCACGTCATATAAATTCATTGCATTCGTTTCGTTTCGTTCGACCACTTAGGTCGGCATCCGACTATAATAGTTCTACCTTTAACATTGAACATCTGAACATTGGAACTAAATCTATATAAGTTTATTAAAGAAGTTCAATTATATTGCAGTACCTACGAATATTCTAAGTTCAATAATAGCATTTGCTTAGACGTATAGGTAAAGTTTTGTAACATAAATTTATAGCCTGAGATTTTACTTGAATTCTAAGACCTTAACCTCAAAGATCCGATAATTAGAACAGAAGATAAAAGCTTACCAAATAAACCCTTTTCGATATTTATATTTAAGTTGCTTAGGTAAGTTATAATCCTACCTCTAGACTGATTAAAGTTAACTTAAATACCTTAACCTTCAACAACTGGCCCTTAGAACTAATGTTGTAAGTTTATTAAAGAAAAACGCAAGTAGGTAGGTACCTTTGCATATTTCAGGCTCAAAAATAACATTGGTTTGGACGTAGGTTAATTTCAAAAATCGCATTGGCTTAGACGTTGGTCAAGCTCAAAAATCGCAATGGTTTAGATGTTGTTTTGTCACATAAATTTGTAGCACAAATTTCTAAGACATTAACCTCAAAGATCCGATAATTAGAACAGAAGATACCAAATCAACCCTTTTCGATTAGGTATTATATTTAAGTTGCTTCGCTAGGTTAATTCTACCTCTAGTTAACCTCAATTTAAATACCTTAACCTTCAACATCTGGCCCTCATAGAAATAAAGTTATAAGTTATAATCAAAGAGGTTCAAGTATAGGTCTCTGTGCATTATGCATATTCTAGGTTCAACAATCGAATTGATTAAGAATGAAGTCAAGTTTTGTCACATAAATTTTGAAGCCTGACATTTAACTTATTTCAAAACCTTCTTTAAGATCCGATTATTAGTACAGAAGTAAAAAGGCAACCACACCAACTAAATCAATCCTTTTAAATAAATGTACATACATAATATTGTATGTAGCTACCTATATAGATACGTAGGTATATGAATTTTGTTGGCGATGCTAACAAAGCCAATTTTTTGTATTCAATTTTTTAATTTATGCAATTATTTATTTTGATGAATTAAACCTAAACGTTTTTCACCTACATTTTTATGTTATTTCAATTATTTTTTAACTGAATAAACTAGTTTGATATTTTACCTTCATTTTAAGACCTTTATTTTGAATATCCGATTGTTAGAACAGAAGTTATAAGCCAACCAAACCAACCTAATCGTACCATTACGAATAATATTTGCAAAATACCTACAACAATTTAATCAACATAACATTTTACAGACATACCTAACCTACTTAATAATGTAGCTATGTATGTATGTATATCATTTTTGTTCCCGATGCGAAGCCAATTTTTTTTGCCACGCCACAGTGCAGTGGTGGTTTTTTATTGCACACATTCCACTCCAACCAACGTCTTGCCCACACCCTTACAGCAATGTATATTCTTTGTGGGTACGTTTTTTTCTTTTTCTTTTTATTTTCTTGTTCCTCACGTCATTTGCCGTGATGAAATTAGTGCTTAAAAGCCAATCTTTCACGTTTTTAATATGAAATTTTGTAAGCTTTTGCAAAAATTTTGATGCAGATTTGTAGCCTGTCATTTTATCTTTCATTATCTATCTTAATATTAAGCATCCGATAACTATAACCTGAGTAATAGGCTTCTAAGTGCGCTCAAATCGAGTGATTTTAAGATTTTATACAAATTCAACTATCCTCCACTGAAGCTCGTCGGTTGGCGACGATCAACGTGTAGGTACGGTTCATCGATTGTGTATTTAGGTTCATTTTGGTATTTTCTTTGGTAACACCAACCAAAAATTCGATCCTGAGCCCCCTATACGCTAGAGTTCATTTCGTTCATTTGTTATATATTCATTTGTTCATTTAATCATTTTGGTAACACCATATTTTTCTCAAAACGACCCTATAAACATTTTCAATGTTAAAATACATAACCACATTCATATTCTAGAATTTTCCTTTTCTAATCCGAGTGCGTTCTCGCATTTTACTTTAAAAACAGAAAAAAGTTTGAGAGATACAACAAAATTTCACCAATGAATGAATTTTTGTCCAAGAAAAAATATTTTGATTTTTTTTCTTGCAAGGATTTCACCCCTATAATATTCATATTTCTATTTACTATCAAAAAATAGCGAAATAGACCTTATAAAAATTGAAAAATAGTACTCCACGTGCACTTTGTCCGTTTATGAGAGAGCCAAATTCTATTGCGGTTATTAAATTTGGTGTCCGCGTCCGGTTATTAAAGAGTCCATTTATGGGAGAGTTATTGCTATGAAAAATCAGGAATTCAATTCTGTTCTTTGAAATCTGTCCGGTTATGAGAGGTGTCCGCTTATGGGAGGTGTCCGTTTGCAGAGAGTATATTGTATATCACATATACAGTGTATGTAAGTGAAGCACCAAATTAAAAAAAAAAAAAAAAAAAAAAAAGGTGCCTATCTGTCATCTTGCCGAAAGTGTTTCGAGATTTTCAATCGTTAAAAGAATGAAAAAAGATAATTAAACTAAATACAAAAATGAAATAAAAATGAGAATAGTGATAACTTTCAGTAGGTACTTTATTATAAAAAATATAAAACAACATGCGGTGCTGGTTGTGTTAAATTGTGTGAAAACACCTATAATATGGAGTTAAAAATCTTTTCAATTTCAAGGGCTGATTGTGTCTCAAATTCCACTTAAATTAATGTGAAGTGATGTTTTTTATGTAAATATATTATCCAAGAATACTTTAAAATTGATATTTATCATAGCATTTTGCTATAAAAAAAGCCTAATTTATTGAAAATACAAATATACTTTGAAACGTGATATGTCAGGTGCCTATATGTCAAAATTGAAGTTCTCGTCCAGGGTCGAATTAGCTTTTGTTGATGGCAAGACGCTTAAATACATTGAGCAGAGTAATTTTACTTACTTTATGTGGAATATGAGACACAGTTTACCTGTGAAATGAACAAAAGTTGCACTGCTTATTATAGGTGTTTTTAACGGAGCACCGCATGTAGTTTTATATTTTTATATCAATGAAGAAAAGCATATATTCACATTATTTACTTTTATTTCACTTGTTTATTTAATTTATTAAGCCTTTTTTTAATAAAAAAAAATCTCAAACACATTCCTCAAAAAAACAGCTAAAAATTCCTTTGAGCGCCCCATGATTTAGCTCTCTAACTGCATGCCTTCCCTGTGTCAATGCATCTGTGTTTGTGTTACTCACACTATTTTGAAAAATGCTTCACTTTTTCCTCGATATGCTCATTCCTCTATTTCTTCTTCTAAGATCAATTCAATTTGCATCGCATCAAGTTTGGTGGAAATTAAGTTTTATTTAATTTGAACAAACTCATTCATTATTCCAGTTGTCGTTTGCGACATCTAGGTATGAATCGGAGATCCTTATCCATTCCTAAGGATGTGTTCAGTTACTATCAATGCTACTGACATACCCGTGACTTATGTCGACTATCACAAAGTCTATCCAACCAAACGAAATGATCCCATGGCCATTATACCGTTCAGATCAACGGGACAAAAAAAAATAGAAGGTCCTTTTTTTTCTTTTATTGTCTTTTCTTTTCAACCTTAGATTTTAGAATAAGAAGATAAGGAAGAGGTATGCAGTGAACTCTCTCATAACCGGACACTGATGGTACCCAGAAATTTGTCCGGTTATTAGAGGCGACCGCTTATGAGAAAACAAAAAAAAAATTAATTGAAAACCTTTTAAAAAATTTACAGATTTTACTCATAGAGTAACTATGGGGACATTGAAAATGACTTGTGCTAGCTCGATAAAATAAAAACATTAATAATCTTGGTGATTTCTAATTTGTATCCTATAGTTGCACCAAAACTTCTGAAGCTGTCTAAGAAACCATTCTTCAGTCTGAAATTACAATATGTAGATATTTTAATTGTCAAATCCCAGTTGGCGGTTGAATTAATGTTGAGCAGTTCAGTTTATTTAATCACGGCGTTGATGTTGAAGAAAATCAAATATTTGCTCAAATTGATTTACAAGTCTCTCAACTTATTGAACTATTTATATACAGGCAAGTTGTTTGATTTACTGTCAAAGTGAACCCTATTTGATTTGATGTGTAGCTCAAACTCAATGCAAACTTGATTTACCTAATTGTTTTTAGGTATTCTATAATATTTTGCATTTTGAACTCATCTTTTAATAAACTCGAGTCGTGTATTTTCTTAAGACAATATTGATGGTTTTGACAGCTAAGCAGTATTCTTTTATCTGAATATATGAGAAGCAAAGCACCAATTAAGATGACAGCTTAGTTGACAACCAAATTGAATCGTTTTTTTTTTTTTCATTTGATGACCTTAAGGTAGAACTGTAATAGTCGGAAGATGTTGGAAGAAAATTCTCTCAGTTCACTTACGTATGAAGCGGTCGGTGAGCGCTCTTCACTTCCGAAAGCAAAAGAAAAAAGTGGTCGAAACGAAGCAAAACTCAATTATGGGCACGTCATATAAATTCATTGCATTCGTTTCGTTTCGTACGACCACTTAGGTCGGCATCCGACTATAATAGTTCTACCTTTAACATTGAACATCTGAACATTGGAACTAAATCTATATAAGTTTATTAAAGAAGTTCAATTATATTGCAGTACCTACGAATATTCTAAGTTCAATAATAGCATTTGCTTAGACGTATAGGTAAAGTTTTGTAACATAAATTTATAGCCTGAGATTTTACTTGAATTCTAAGACCTTAACCTCAAAGATCCGATAATTAGAACAGAAGATAAAAGCTTACCAAATAAACCCTTTTCGATATTTATATTTAAGTTGCTTAGGTAAGTTATAATCCTACCTCTAGACTGATTAAAGTTAACTTAAATACCTTAACCTTCAACAACTGGCCCTTAGAACTAATGTTGTAAGTTTATTAAAGAAAAACGCAAGTAGGTAGGTACCTTTGCATATTTCAGGCTCAAAAATAACATTGGTTTGGACGTAGGTTAATTTCAAAAATCGCATTGGCTTAGACGTTGGTCAAGCTCAAAAATCGCAATGGTTTAGATGTTGTTTTGTCACATAAATTTGTAGCACAAATTTCTAAGACATTAACCTCAAAGATCCGATAATTAGAACAGAAGATACCAAATCAACCCTTTTCGATTAGGTATTATATTTAAGTTGCTTCGCTAGGTTAATTCTACCTCTAGTTAACCTCAATTTAAATACCTTAACCTTCAACATCTGGCCCTCATAGAAATAAAGTTATAAGTTATAATCAAAGAGGTTCAAGTATAGGTCTCTGTGCATTATGCATATTCTAGGTTCAACAATCGAATTGATTAAGAATGAAGTCAAGTTTTGTCACATAAATTTTGAAGCCTGACATTTAACTTATTTCAAAACCTTCTTTAAGATCCGATTATTAGTACAGAAGTAAAAAGGCAACCACACCAACTAAATCAATCCTTTTAAATAAATGTACATACATAATATTGTATGTAGCTACCTATATAGATACGTAGGTATATGAATTTTGTTGGCGATGCTAACAAAGCCAATTTTTTGTATTCAATTTTTTAATTTATGCAATTATTTATTTTGATGAATTAAACCTAAACGTTTTTCACCTACATTTTTATGTTATTTCAATTATTTTTTTAACTGAATAAACTAGTTTGATATTTTACCTTCATTTTAAGACCTTTATTTTGAATATCCGATTGTTAGAACAGAAGTTATAAGCCAACCAAACCAACCTAATCGTACCATTACGAATAATATTTGCAAAATACCTACAACAATTTAATCAACATAACATTTTACAGACATACCTAACCTACTTAATAATGTAGCTATGTATGTATGTATATCATTTTTGTTCCCGATGCGAAGCCAATTTTTTTTGCCACGCCACAGTGCAGTGGTGGTTTTTTATTGCACACATTCCACTCCAACCAACGTCTTGCCCACACCCTTACAGCAATGTATATTCTTTGTGGGTACGTTTTTTTCTTTTTCTTTTTATTTTCTTGTTCCTCACGTCATTTGCCGTGATGAAATTAGTGCTTAAAAGCCAATCTTTCACGTTTTTAATATGAAATTTTGTAAGCTTTTGCAAAAATTTTGATGCAGATTTGTAGTCTGTCATTTTATCTTTCATTATCTATCTTAATATTAAGCATCCGATAACTATAACCTGAGTAATAGGCTTCTAAGTGCGCTCAAATCGAGTGATTTTAAGATTTTATACAAATTCAACTATCCTCCACTGAAGCTCGTCGGTTGGCGACGATCAACGTGTAGGTACGGTTCATCGATTGTGTATTTAGGTTCATTTTGGTATTTTCTTTGGTAACACCAACCAAAAATTCGATCCTGAGCCCCCTATACGCTAGAGTTCATTTCGTTCATTTGTTATATATTCATTTGTTCATTTAATCATTTTGGTAACACCATATTTTTCTCAAAACGACCCTATAAACATTTTCAATGTTAAAATACATAACCACATTCATATTCTAGAATTTTCCTTTTCTAATCCGAGTGCGTTCTCGCATTTTAAAAATTGGAATTTACTTTAAAAACAGAAAAAAGTTTGAGAGATACAACAAAATTTCACCAATGAATGAATTTTTGTCCAAGAAAAAATATTTTGATTTTTTTTCTTGCAAGGATTTCACCCCTATAATATTCATATTTCTATTTACTATCAAAAAATAGCGAAATAGACCTTATAAAAATTGAAAAATAGTACTCCACGTGCACTTTGTCCGTTTATGAGAGAGCCAAATTCTATTGCGGTTAGGCTTACCATCCGTCAGGATTTCGCCTGACTCGTCAGGCTTTTAATGTCCAATCAGGCTTTGGCCAGGTTTCGTCTTTTGTCAGGCTTTTTTATAATTATTGCAGAAAATATAGTCGTTAGAGAAAAACGTTTACTAAATGCTTTCAAATCGAAATGCTTGTAAATCGCAGTAAACACATTCATTTTTTTCATTTAGTTGTCACTTTTTAGAAAGAGACAAAGAGTTGTGCAATAGGGTAATTAAAAAAAACACCTTTCTAGAAATTCAACCGAGACCGGGCGAAATTATGAAATCCCTGAAAATTTCATGCTTTTATCACCAAAACTCGAAAAGTTATGCAGCTTTTAACATTTGAGAAAAATTCCGATTTTCAAAGATTTTCAGGCAAAATTATTGAAAAAGCGCTGGTAGCGACCGCTAAATGCTGTATGCTTTTGAATTCTTTGTTTTCAATCTAAAGCTAAGTACAAACGATTGGCAGATCTTACAATATTCTCAGAACTGTCAATGGTCTGACAGTAGCTAACAATTAGCTGACAATTCACATATTTCTTACAATGAAAAATTGTCCGTTCACACGGTTGGTAGATTTCTTCCAAGATCTTTTTAATCTCTCTTTAACCAACTCATTGACATTTCGGACAGATGAAGATGATAACATCTGACAATGACCAATGTGTCTGACAATGTCCTAATCGACTGACAATGATAAAAATTGTGTGTTCAGAATACCTGACAATTTTTTGTCAGATTTTCGTCTGACAATGACGTTTCTGACAATATTGTCAGACAAAATTGTGTGTTCAGACGATTGTAAGACATTTGGAACAGTTTTTTTTTCTGACAGATCTGACAATATTGTAAGTGACAGTCGTCTGTACTTAGCTTAAGCTTCATAATTTCGCCCGTTCCCGGTTGAGTTTCGAGAAAGGTGTTATTTTGAATCACCCAATAGTGCAAGATATGACACTTCCATTTTTGACGTTTTTTTGTGTGTGTTTTCATTTGTGTCTGCTGCAGATTGCAATTGCAACCTTTTTATCGTCGCGTCGTCTTCGTGCATCCGAATCAAGGTAAGTTATCAATGAAGGTTTTTTTTTTTTTATTAAGTTTCAAAAAGGAAAAAAAATTTTTTTATTTGTCAGGCTTTTTTCTCAAAAATCAGGCTTTTCATTCTTTACTGTCAGGCTTTTCTGATTTTAGAGCTGGTAACCCTAATTGCGGTTATTAAATTTGGTGTCCGCGTCCGGTTATTAAAGAGTTCATTTATGGGAGAGTTATTGCTATGAAAAATCAGGAATTCAATTCTGTTCTTTGAAATCTGTCCGGTTATGAGAGGTGTCCGCTTATGGGAGGTGTCCGTTTGCAGAGAGTATATTGTATATCACATATACAGTGCATGTAAGTGAAGCACCAAATTAAAAAAAAAAAAAAAAAAAAGGTGCCTATCTGTCATCTTGCCGAAAGTGTTTCGAGATTTTCAATCGTTAAAAGAATGAAAAAAGATAATTAAACTAAATACAAAAATGAAATAAAAATGAGAATAGTGATAACTTTCAGTAGGTACTTTATTATAAAAAATATAAAACAACATGCGGTGCTGGTTGTGTTAAATTGTGTGAAAACACCTATAATATGGAGTTAAAAATCTTTTCAATTTCAAGGGCTGATTGTGTCTCAAATTCCACTTAAATTAATGTGAAGTGATGTTTTTTATGTAAATATATTATCCAAGAATACTTTAAAATTGATATTTATCATAGCATTTTGCTATAAAAAAAGCCTAATTTATTGAAAATACAAATATACTTTGAAACGTGATATGTCAGGTGCCTATATGTCAAAATTGAAGTTCTCGTCCAGGGTCGAATTAGCTTTTGTTGATGGCAAGACGCTTAAATACATTGAGCAGAGTAATTTTACTTACTTTATGTGGAATATGAGACACAGTTTACCTGTGAAATGAACAAAAGTTGCACTGCTTATTATAGGTGTTTTTAACGGAGCACCGCATGTAGTTTTATATTTTTATATCAATGAAGAGAAGCATATATTCACATTATTTACTTTTATTTCACTTGTTTATTTAATTTATTAAGCCTTTTTTTAATAAAAAAAAATCTCAAACACATTCCTCAAAAAAACAGCTTAAAATTCCTTTGAGCGCCCCATGATTTAGCTGTCTAACTGCATGCCTTCCCTGTGTGAATGCATCTGTGTTTGTGTTACTCACACTATTTTGAAAAATGCTTCACTTTTTCCTCGATATGCCCATTCCTCTATTTCTTCTTCTAAGATCAATTCAATTTGCATCGCATCAAGTTTGGTGGAAATTAAGTTTTATTTAATTTGAACAAACTCATTCATTATTCCAGTTGTCGTTTGCGACATCTAGGTATGAATCGGAGATCCTTATCCATTCCTAAGGATGTGTTCAGTTACTATCAATGCTACTGACATACCCGTGACTTATGTCGACTATCACAAAGTCTATCCAACCAAACGAAATGATCCCATGGCCATTATACCGTTCAGATCAACGGGACAAAAAAAACAGAAGGTCCTTTTTTTTCTTTTATTGTCTTTTCTTTTCAACCTTAGATTTTAGAATAAGAAGATAAGGAAGAGGTATACAGTGAACTCTCTTATAACCGGACACTGATGGTACCCAGAAATTTGTCCGGTTATTAGAGGCGACCGCTTATGAGAAAACAAAAAAAAAATTAATTGAAAACCTTTTAAAAAATTTACAGATTTTACTCATAGAGTAACTATGGGGACATTGAAAATGACTTGTGCTAGCTCGATAAAATAAAAACATTAATAATCTTGGTGATTTCTAATTTGTATCCTATAGTTGCACCAAAACTTCTGAAGCTGTCTAAGAAACCATTCTTCAGTCTGAAATTACAATATGTAGATATTTTAATTGTCAAATCCCAGTTGGCGGTTGAATTAATGTTGAGCAGTTCAGTTTATTTAATCACGGCGTTGATGTTGAAGAAAATCAAATATTTGCTCAAATTGATTTACAAGTCTCTCAACTTATTGAACTATTTATATACAGGCAAGTTATTTGATTTACTGTCAAAGTGAACCCTATTTGATTTGATGTGTAGCTCAAACTCAATGCAAACTTGATTTACCTAATTGTTTTTAGGTATTCTATAATATTTTGCATTTTGAACTTATCTTTTAATAAACTCGAGTCGTGTAATTTCTTAAGACAATATTGATGGTTTTGACAGTTAAGCAGTATTCTTTTATCTGAATATATGAAAAGCAAAGCACCAATTAAGTTGACAGCTGAGTTGACAACCAAATTGAATCGTTTTTTTTTCATTTGAGGACCTTAAGGTAGAACTGTAATAGTCGGAAGATGTTGGAAGAAAATTCTCTCAGTTCACTTACGTATGGAGCGGTCGGTGAGCGCTCTTCACATCCGAAAGCAAAAGTAAAAAAGTGGTCGAAACGAAGCAAAACTCAATTATGGGCACGTCATATAAATTCATTGCATTCGTTTCGTTTCGTACGACCACTTAGGTCGGCATCCGACTATTATAGTTCTACCTTTAAGACTAGTATGCTGCTGATGCGAAACGAAATTTTTCTGTGATCGCCAAACAGACAACGAAACGCTTGCGAAAACACAACGGAAAATATCCTTGGAGAGTTTCACTAATTCCAAAAACAAAATAAAACATAAACGCTAAAAATCAAAGAAACCAATGATGTAAGAAAATGACAAACAAAAAAAAAACACAAATAAAACACAAATGTCATTTTTCCGCACACAATAAATAGTCTGTATAATTAATTCAGTGCGAAATAATCTGCTACAATTATAAATTTCGCTCTTCGAACAGCGTACTGCAAAACGAAAAGCAGAACGAAATTTTCCGTTTATGATTTCGTTGTGTCATTTTTGTATGGGATTTTTCGTTTCGCATCAGCAGCGTACTAGGCTTTAACCTTGAACATCTGAACATTGGAACTAAATCTATATAAGTTTATTAAAGAAGTTCAATTATATTGCAGTTCCTACGAATACTCTAAGTTCAATAATAGCATTTGCTTAGACGTATAGGTAAAGTTTTGTAACATAAATTTATAGCCTGAGATTTTACTTGAATTCTAAGACCTTAACCTCAAAGATCCGATAATTAGAACAGAAGATAAAAGCTTACCAAATAAACCCTTTTCGATATTTATATTTAAGTTGCTTAGGTAAGTTAATCCTACCTCTAGAGTGTAGACTGATTAATGTTAACTTAAATACCTTAACCTTCAACAACTGGCCCTTTGAACTAATGTCGTAAGTTTATTAAAGAGAAACCAACAAAAATCTATCCTATTCTTCTATTCCTTCTAACATTTGTCTAATTTATAAGATCCTAGGTCTTACTGGCATTTATATGTTTGTGTTGTTGTTTAAACTCAAGTAGGTACCTTTGCATTTTTCAGGCTCAAAAATAACATTGGTTTTGGCGGTAGGTCAAGTTCAAAAATCGCATTGGGTTAGACGTAAGTCAAGTTCAAAAATCGCATTGGTTTAGATGTTGGTCAAGCTTGTAAATCGCATTGGTTTAGACGTAGTTCAAGTTCAAAAGTCACATTGGCTTAGACGTAGGTCAAGTTCAAAAATCGCATTGGCTTAGACGTAAGTCAAGTTCAAAAATCGCATTGGTTTAGATGTTGGTCATAAACTTATAAATCGCATTGGTTTGGACGTAGTTCAAGTTCAAAAGTCACATTGGCTAAGACGTAGGTCAAGTTCAAAAATCGCATTGGCTTAGACGTAAGTCAAGTTCAAAAATCGCATTGGTTTAGATGTTGGTCATAAACTTATAAATCGCATTGGTTTAGACGTAGTTCAAGTTCAAAAGTCACATTGGCTAAGACGTAGGTCAAGTTCCAAAATCGCATTGGCTTAGACGTTGGTCAAGCTCAAAAATCGAATTGGGTTAGAGGTATAGTTCAAGTTAAAAAATCACATTGGCTTAGACGTAGGTCAAGTTCAAAAGTCGCATTGGTTTAGACGTTGGTAAAGTTCAAAAATCGCATTGGTTTAGATGTTGTTTTGTCACATAAATTTGTAGCCTGAGATTTTACCTTAATTCTAAGACATTAACCTCAAAGATCCGATAATTAGAACAGAAGATAAAAGCTTACCAAATAAACCCTTTTCGATATTTATATTTAAGTTGCTTAGGTAAGTTATAATCCTACCTCTAGACTGATTAAAGTTAACTTAAATAACTTAACCTTCAACAACTGGCTCTTAGAACTAATGTTGTAAGTTTATTAAAGAAAAACGCAAGTAGGTAGGTACCTTTGCATATTTCAGGCTCAAAAATAACATTGGTTTGGACGTAGGTTAATTTCAAAAATCGCATTGGCTTAGACGTTGGTCAAGCTCAAAAATCGCAATGGTTTAGATGTTGTTTTGTCACATAAATTTGTAGCCTGAGATTTTACTTTAATTCTAAGACATTAACCTCAAAGATCCGATAATTAGAACAGAAGATACCAAATCAACCCTTTTCGATTAGGTATTATATTTAAGTTGCTTCGCTAGGTTAATTCTACCTCTAGTTAACCTCAATTTAAATACCTTAACCTTCAACATCTGGCCCTCATAGAAATAAAGTTATAAGTTATAATCAAAGAGGTTCAAGTATAGGTCTCTGTGCATTATGCATATTCTAGGTTCAACAATCGAATTGATTAAGAATGAAGTCAAGTTTTGTCACATAAATTTTGAAGCCTGACATTTAACTTATTTCAAAACCTTCTTTAAGATCCGATTATTAGTACAGAAGTTAAAAGGCAACCACACCAACTAAATCAATCCTTTTAAATAAATGTACATACATAATATTGTATGTAGCTACCTATATAGATACGTAGGTATATGAATTTTGTTGGCGATGCTAACAAAGCCAATTTTTTGTATTCAATTTTTTAATTTATGCAATTATTTATTTTGATGAATTAAACCTAAACGTTTTTCACCTACATTTTTATGTTATTTCAATTATTTTTTAACTGAATAAATTAGTTTGATATTTTACCTTCATTTTAAGACCTTTATTTTGAATATCCGATTGTTAGAACAGAAGTTATAAGCCAACCAAACCAACCTAATCGTACCATTACTAATAATATTTGCAAAATACCTACAACAATTTAATCAACATAACATTTTACAGACATACCTAACCTACTTAATAATGTAGCTATGTATGTATGTATATCATTTTTGTTCCCGATGCGAAGCCAATTTTGTTTGCCACGCCACAGTGCAGTGGTGGTTTTTTATTGCACACATTCCACTCCAACCAACGTCTTGCCCACACCCTTACAGCAATGTATAATGTATATTCTTTGTGGGTACGTTTTTTTCTTTTTCTTTTTGTTTTCTTGTTCCTCACGTCATTTGCCGTGCTGAAATTAGTGCTTAAAAGCCAATCTTTCACGTTTTTAATATGAAATTTTGTAAGCTTTTGCAAAAATTTTGATGCAGATTTGTAGCCTGTCATTTTATCTTTCATTATCTATCTTAATATTAAGCATCCGATAACTATAACCTGAGTAATAGGCTTCTAAGTGCGCTCAAATCGAGTGATTTTAAGATTTTATACAAATTCAACTATCCTCCACTGAAGCTCGTCGGTTGGCGACGATCAACGTGTAGGTACGATTCATCGATTGTGTATTTAGGTTCATTTTGGTATTTTCTTTGGTAACACCAACCAAAAATTCGATCCTGAGCCCCCTATACGCTAGAGTTCATTTCGTTCATTTGTTATATATTCATTTGTTCATTTAATCATTTTGGTAACACCATATTTTTCTCAAAACGACCCTATAAACATTTTCAATGTTAAAATACATAACCACATTCATATTCTAGAATTTTCCTTTTCTAATCCGAGTGCGTTCTCGCATTTTAAAAATTGGAATTTACTTTAAAAACAGAAAAAAGTTTGAGAGATACAACAAAATTTCACCAATGAATGAATTTTTGTCCAAGAAAAAATATTTTGATTTTTTTTCTTGCAAGGATTTCACCCCTATAATATTCATATTTCTATTTACTATCCAAAAATAGCGAAATAGACCTTATAAAAATTGAAAAATAGTACTCCACGTGCACTTTGTCCGTTTATGAGAGAGCCAAATTCTATTGCGGTTATTAAATTTGGTGTCCGCGTCCGGTTATTAAAGAGTCCATTTATGGGAGAGTTATTGCTATGAAAAATCAGGAATTCAATTCTGTTCTTTGAAATCTGTCCGGTTATGAGAGGTGTCCGCTTATGGGAGGTGTCCGTTTGCAGAGAGTATATTGTATATCACATATACAGTGTATGTAAGTGAAGCACCAAATTAAAAAAAAAAAAAAAAAAAAAGGTGCCTATCTGTCATCTTGCCGAAAGTGTTTCGAGATTTTCAATCGTTAAAAGAATGAAAAAAGATAATTAAACTAAATAAAAAAATGAAATAAAAATGAGAATAGTGATAACTTTCAGTAGGTACTTTATTATAAAAAATATAAAACAACATGCGGTGCTGGTTGTGTTAAATTGTGTGAAAACACCTATAATATGGAGTTAAAAATCTTTTCAATTTCAAGGGCTGATTGTGTCTCAAATTCCACTTAAATTAATGTGAAGTGATGTTTTTTATGTAAATATATTATTCAAGAATACTTTAAAATTGATATTTATCATAGCATTTTGCTATAAAAAAGCCTAATTTATTGAAAATACAAATATACTTTGAAACGTGATATGTCAGGTGCCTATATGTCAAAATTGAAGTTCTCGTCCAGGGTCGAATTAGCTTTTGTTGATGGCAAGACGCTTAAATACATTGAGCAGAGTAATTTTACTTACTTTATGTGGAATATGAGACACAGTTTACCTGTGAAATGAACAAAAGTTGCACTGCTTATTATAGGTGTTTTTAACGGAGCACCGCATGTAGTTTTATATTTTTATATCAATGAAGAAAAGCATATATTCACATTATTTATTTTTATTTCACTTGTTTATTTAATTTATTAAGCCTTTTTTTAATAAAAAAAAATCTCAAACACATTCCTCAAAAAAACAGCTAAAAATTCCTTTGAGCGCCCCATGATTTAGCTGTCTAACTGCATGCCTTCCCTGTGTGAATGCATCTGTGTTTGTGTTACTCACACTATTTTGAAAAATGCTTCACTTTTTCCTCGATATGCCCATTCCTCTATTTCTTCTTCTAAGATCAATTCAATTTGCATCGCATCAAGTTTGGTGGAAATTAAGTTTTATTTAATTTGAACAAACTCATTCATTATTCCAGTTGTCGTTTGCGACATCTAGGTATGAATCGGAAATCCTTATCCATTCCTAAGGATGTGTTCAGTTACTATCAATGTTACTGACATACCCGTGACTTATGTCGATTTCCTTTTGCCATTTGGGATTTTGACCCGGGTATTTTCAAACTATAAAAGAACATTTTTTTAAATTTAAATTACAGTTATTTTAAATATGTAAACAATTGTGTTTTCTTTGTCGCAATTATTATTTATTTGTACCAATTATCACCGACATGCACGAGATTTTATTCGAGATGGTCAGAATTTGCAAATGCCTAAAACAATCAACATACAAATTGAGTGATGGAATTTTCACTCTGTAGTCTGACAATTTTATGGTTAATGTGGCCAACTGTGAAAACTAAAAAAATTCTGTGATCCAGTGACGCAGCTTTTAAAAAGGAAACACAATTGTTGTTATTTCAAGCGATTTCTGAGATGTAATTTACACGAATGATAACTTTATCATAATTTCTTTTTTTTACCAACTTTAAAGCCTAGTACGCAGATCGAGACAAACTAAATTTTATCTTATTTTATTTTATGTAGAGACTCTACATTCTTTTTCTCAAGACAAATTGTAACGAACCGCGGGTGTTGTCGGCGAGGGTTCCCAAACTAGACTCCACGAAGAGGTGAAAAATAACTCCTCCCAATCACCTGTCTAGGTCTGAGAACCCTTCCTCTTCTTCCTATACCACCGTTACAACCCCATGCCTATAGGAGCATGAGGCTGATCCGGGCAGCAGGGAGGAGAGGGCGTCCAGGCTACGGCAGCTTGGCATGCTTGCTTTATGCACAACCTTGCTCGTCGGCGGGGGGGTTCTTGCCACCGTAGCACTGAACAGTTGTTACGCAACTAGGGTTACCAGGTCAAAAATCAGCAAAGCCTAACAGTAAAGGAAGAAAAGCCTGATTTTTGAGAAAAAAGCCTGGCAAATAAAAAAACATTTTTATAAAAAAAAATTAAAAAAAACATTCATAGATCACTTACCTTGATTCGGATGCACGAAGACGATGCGACGATAAATAGATTGCAACAACTGCAATCTCAGCAGACATATAAAAGCACACAAAAAAATACGTCATACAATAGAAGTGTCATATCTTGCACAACAGGGTGATTCAAAATAACACCTTTCTCGAAATTCAACCGGGTCCGGGTGAAATTATTAAGCTTAGATTGAAAACAAAAACGTACAGGATTTAGCGGTCGCTACTAGCGCTTTTTCAATAATTTTGCTTGAAAATCGGAATTTTTCTCAAATGCATAACTTTTCGAGTTTTGGTGCTAAAAGCATACAATTTTCAGAGATTTCATAATTTCGCCTGGTCCCGATTGAATTTCGAGAAATGTGTTTTTTTGAATCATCCTATATTGCACAACCCTTTGTCTCTTTCTAAACTAACTAACTAAATGAAAAAAATTAATGTGTTCACTGCGATTTACAAGCATTTAGATTAGCGAAATCCTGACGCCTATTAACGCAACTTCATGCCGGAAAAACTTAAAAAAAAAAAATGATTTCGTTCCCAAAA